>JAVTVJ010010692.1:0-307414 GCA_034509425.1 Eopsaltria australis
TCTTTCAGGTCCCTTCCAACCCAAACCATTCTGTCTATCTATAGACACAGAAGAAATTCCACCCTGTGAGGGTGGGGAGGCCCTGGCACAGGGTGCCCAGAGAAGCTGTGGCTGCTCCTGGATCCCTGGCAGTGTCCAAGGCCAGGCTGGATGGGGTTTGGAGCAACCTGGGACAGTGGAAGGAGTCCCTGCCCATGGCAGGAGATGGACCTGGATGGGCTTTGAGGCCCTTTCCAACCCAAATGGTTCATGCTTGGTCCTGGACAGCCCTGCCAAGAGCAACCACAAACCCTGCTCACTGGGATGAAACAGGATAGTTCACTGCTCTACATTAATCCTACACCATTAGCAAAAGATTTGCTTCCTTTTTCAAATCATAGGAACACAAAATCCCAGACTGCTTTGGGTTGGAGGCGCCTTAAAGCCCATCCAGTCCCACCTCCAACCTACAGCTCCTCTGAGCACCCTGTGCCACCCTCACATGGAGGAATTTCTACCCCGTAGCCCATCTAAACCCTTCATCCTCCACTGGAATATTCACCATTATTTCATCTTGTAATTTCCCAGTTTAAAATGGAGCTGTGTGAACATTGCAGCCATTTTTGAAATTGTACCCCACTGGCTCATCTTTGGAGTTTTTTCCTTTGTCTCCAGAACCGTGTGAGTTCTCCTGTGTTTCACTCTCCATCCTCAAGGCAGAGATAATGGAATTTTTAAATGCGGTGGAAGGAAAACTTTTTCCCAATGAGCTCAGTATTTTCACACCAGAGTTCTTGATCCTAAACTTAGTGTTACACATGTCACATATGAAAGAGCCTCTGCATTTATCAGTGGGCCCTCTATCCTGATTTTCTAGGGGAATTCTCTGGTCAGTGTGTGTGTAACTGCAAATGAACCCTCTTTGCCTTCTCTGGCTCAGGGAAAGGTCTTTACACTTGTGTTCTTTGCTTTCCAGCAGCTGTGGGAACTGATCCTTTATCATATTTTATTTATCTGATGCATCCAGATGGAGTTCTCTGATCATGAAAGCCTTGGGGAATGATTTGTAACCCAATCAAACATTAAAGACATTAAACCTAATTTTTTTCTGGGAATTTGCAGAAGGTGCTTCCTTTCTCATGCTGCTTTTGCTGCTGGAAGTAGAAAATGGTACAAGCCATAGCAGAAAATGTCATCTCTATGGAAACTTCCAAACCCAATGGAGGATGATGGGATCAAGTTCAAAGAATGATCAATATTTTATTCTGAGTTCATTTCTAAGGATAAATTAAACTCCTGGTTGAACAAGCAATGCTTGATTCCTGATAGAGGTGGAAACTCCTGAAGTGGTCTGAATTGAGGGGTGGAGTGGAGTGTCTGGGCTGGAATCCTCATGCCAAAGAGGGACTGGAACAAAATGCACTGGGATGAGTACCATGGAATGGTGACTGGCAGGAGGAAAAAGGAGCAGCATCACCTCTGGACAGCTTTTAAAAGTTCATAGGGGTACATGAACTGTTTATTTTCTCTGTTGGCTTGAGTGTCTAAACAACACAGGATTGTGTTTTTCCCCTCTCTCCAGGGAACTTCATTTCTGTTCCTTTAGCCTCACCTCCGCTTTTTTGATCAGTTGTCTCCTATTTCTATATTGCTCCCCAATCCTGAGGTCTCACTCTTGGGAAGATATTTATTTTTTTTTCCCAGACATGCCTAGGCTTATCTTCCCACCTGGAACCCAGTGTGACTCATGACCAACAGATGGATTTCTTGACATTCTTATTCACTTCTAACCTACAATCCAATTTTCTCTTATTTATCTGTATCCCAAACTGATTTGGTTTCCCAGTCCAGTCCAGTCCAGTCCAGTCCTCTTTCCTTCCTTTTCCCTACACTCTGTGTAAGTGTTTGCTTTCAGAACTGGGCCAGCTCTTGTACTCTGCTGGAAAACTGGTCCTTGGTCAGAGGGAACAAGAGTAGGAAGAGGATGGAGCAATCTTCCCTTTCAACCTGTGGTAATACCCTTGTAATTTAGGAACATCCATGATACTATTGCAATTATCACACTTAACAGACACCAATAAAATGAGGCTTTTGGATTTTTTCTGAATGTTTTTCAAAATTCTTTATCATTTATGATTATTTAATGAATAAATTTTTAACCTGCAGAGATGCCTTCTACAACTTTTACAGCCGTGCATGCTGTGAAAAGACACTTTTGGAAAGCTGGGGCCCATGCACTGCTTTCAATTGCATTCATTGATCTGTCACTGCCAGAAGCTGTGACAGCTCTGTCACCGCACTCCTGACACACTCCTGACACACTCCTGTCCCAGCTGCTTCCAGCCGCTTTGCAGCTGGTTCTGAGCCCCAGCCCCGCTGTCCGTGGGGTGCTGAAGAGTGGCCCGTGGGGACAGCAGCGCGTTCCAGGCTCCTTTGTGATGTGGGGCCGCGTGTGCCCAGAGCCCATTGTGACACAGGGGCCACGTGTGCCCACAGCCCATTGTGACACAGGGGCCACGTGTGCCCACAGCCCATTGTGACACAGGGGCCACGTGTGCCCAGAGCCCATTGTGACACAGGGGCCACGTGTGCCCAGAGCCCATGGTGACATAGGGGCCATGTGTGCCCAGAGCCCATTGTGACACAGGGGCCACGCCCTGAGCAGGAGGGTATAAAAGGGCACCCAGAGCCCGGGGGTGCCCATTCCCAGGAGAGCAGCTCCGTCAGGAGAGAGCAGATCCTGGGATAGCTCAGCGTCAGAGCAACTCCAGGATGTCCACGGACAAGGAGACGAGCACTGATGTGCAGCAAAAGAAGAAGTGGCCGAAGTTTTGGAGGAGGCAGAAGGTGAGCGATGGGCAGCACGCAGCTGCCTCGGGGCCGGGCTTGCCGGCACGGAGGGAGCTGCTGTGCCGGGGGGGGTCACAGGGACACCTCGTCCTCATCCTTCTCGTTCCCTGTACAGAAGTGCAAGTGTGAGTCACGGGCAGCCCCGCAGGAAGCTGAGGAGCACCGTGACTCCTGTGCTGGCCCTGGCCCGCAGGCGGCAGCAGCAGAGAGCCGGGCAGCGGCCCCGCACAGCCCCAGGGCCCGCGGCCTGGCTCTGCTGCAGTCGCTGCGGCGCGGCTCCCGTGCCATCCTGAGCAGGGTGGCGGCTGTGATCCGGCCATGCGGCTGGCAGCAGGGCGACAGCAGGGCCACAGCCCCCGCAGCAGGGCCAGAGAGTCGGGCAGCTGCCCCGCACAGCCCCTGCCGCAGCCCCAGACCATTGCCTGGCCAGCTGGAAGATCTCGGGCAGTGGGCAGGCCCAGCAGCCATGGCTCTCCTCCAAGAGCCCCAGAGTGAGGAGCAGCACTGGTCCAAGGATTACCAGGCAGGGAGTGATGAGGAAGAGAGCCTCTCAGACTCTGGTTCTTATGACTCCAATGAACCAGAGCATTACAGAAGACCAGGACAACTCGAGAGGTTTCTCCATGACACAGCTCAGTCAGTGTCCCATGGCAGCAAGGCCCAAAAGTACATACAAAGAAGAACACAGAAGAAGAACAGGCAGAAGAAGAAGAACACCAGCACCTGGGTCAATGCCCTCTGCCGAGAGCTCGTGGTGGAGCTCTACTCACTGGAGGCACAAGAGGCTGACATTGACCTGGCCAGCACATCTCCTGCCCCGGCGGCTCCCAGGGACACCCAGGCAGCAGCTGCTGCCCTGCCTGCAGCTGCAGAGGATGAGGAGCAGCACGTGAGGAGCAGCCCCTGCTGCAGCCCCAGAGCCTTGCCCAGCCAGCAGGAAGGTCTCAGGCAGTGGGCAGGGCCAGCAGCCATGGCTGTCCTGGAAGAGTTGTGGGACGAGGAGGACGGGTCCTGCTGTGAGGAGCTCAGCTCTGGCCCCTCCACAGAGTGGGCACAAGAGTCAGAGCTGAGCTGGAGCACTGAGGAGGAGAGCGCCTCAGGGTCCCTCCTGTCTGAGGCATGGTCAGAAGACACAGATCCATCAGTGCCCCACGGGAAACACAGCAAAGCCCGAGAACGCTGGCTGGAGATCAACGACATCAGCATCAACAGCATCTGTGTCAGTCCCCTCTGCCCAGAGCTCATGGTGGAGCCCAGCTCGCTGGGGGCAGAAGAGGCCAACACTGACCTGGCCTCCTGCACATCTCCTGAGGAGGGGAGCGCCTCAGGATCCCTCCTGTCTGAGGCTTGGCCAGAAGACACAGAGGCAAGCAGGATGAGCAGGGAAGAGAGCGGCTTAATGCCCCTCCCACGCGAGGCTTGGGCCCAAGAGCAGGAGCTAAGCCAGAGCACAGAGGAAGAGAGGCCCTCAGAGTTCCTGCTGTCGGACTCATGTGCAGAGATCTGGGCCTCTGAAGTCTGCAGAGCCACGGAGGATGGTGTGGATCAGCCACAGGAAGCCCTGATCTGCCCATATCACACAAAAGCCCTGCTCTTGCCCATGGGCACAGGCACGGAGTCAGAAGAACAAAGCCTGTCCCAAAGGGAAAATGCAGGGAGGGCTTGCAGGGAACTTCAGGCTGCCATGGCCACCGCTTGGTGGCAGGAACAGTTGCTGGAGTGGGACAGGTGCACATGTGAGCATCTGCAGCGCCTGCGCTCAGCTGCAGCTGTCCCCGTGCGGCGGCCGTCCCTCTTCAGGAGGGCGCTCAGGGCTCCGTGCGGGGCCTTCAGGAGCCTCCGACGCCTCATCCCAGTGCTCCGCTCCTAGAGGCCATCCCACCATGGCTCCACGCTGCCAGGGACACAACACCAACGGAGGCAAAGCAAGAGCCACAGCAAGGCAGGGCTCTGCTCGCAGGAACCCTGACCGTGGCATGGACATCTCCTACAGTGACCTGGACCAGGCGATCGAGGCCACCCTCAGTGGTTCTGCAGACGACACCAAGCTCAGGGGCAGTGTCGCTCTGCTGGAGGGCCACGAGGCTCCTGACTGAGGGGCCTTTGCAGCTGCTGCCTCAAGAACTGGAGCAGCAGAGCTACAAGAATCAGTTGATTTGAATTCAGTAGGTTAGAGTAGGGGTAGATGTTAGTATAGCGCGCTGCTAGAAGATAAACTAACACTGTTAAATTAAGCTGTTTCTTAGTTAGAATAGGTTAGATAAGAAGCTTTTCATTGCAATAAAATGATTGGATGGATCAAAGAGAAGTGCTTGTTGATTTCATGGTGCTGTAGCCGTTGATTTGGGGGGGAATCCTGCAGGCCAAAGCCTTTTGGTGGCTGGGGCGCTGCAGAGTGTGCTGTGTGGGGCAGAGGAGCAAGGCGCTGCCTGGGCCGGGAGGGATGCGGGGACACCAAGTCCTTGTGGCTTGCGGCACAGGGCGCTTCTTTGATGCAAGACCCCATTCTTTTGTGGGCACTTCTCCTCCTTGAGAGCTGCCCTGGTGCAGGGATCATTGTGGAGGATCTCAGAGGGAAGGAGTGCTTGCCTGCAATTGCAAATGAGAGCTCATCAGCCACCAGGAGCCGCCCACACAACTGGGCACTCGGATTAAATCTCCACCTCGCATGTCCTACACACGCACAGAGTGGCATCTCTCAGGGCAGCAGTCTGGTTAACTTTGTTTCCTATTTTTTTTCCTCTTTCAGTAAATTGTTGGAATTACTTTTCCTTAGTTTTTGTATGTGTAACAAAATTTTTAATCCACACCTTGAAGCAGTGAAATTGAGCTAGAAGTAGTGAAATCCTGAATTTGTCTCATTGGCCTTGGTTCACCCATAGGGGTCAAAATCTCAGATGTTATTCATGCTGCAGGAAGTAATACCGCTTCCTTCCTGGGACAGAGAGCCAATACCAGGTAGTTTTGAGTATGGATGTACATGCCAATCAATTAAAAGTTTATCTGCCTTTAAGGAAAATAATAATATATAAGCAGAGGGCCTCTGAGTCTCTTTCTCTTTGACCTTCCTTCTTCTCAGAGAGAAGGAGCTCCCTGCTTCTCCCTTCAGTAAGACTCCGCCCTTTCCCCCCACCACCCCAAGGGAGGGGGTGGAGGGAGGTTTAGAACGGCCATGCTGCAGAGGTGGGAGAGGAACCGGCCTGAGTTCTCAGCAGATACGGTTCAGCCGGGCTGACACCTCAGTTACAGTAGGCAGGGCCAGGCCCTTCTGCTCCGGGCCAGGCAAGGACCAGGCCGGCTCCATCCAGCTCGGGCCAGGCCCTGCCCTGTCACCCCGGGCCCAGATGGCCCCAGCAGGCCGAGCCAGCTTGGCAGAGCCAGGCACAGAGACTCTGAGAGCTTCTGCCATGCAGCTGGGACCTGTTCAAACAGCCCGGCAGGGAGCACGGGATCATCACACTGCCAGAGAGAGACAGAGATTGACTCTATCCATGCCTGGACTAAACTTGCAGACACCCATCCTTCCCTGCACAGAGAGAGGAGAACGCGAGGACACCTACAGAAATGCAGCATAGTGACTCTAAAATCAGTGAAGGAAGCAGAGCCGATACCTAGAGGGAGGAGCACGAGAAGTGCTTCAATAGTGAAGCTGAAAACTCCTTTGTAAAACCACAGTTTGGACTAAGCTAATAAATTCCCTGTAATATTTGAGAAAATAGTCCAAAGGGGAGATGTGATGTTCTAACTGCAGCCAGTGAGCCAAGGCACCTGTGTAGAGATAAGTGGGTGCTGAAGCAATTGCAGCCTGATGAGAAGCTTGAGCAAAGACAGAGAAGAGGATGTTACCTGTCTCTCACTCCGGGGAATGCTGGAGAACTTGTGTTGCCAAGAGAACCTGTGTTGCTAGATACAGAAGAAGGGGATGTTCTTTGCTGCTGCAATAGAACTGCTCATCCTTAAAAGGGTACCCCATGGACTGTCATGACCCCCCTGTAGTAGCTGTGGGAAGGCTACTGGTGTGGGGGGAGGGATCTTCCACAACAAGCAGATTTTCCTCCCGGGTGGCTGCTTGTTGTGAGGCTGAAACCCATAAAAAACAGTATTTTCTTACAGAGAGTCCATGGTATAAGCAAGAGAGACTTCTTTCCCTAAAAACTAAGATAAGACTATTTTAAAGGGGGTAAAAACTCACTGAAAGTCAAAGTGTTGTCTTTTTATATGTTGTCAGTGGGCAAGAAGTGGAGAGGTGAGGTGGTCTGAGGGTTTTGTTCTGGTTTTTGTTGTTTTTTCCCTTTGTTTTAGATTTATTAATAAACTTTCTTTACACTCTTCAAAGTTTGAGCCAGCTTGGCCTACTACTAATCCTTATCTCACAGCAAAATTGGGTAAATTTTGGTAGTGTGCTGGCATTTGGCCAGAAACTCGAGGAGGTGAACTGAAACCACTGCACTGCTATAAGCTATTTGGACTTTGGATTCAAGAATAATCTAGTTCCAGGTGTGGTGGCATGTACTAACTTCTGCAGTGTTCCCTTGTCCTCTTGCCCTCATCTACTTGCTACTGTCCTCAGGTGTCCACTGCCCCAGAAAAGATTGTTTTATTAATTTTTTTTTTCCTCTTAGATTTCCCATACCTCAAACTGATCACTGTAAAGCCAGCTGGGTTCTTACAGTCTGCAGTTGCTTCCTCTGGTTCAGTATGTGCTATAAAGCAGCCCTGTTACAACAGAGGAGGTGGCTGTGGGTAAGAAGGAACTGGAGTAGAGCCACAGCATCCAAGGTAGAAGTCTCCAAAGTCTCCAAAAAAATGAAAGAAAGATTTCAGCCAATAGCAAAAAGTTTCAGAGACCAAGAGAGAAAGGATAAACACTTTTCTATTTCAACGAAGGTGAAGTTCTTGATACATCTGACAGGTAAGATTTCACAGAGATTACAGAAACCAAAATTTTCCCAAGTTTTCCATGATTGAAAGTAGCTGTATTAATGAATTTCATCTAATTTTTTTTCTAAAATACTTAAAAATTACAGTCTTTCATAAACATTTATGGTGGGTTGGCTCACAAATGTGTTAAATCATTCACATTTGGGGAAAAGGTCCAAAATAGCTCTCCTGATTAAACTTCATGAAAATACGTTGCCTTTTCAGAGGCTTTTTTTTTTCCTTTCAGCTGAAATACTTCCATAAAGTCAATTTTTCTAAACCAATAAATTAATTTTGCAATTAGAAATGCATGTAAGGAGCTAGTAAAAATAGCTTCTCTGCTTCAAACTTCTGTGTTAGTGCAATTAAAGTCATATGCTGGCATGAGCAGTTTCATACGTGAACATCGCGTGAATGCATTCTTATTTCTCAGTTAATTCTTGCCTTTTACTGCCAAAGTTATGGCTGCATTATAAAAATTTTTTGACAGATACTGACCTAGAGAATCTTGCATTAGAAGCTTACAGTGAATAAGTGAAGCTTGATGAAGGTTGGATGGTGGAATGACCTTGATCTGGCCACTCTCTCACTCCCCCTCCTCAATGGGGGAGAAGAGAAAATAGAATGAAAAATCTCAAGGGTCAAGACAAAAGACCATAAAATCATTTGCCAATTATTGTCATGGGCAAAACTTGGCCCTTGGGAAAATTAGTTTAATTTATTCCCATTTAAAATAGACTTGGAGGGTGAGAACAAAAGACAAAAACGAAAGCTTCCCATGCCATAACAGTTTCTCTCTGTTCCTCCTTCCTTCTCACACTCATCCCCTGCTCCAATACAGGTCCTTTCCTGTAGTCCTTCACAAAGCATTCCAGCATGGAATCTTCCACAGAGTGCAGTCCTCCAAGATAAATCTGCTCTTCTGTGGGCTCCCTGTGGGTCACAGCTCCCACAGAAAATATTCCTCTTCTCCCACATATTGTCTTCCAGCTGTCAATATTTTAGCTTGATTTTAACATATGACTATGATATCATCTATTTATTTTTTTGTATATTCTACAGTAATAAAATATGACCTACAAACAACTCATTGTCAGTGTCAGAACAAACTGTTCCTTCCAGAATATCTCCAGGAAGAGATTCTACTGCAACTGGTGAAATTCCATCTTAAACCAAGATTGCATTTGTCCAGTTTAATGTAACAAAACTTTGTTGCTGTGTGATGTCAGATCTTTTTCTGAATAAAAATGTTTATACAAATACCCCTGAAACCCCACTCTCAAAGTGAGTGTGCCGATTTAATTGCTGCCAGCTGCTTAAGTTTAGGTACAAAGCAAATGCAAACCAGTATTTTGATCCAAGTTCTGTTCACTTTATGTTTGTTCCATTCTTATATTCATTCCTAGACTTTACCTTTTGGACGTCATGTGAAGAAATTGCTGGAGCTCAGTCAGTTTGACTGTTCTGAATATCATGACAGATATTATTTCCTGTGCCTTTTCAAATGTAATAATCTTTATATCGATCTCTTAAGCATACTCTAAGCTTTTTATCTGTACAGAAAATGAAAAAATGGTGTGTTAGAAGATCACTGGAAGATCCTTGAAAATAGTCAAACCTTCCTAAATTTTAAGGAAAAATCTAATTGCACTATATTGAAAAAACCTGCCCTTTGAATTCTTGCCTCTGTTCCTATGAGTTCTTCAGAGGTTTTTTTGTGTCAAGAAGTAGAAAACACTATCTTTTTTTAAGGATGATTAATCACCTGCGTGAGGTGATTGGTTAGTTTTTATTGCATAGTTTCGTTAGGTCAGAAACTTAGTAAAGACAGAAGACTTAGGTAATAAATGCTTTAAAACCTCATTGAAATGAAAATAGGTTTCTAGGCTTTTTACTTCACCTAATAAACAATGGCCCTGACAATCTTCTTCCTTGTTCTGCATAAATTGTAGTTTTATATAATTTCATCAAATCAAATCCACAGGCATAGGGTCATTTATGCAATCACTCAGTCTTCTGTTTCCTAGGTAACAGACTCATCAGGAGATGAAATATGGCCACCCACTTTCTTATCCTCTGATATTTGTTCTCATGCTAATCCATATAATTCATTAGTTTCTATCATCTCCTCATATTTCCCCCTTTACACTTAGTCACTCTGTTTGGTTGGACATTCATTCCATCAAAATAGAACATTTATTTAGACCATCGTTTGTGCACAAAATAGAACAAGTATTTAGAACTTTTAAAACTTGACAAATTAATATACTAAAGAATGCAGGTAACCTACAGATAGACCCTTCTCATTTTAAGGGGAGGAAGAAACAGGTCTTTGCAAACTTGTACAGCTCTGCAGGTAAATTGAGCAAAACAAGATTGGAAATGTGCTTTTTAACTTTTTTCATCTTTTAGATCCACATATAGGATTTAGCATGATTATTTCTATAATCAAATTTTAATTAACATTTGCTTTTGAAAATAATAGTAAACTAAATTCAGCTGTCACATTCTATGTCAAGTCTAAATGTTTTTATTGCATGGAAAAATTATTCATCCACCACATCCAGAAACAGATACATTTGCTGTACTCTAGCAAACCAATGTAATTGTTAAATCTACTCTATTCTGTCTCTGGGTGTTGAAATTTTTGAACAAAAAGATGCTATGCATATTTTAGAAATATCCCTAAAGGTTCTCATTTGCTACTTTTTGTTCCTGACCAACACCAAGGAAACACCAACTTGTTATCATTTCATGGCTCTTTTTCTCACAACACAGTCTCTGATTCATTTTCTCGTGGCTGACTTCACCAGGCTGTGGTAATTTCTCCATGACAAAATCTGCTAGAAGCTCTAGAGCTCTGTGATAAAGCCTGGATCATGGTTGTTGTGTATCCTTTCCTCAGAATTCATGGTAACAATAGTTGCAATTGATCACAAAATGATCTAGCTCATCAGCCCAAATTAAGCTCTGTTCAGTATTCCATTAGGATATTTTCTTGCCACTTCTGTGCTGGAGAACGAGGGGCAGATACACCATTTATGGGAGACAGCAGTGAATGAGGCCATTTGGTTTCCTCTGCTTCCTCAAGCCTTTTCAGTTTGGGGTGTAATCCAATTATTTTAAATGCAAGCGCATTGATTGCAAGTACGAAAAGCTCAAATGGTGTTCTCTAAATCTCTTTGAAGAGAGTGACTCACCCAAAATTGCATTCAGCTTTAGAAGAGCAGAGACGTTCAGAACATTTGCTCATACTGCTTTTGATAAATACAGTTAATCACACCATTCTACTGGGCATTGAAACACCTTCATTGAAACCCAGGAAGCAGAAGAGAACAGTCAAAGAAACCATCCTCTCCCAAAGACTTATTTGTAATATAAATATTCTTTCAGAATGAATAAGGACTAAAATCAGAAGTGTCAGAGAGTACAAAAGGACTGCATCAAGACTTCCCCAAAAGAGAAACCAAAGTTTGATTATGAGATGTGATTTTATCTCTTAAGTGCATATGAGAATAATTTCTACTTTATTACATCATATTTATATATAACCCAGCCCATGCTTATAGGCATTTAATTTATCACCCATATTTAATATTTTTCCCCTTTGAAATAAAACAAGGGGTTTGAATTTTTCTCTATCTTCTCCAAAACATGAGAATTTGTCTTAGCAAGACACAAGTAGCACAGTCAGGATAATACCTGGTTTAAATGACATTTTGAATATCCTTGGGAGCTGCTTAGTGTTCTGTCTTGCACAGTCAGCATTCAGAACCCACACATTTTGATCAGTGTGTGATAATTTGTGACAAATTATAATTTGTCACAAATTAACACTATTATTTGTCCTAATTAAGAGCTTATAATGTATTCTTAAGACCCTAGTTCTCCATCTTTGCAAAGTTTGTGTGTTTGCAAAGACGAACTTTATATGCAAGATGGGAGATGTAAATGTCAAGATTTTTCTCTTGTCTTCTCTGGAATATGAATTCCAGCTCCTCCTTTGGAATTTTCCTAAGCTTCTCAAGCATCAGCAGTTTCTGCATCCTTCTTTTAAATAATTAAACTTCTAGCTGTTTGTAGTGTCAAAACTTTGTACTCTTTTGTCCTAAGTCTTAGGATTGCATGACCATCCCCCTTGCAGTTTTCAGAAGTTCTCTTTGTGTCATTGATGAAACATTCTTTAACCTATATAGAAAAACCTTGCAAAACTGTACATTCATTTTTAATACTAATATACCTGTATATATCACCCAGTAAATTAACTAACATTACCTAATTTATTTATATTGCAATAGTTAAGAATCCCAAATGTTGAGTCAGAATGTCATGAAATTCTACATGACTATCTTTCTTCTTGCTTTTTTTAACCATTTTGAGTCAGTCTCTCATTTCAATCAGGAGAGAGCAAATTGGCTTTTAATGCCCTGAATGTAACACCCACACCTGGCCTATTAAAAAGAATTAGCAGCTTAAAGGAAACTGTATAAATGTGTTGACACAGGAAGCATGTCACAGTTCTCTTTCTTAAGAGGGAGAAGGGAAACCAAGAGTGCAAATCTGTAGGGACAGAATAAAAATAGACTCCACTGCTTAAGTGCTCTGAGGGTCCTCATAGGTCTGTAGAGAAAGGGTGAGTTGAAGTGAAAAATATTTTGTTTAAAAATCTTCACTCTTGTGTGACACTTTTAGCATCACAGACGATTTTTCTTCCCTGTTGTGCCTGGGGAGACATTCTCTAAATCTGGCAGGCTTTTTGGTGTTGTAGCTATGTGCTTGGGAGTGTGGAGGAGTTTTTTTTACTTTTTGCTCATGATGTTTTCTGAGAGGTGACTTTCACCTGGGAATAGTCTTGCCACAGATGTGGCTGTGGAGGCATCCTTCAAAGAGCATTGAGGGATTCTGCCTGTGTGCAAAGTGAAATAGCCCAGTAGAGCAGGGAGAAGGAGCTGACATCTTGAGAAAGGAAATGGTAAGGAAATGAAGCTTTGGATGCATCCTTGGAAGCTTCATTCAATTGTGCTCTGCAAATTCAGCAGGGTGAGTGTGGTGCTAATGAAAAAAATAATTTGATTCGAAGCCTCTGTTGTCAGTTTTTTAATTACTGGCCGTTGTTTATTATTGTTGTTATTGTTATTATTTTCCCTCGAAGTTTCTCCAAAGGATCGTCTGCTGCCTGGTACCATTTCCTACCCATTTTTCTTTTTTTCCGTCAGTATTCCCAATTCATTGTGTCTATGTTTTAAATGCTCAACCCTGGAAATTAATTGTGAACAACTACAGTGTTGAGAGAGAATAGGGGCCATTTAGTTATCAGTGAGGGAGAATTGGAGTTGAGTGTGACTGGCTGTTTTTAAGGGCGCAGCCATTTGTTTCCCTGAACAAAACATAACACATATAGAAGTTAGTGAAATGATTTCCACTATGTTTCTGCTGTTGCTCATGCTCCTTAAGCATGTACTCAGTATTATTAAGTTTACATCAGTTAGGTTTTTTCACTTGCCAGACAGTTTTATGTGTGTGCAGTAACCTCCCTATTTGAGTCCCCACCTCACTTCTGACTCAGAGAGTGCCAGTGCCATGGGTTTTGTTACTGAAGGTGCTGGAACTCCATGTAACAGAAAAAATATGTTCCAACCTCTTGCCTGCTAAACTTTTATGATGTTACTATTACCAGAATAATCATACTTAGAATACTGCCAGTGAGCTTGCATTGTATTCTCTACTGCAAGGTAACTGCTTAAATTAATTTTAGACCAACAGAAAAAGTAACAACAGCCATGCCACTTTTTGCACTAAATATCCATACTTTCCTTGAGAAGACTGTACATTTGCTGTAGCTGGTATTTGCCTTAGCATAACAAAACACAGCTTTATTTGTATCCCTTCATGTCTTTCATGTACTTTTCCACTCTTCATTTCATGATAGAATGAAAACTTCTGGTGTCTCTCAGCAGGGAGGTCCATGGACTAACCACATACTGCACAAAGCATAAACTGTTATTTGTTAGAAAATTGACTTTTAGCTCGAAAAGATACTTAACAGCTCAATGAAAACCTCACAATGTAATTGCAAAGGTTGAAATTTTATGATTTCTACTCCAGGCATTATTTAAAACCAATATTCAATAAGGTTTCACACAGACTTAATAACTTGCAATCCTAGATGGTAATGGGAGCAATTGCATTGACCTCAGTGAAACTGAAGACTGCCCAAACTGAAATGACTTCTGTTTGCTTAACACTGCATAAGTTCCTTGTCAGGGTTTGTGATTAGAGCAATCTGAGGTCAGATGAAATGAAAACAAGATCCCAAAGAGTTCACTCACAGTAACTATAAGTTACTTTTCAAACCTTGACAATGGGGTGCTGGAGCAATGGAGCAGCAAGGAGTCCCTAGGAACAAAATTATACAAATCCTAATTGTTGACAATTAATTGTTCAAAGATATTCAAGCAGAAACTGTAATAGAATGGAAGATAAAATTATAACTTGATGGTTGCTGATAGGATGAAAATATCACCTCAACTTATTCTAATGCTAAAAAACACAATCCCAGGGACTTTTGTATATGTAAATGATAATATAATGAACTGGACCAAGACCCCAACATGCACATTAGTCTTGTTATATAAGTGTGAGTGACCACTCACCTGTTTCTGCATCATTCTTTCTTTGCTATATTTTTATATAAAATCCTGGACTTTTTTCCCAAAAGGTGTGCCAGTTTTCTTAGGTGCCTGGCACTCTCTTCTGCAGAATGGGAAGAAAATTAGTATCTTGACTGAGTGTGTTGATTAGCTCTTGCGTACTGAGTGGAAGAACTTTGCTTTAGGGATGGGTCCATCCTCCATTCATTAGTGACTGGAGTTGCAAGAAGGAGAGAACAGGTTAGAGGTAATGCAGTGAAGTGGGTTGGAAACTGATACTGATTGACCAGGTTATGATGTTTTAGAGATACAACTTCTTCCCATCCATCTTAGGAAAATGTTCACTCTTAGCAACTTGAAATGATGTTCAAATTATATTTACCAAGAGAGCTGATTCACTCTTGGTGTAGTAGGTGAAGAATTTCCCTTTCATAAGAATAGACAGTGCTGTTTTCATCTGATTCTGGGTCAAAAGCTGAACTTAAAAGCTTACCTTTACTCTCATAGCTTGTATCACATGTGAGCTGCTTGTCTGAATAAAATCTCTATAAATGAACCGTAGCACATAAGAGAAGACTATATGCTAATTATTGGTTCTAGCCATCATGGGTTTGTTTAAGACCAGAGACTCAGTTACCAAACCAAATCGGGGCCAGAAAAAAGGCTTAAAAAGTCAATTGCTTTGCCTTAGGAAGGCCAAGAATCACAGAGTAATTCTCAATTTTATGTACCAAAACTTTAGCCCCAGCGGCTATTTTGGGGGAAGATCATGAATCTAGAGAAAGACAATTCTGCAAATTATCTTCAGTAAAGCTTAAGCATTAATTTGAAAAATAAGTCTAAAAGACAATGACATCATTTGTTTAAGTAGCACTGCAAAAACAACTTCGAGACCTGTTTTCTTGAAAGCTGTTCCAGGGTCTTCTCCTGTACAACCTCTGATAACATCAGAATGGCTAGAGGGAAAATCAAGGAGAAAATAAAATTAAATAAAATAAACTGAATAATATTTAAAACAAACATTGTTTGTGAGAGTAAGAGGAAAAGGCTATTTTGTAGACTAATACATAGGATTACTTTTTTGATCTTCTTCTGCCTTAAATTACCTGTCCCAGATAATAAACATACTGATACATTAGATTCCTTTCTAATTGCAGTAAGTTTCCTACCAGGGACTTCAAAGAAGCTGAATAAGAAGGCGAGTCTGTATTTGTTTATCTGTAATTTGGGTAACAAATAAGAATAAATTAATTGCTCTGGAGTTAATTATATAGATATTTATGATATGCTTCAGGAAACTGTGGAAATGTTAGAAAAATGCCAGTATTACTATCACAGGAATATGCTTGGACTCCTTCTGTGAAGACAGCATGCAATTTGGTAATATATATCAAATTATTAGAGCAAGAATGGAAAGAGACCAACAGCTTTTTTTATACTGCAGTGAAAAGATTGAAATTAGAGATTCCACTTCACTCATAGGAGAATAGTCCCAAGAAATCAATGGTTTTACACACGACAGGAGTTCTGTCTTCTGTAAATGAATAGGGAAGACATTTTTGTATAAGATACATGCTGCTTATCTTACCTTCCCTGGTTCGTATTAAACTTGTGTCTTATCACTTTCATTGTTAACTCTGATTCTTTAAGTTGAACTGATAACATTACAAAGGGAAAAAAAGCAGAGGTGGAGAAGAAGACACAGTTTGTGTGTGAATGCTTCAGACATGGAAACACAAGCAGAGAATATGACAGAGTTGTGGACTGGTAGAGAGGAATTTCAAGTGTCCTGTGTATGGAGCTGTGTTAAATATCCCACCTGTGGCAGAGAACCTTTCCTAGACAGATCTCAAAGCTGTTCCCCTAATTTACAGATTTACATAAGTGTGCTGGATTTATGACAATAATTCCAAACTTTAAGCTATTTATTTTATTCTGCAAAGATAAATTTTAAAGAAATCTTAATTGGTTTTTTGGTTTTGTTTTTTTTTTTTTTGCTTTAAGCATTCATGGAAATTCATGTTAATTGGTTAATTTTCTTGCTTGGAAAATCCAAGTGTGCCAATACTTGCCATAATATAAAGACAATAGAACTGGGTTGTTATGGAAATGTATTCTATTCTGTAATTAAAACAAGTTTCTATAGAAACACTGGTGTTGAATGTATGTCAGTGTTTTCAATGAAAATTTCTTTTCCATTTTGTAACCTAAATAACCTCCAGCTAGACCTTGGGTGACAAACTTTCAGCTGTTACGAAGTTTTACATAATATGAAGAAGTTAAAATAGTGATTCTATTCATTTATATAAGCAATTTTTAAGGAGTCTGTAGACCCATGCTCACTTGTTTTTGAGACCTGGAGCCACCTGGGGAGGCAAATTGCTCTGAAAATTCTTCTAATTGAAAATTGCTTCTAGAGATTTGGTTTTTAAAACATAAGTTTTTAAAAGTCCTCCCACAACCTAGAAAAATACTGTAAAGTGGTACAGTGTAGAATTGGTTTGCACTGGCATAATTTGAAGCACATAAATGTTAGGGAAAGTATTCCCAATGGTATCTGTTTTGACTGCATGCTAATTGAATGAAAACAGAAAAGGATATATTACAGTATCAGTTGCAGAAAAGGAGGTAACAGATTATATATTTAAATTACAAGAAAAGCACTGATAAATAAAAATTTCATATCCTAGAGTGGTTTGGGTTGGAAGGGACTTTAAACTCGTCTTGTTCTACCCTCTACCTTGGGCAGGGACTCCTTCCACTATCCCAGGTTGCTCGAAGCCCCTTTCAGCCTGGCCTTGGACACTGCCAGGGATCCAGGGGCAGCCACAGCTTCTCTGGGCACCCTGTGCCAGGGCCTGCCCACCCTCACAGGGAGGAATTCCTTCCCATGTCATGTGAAACAGTGCTAAATGCTTTGCACAAATCCAGTTAGTTGATAGTTCAAGCACTGTACAAAACAAGGCACATTTGTGCAGCTGATGCCATGGCCTTTTACTGAGCAAATGGTTTTAATACCACTGTGTGATAAGGGGGATTGATGTCAAGGCAATAGGGGTTAGTGGTTTCTCTTCCTCTAATGGATCACCCTCTTCACCTGCTCTAAATAATGAAACTAGAACGAGCTGTGGAATATGCAAAGCTCAGCAGCAACCCTTAGACATTACATGAAACTCTGGTGTGCACAGCTGTTTAATTTTATGTTTTGTCAGAGCAGTGTTTAGGGGAGGGAGGATAAATTAGCTGTTGCCATGGGGGAAAGAGAAGGTGCAAATGAGATTTGTTCCATTCACATGAAACTGATGGCAATGTATCGAGTACATAACAGGCTCGGTGATTCATCCAGGATAACTGTTCTCTATTTTCTTGAACTTTAAGACTATTTTTAAAAATCTTCTTTTCTCTCTCAGTTGACTAAAATGGCCTTTAAATTATCTGAGAAGACTCTGAGAGATATAGATGATGACACAAGTTATGAGTGGTGAAATTAAAACACTTTTTAGTCTTCTTCTGACTTAAATAGTTCCTCAGAGAGAAAGAAAAATGTGGCTGTTCTTCAGGGTATATAGCCTGTACAGTGGCATGTAAACATATGTACTATGCTATTCCTTTCTCTACTGCATGAAAAATGACTCTGGAGTGAACATCCATGTTTCTTCCACAGAAGGAAACCCACCTGTTGGCAACAATCCTGTTCCCAGCAGTCTCATCCTTATTTCCACACATACCATCCAAAGTGGATGTCAGTCCTTCAAAGACGCTATATCCCAAGGGCTGTTTGTGATGGCAAATTACAAAATGGTTCTAGGCAGGCGTGTAATTTTTTCTGCCACTCTCTTCTGTCTTTTACCAAAGTCTGGTAACACAGTCTTGCTACCAGAAATCAGTAAAAATACAAACTCTTTAATTAAGAATCAGGCATTCTTTATTTGGCCGGATTAATCTCACAACATTCTCCTCCTTTAAGGCGTGGGCAGCTTGTTTTCCCTTCAAGCCTCCCTAAGCCTCACTTAACTTCTTTGCTAACCTCACAGAAGTTCCTCACCTTGCATTAGCAGTCACGTTTTTCACACAGCTTAAAGCATCATAATCACAGTTATTAGTACAATTACAACCAGACTTCACAAAAACTCAACCAGTCAGAGAAGATCCGAGTTATTTCAATGTTTTATTTAGTCATCCACTTTCTAATCCTGTTCTTAATTCTCTCCTAGATACAGCAACAGCTTTAAATCTATCTGATTATCCAATTTAGCAGTTTTTGAATCATGCTCACACGTGTTGTTGTTTAAATTCAAATAACCACACACTATTTTCATATAAAAACAATAAATCCAAAGAAAATCTGTTTCCTATGCTCATTTTAGTAGTTGCTTGAAGTTGTTCATTTTTTTTCAACAAATCCTAATTGAGTTACATTAGCTAAAGCTTCCATTTGTCCACGTGTCCATCATAAGGAATAATTTCCTTGTATTCCTTTCAAATTTGCATAGGTGTTATTTCTTTCCCACATGTGTTCCCATATTTTTGTCAAATTACTAAGACTCCACATGGAACTGGATTTTCTACTGAGGTTGGTATTGGCCAGCAAGCTGTTACAGAACTCTAAGCAAAAATACCAGTAATGCATATTTAAAAAAAAAAAAAATAAATAAATAAAATAGAGAAGTCTTGTTTCCTTCATATTTTCATGCATAAAGGATTATCCCCTATGAAGCAAAGGCTGTGATGAACCTGTCCCCAGAAGGAAGGATTTCTTCCTGATGTCTAATCTAAATACCCTTCACCTTAAAGATACTGGAAAGGAAGATAAAGCTTGAAATCTGAAAAACAGGGATTTAGAGGTGTTTCAGTAACATGTAATACTGCAGTTTGGGTGCTGCTTTGAACTGTGTTCTAAAATAACTGGTGATGATAATCCCAGTCTCTGGACAACCTGCACCAGTGCTTAAACTCCACTGTTCTCAAAGGAAATTGCAAAGATCGAAGCACGTTCAACAGTGCTGGAATTAACATAAATTTCTGTCTCAGTAAATTATTGCCTTAGGAACACATTCTAACCACTCACTGAACAAAATTATATTGCAGTTCAAGGGATAGTTTATGATTACTGCTAAGACCATGTGTTAAATTACTTAACACCTATATCATCTATATTTGATCTGATACGTAGATTTATAAATGTTAGATATAGGGTGAAGCACATAAGGGTTTAAAAATTAAACACCCAACTGATGTTTATAATCATAAAAGTATTGTTCCAAGGTTGTATTATACTAAGAATATGTCAAATACTATGCTGTAATATATCTTGAATTCTCAGAGAGTTTTTTTCCAGCCACTAAGACTAATCTAGATAATTTTTTTCCCTTGAATGCTTATATTATTTTGAGGAAGCCTAGCAGATACGTCCATGTATAGAACAGTTTTTTCTGGAAAAAAACCCCTACTATTACAGAACTTAGATGAAATACATATAGCAGTGTATTTTTACATTGAGGTATGAACATGGAAATAAAATCACATAAGTATATTTGCAAGTGCTTTTAGTAATATCAAAGACATTCCATTTTCCTCCTCCATGTCCACTGTATAACAAAACTACCCAATAAAAATGTTTGCTAGACAATCTTGGCTATAAATGTCTAGTTTGGAAAATACGTAAGGTATTTGTACTTGCAAATTTCACTCTTACTTTAAAACATTTAAAGGAATTACTTTGCAATTTTCTACTGGTATCTAAAAATAAGGAGGTGAAATTAATAAGTAATGTGGGTATTAGACATATCTTCCAACATATAGGATTGAATGTATAAGTTTGTAGGATGTTTTCACAAATAAAGAACTTGATATTCCATCACTAGAAGTTTGCAGAATGAGTAAGAAAAAGCATAAAGAAATGTGAACCAGGCAACAGCTCTGTGGTTTTGGAGGGGAGAGTGAGAAGACTGAATTAAATTAAAACTATTAAATCAAATTTAATTAATTAAACATAAGAGCTGTTCTTATTTCAAATCACAGTTTAATGACTTTATTTTGGAACTTGCTGGTTCGGAGTTTTCTTTGCCTTTTTTTTTCTTGGTGGTACCTCTGACATTCATAAACCTTTAAATATAAAGTCAACATATTGTTGAAATAGAAGGGAAATCCCCTCTCAAGAAATAGAAGCAGAAATACCACTGTTATTAATTAATTAAATTCGAGTTTTTTCAGTTATATATGTGCATCAAGAAAGCATAAGTGAAGACCTGATTTTGTCCTATTTGTAAATTAAACCACCAATGTGATAGTGTTAATTTGCTCTTTATCAATACCAGGGACAATACTCTTCCAATTGATCCCTTTCCTGGTTATAACAAAAACAGTTCTTACTATGGATGAAATTTTCTCTCTAGAAAAAGCTTAGGATAACTTCAGCAGCCAGAGTAGCAGAAAAATAGAAAATAAAATACTTTATTCCAGAGATTAGTAAGTGTGATTTATTGTTGTCACTCACAGGAAGCAGCTTCTGAAAATAACTTAATTATAAAATAATACAAGGAGGCAGTTTCATGTTTCAGAATTTTAGGGGGTGCAAACAAATAAAATTTGTATCAGAGCAAGTTTTCATCCTGATGGGAACAGATCATCAGTAAAAATTCTCTTGCAAATTGGCAATTTTGTTTCCAGTTATTTCTGTGCCAGTGTGCTTGGTTATCAGGAAAAGACTGAGGAGAATTTAGGTAGCTCTTGGAAATCCAATGAAAGTCACTTCTGGGTTAATCTTTGGTGTTATCTGGCCCAATGAATTTTATCAGGTTGTTAACTTTCAAATAAAAAATTTCATTTCTGTGCTTGAAAATATATCAAGATTGTTTGTTCTAGGGGTAAAATTAATGACAAAAAGATACTGCAAGAAATAGTGTCTTGTTGCTTTTAAAAAAATTCCATTCAGTGAAATCGTAACTTCATAAATGCATTTGATGTTATCAAAATATATCCATTTGCATCCCATACCTTGAAATGCCATAGCATACTTCAATTTCTCTCACAAACACTGTGGAGTATTTTCTCTGTATGTCTCTCAGTTTTCACTGGGCTTAATAAACCTTATTTTTTAAAAAAAGTGAGGCCAGGGCACATATTTTTCTATGTTCTCATTCTCACATGATCCTTGTTAGATAAATACACTCAGGTTCCCTTTCTTTTTTAGTAAGTGGGGTCATTCATGAGTGGAATGTGGACTGTGACTGTGTATCAGCCCAACAAATTCACACTGTGCAAATTTACTTGATGTATCCTAGCATATAATAAAGATGTGTGTTGCATACAGCCAGAGCAGCCTGCTAAAGTTTAATTAAGGTTGCTTTGAAACAGCAGTTTGGTTTTTACTGAGCTGGGAAGAGAGTATGGAAAATTTCTCCCTTATTTTATGTAGAAATGCCCACTATAGCAGAAGTCCTTCATACCAATGTTTATAAGCCATGAACCATGACATTTCAGTCTCTGACACTGCCTGTGGCAGGGAGTAGAACAAGGTGGGTTTGAAAGGTCCTTTCCAACCCATTCTGTGATTGCCTGATTCCACAATCCTATGATTCTATGATTTATACCTTTTTGCTTTTGATCAGCTCCAGCCTTATATTCTTTTTTGTCTTGCAAATACTATTTTCACATTTCTGAGGAGTTTAAAAAGCCATATGGAGTATTTGTACAGGCGAGAGAAGCCCTGTAATCATCACTTGTGTTTACTATCTTCCTGTCATCGTTGGGTGTTAAATCACCTTGATTACTGCAGCCAGGTATTGATAAATGGAGAAGCCAGCACATAGACAAGACACCAGGAAATGAACAGTGAGAAAATACTGTATTTGCCTTATATTGATTATTCAGGTGGGGGAGACAGACTGTCCAGTAATCACATTATGAAAAGCACGCCTCTGAGCCTGATTAAATGAGAAAAATCTGTGACATTACTAAATAATTGTAATTTCCTGTGTCATGTTTACAAAGGTGTTAATATTACTACCCACACTAAATAAGACCAAAATTATATACATGTACATAAAACATACCTCATGTACTTCTGCAGTAATTGTAAGATAACATAGGAATACAATGGAGCATTGTAAGCTGTTAGCAATAAAAATTTAGGGGGAAAAAAAGAAATTATGTTGTACTGCTTTCTCAGCAAGTCTGTAGCAAGCTGTGTTTTGCCTGTAATGTTTCAAAACCAAGAGCAGTTCTAACTCGTTGCAGATATGGATTTGAAAGCTCACCCTGTTTATGTCATGGTTAAGGCTCTTCAAATTATTTTTCCTGCAATAGTTTGGCCTTAAATCTCCACCCAGATATAAGGATTGGAGTAACAATCCTTTCATTCACTTGAAGTACGAAGTGTTGTAGTCATCACATGTTCATCCTCGGGGTTATTACTCCACAGACTATTGATGACTGATAGCTGTTAAAAATACAACCATTTAACTACAGCTCAGTTCCCAGTGAATTGCTAGTATGAGTATGTTATAAAATCATTAGCCAAGGTATCTGCTGAACTGTCTGAAATGTAATATATTCTAAACTGAACTGTCTGAGATGTGATACAGTCTCCATAAACAAGTCCTGCAAACAGGTTTTGTTTGCTCTTTTCAAATGCCTTTAATTCCTTAAAATAGTTGCAAAAATCTTACATGAAAGGAACAATTTTAAGAAGTTGAGATTGAACAATTTTCCCTGTCTTGTCAGTGATTTAGTTATGATGGAGCTGTGGCTGGTGAACAAGGATCCTGATCTCAGTTGTGTTGATGCAAGCTTATAATAAATACAGTGAAAGAATGTACATACAATACAGGAATATCTCCAGAATAGAATATCTGTCAGAGCTGAATTAAGGCCACTTCTAAATACTGAATCATATCTCTGCATGCAAGTATCCAGACCTGCCATCCAGCTTGGGCATAGCAGCATTGGAAAGAGGGTGTATGGCATCCACCAAAATCCCTTTGAAGCCTGTTTGACATCTTGCTAGCTTAGCACATCCATACCTGCTCTTAAACATGCCAGGTCCCCATGGCACTGGAGCTGAAATGGAGACATCCTCATGGGTTAGGAATTTGTCCTAGTTTATTAAAGACTGATTATTAGCCATTCATTCCAAACTGTGAGCAGCAATTACCAAAAATAATGGTTTTGTATTACTCATGCAACTACCAGCATGCCAATGTAAGTGGCCCAGTACAAGCTCTTCAGACCAAATATTCAAACATGATTCATGGTGTTTATAAGGTAGTAAATTTCACAGAGTCCTAGCCAAGCAGTGTTGCTAATTTGATGCACCTATAACGAGCTGACCATCTTTCATTTTCTCTGAAGTTGTTTATTACTGTAATAGGGCCTCTTACTCATTAAATCTTGTCAACATGACTGATGCTTAATACAGTAGCTACAAGATTATTAGGAAAAATAGCTCTCAAGGAGATGATGGAATGAATAAACCCTTCTGCTGAAGGTGTCTTTTGGGGAAGAATCTCATTTCAATACCATGTGAAGGTTTGGTTAATTGTTGCCACCCGAAAACGATTCTCAGAAGACTTCAACAAAAGGAAATAAAGAGACGGAATGAAATGTGAGCAGCACAAAAACAACACTGTAAAGTTGGCAAAAAATACTAAAGGAAAGTGAAGTTATTTCAGCAGAAAGATAAATTGAAAGTACTGAGCAGGTCCATCAAGCAGGTCTGCTCCACGAACCAGGGCTTGTAGGCAGCAAGTGCTACAGGTCTCCTGAATGCCCCTCCTCTCACACCTTAACTCCACAGTGGCAGAAAACACTCTTAAGTGCAGCATGACTTGTTAATTGCAAGTTTTTGATCTAAAAAAAAAAAAAAAAAAAGAGTAGCAGACTCAAATGAGGGAGATAAGCAACATTTGAAAATAGATCTGAAAACAAATTAAGCCATTAACACTTCTGTTCCATCTCAGGAGCAACAGTTCTCAGTGCAAACTGCTGGGCGTGGGTCACTCTCCCATGGGGTGCACTCCTCCAAGGACAGGCTACTCCAGCCTGGAAGCAGGGCCACTCTCTCCCCTGGGTCTCCCACTGGATCACAGCCTCCTCCAGGGATCCACCTGCTCTGGTGTGGGCACCTCCCCACAGGTGGATCTCTGCATCCCCATGGATCCCCATGGGTTGTGGGTGGATCTCTGCATCCCCATGGATCCCCATGGGCTGTGGGTGGATGGATCCCATGCTGTGGGTGGATCTCCCCCCATGGGATCCCCATGGGCTGTGGGTGGATCTCTGCATCCCTGTGGATCCCCATGGGCTGTGTGGATCTCTGCATCCCCATGGATCCCCATGGGCTGTGGGTGGATCTCTGCATCCCCATGGATCCCCATGGGCTGTGAATGGATCTCTGCATCCCTTTGGATCCCCATGGGCTGTGGGTGGATCTCTGCATCCCCATGGATCCCCATGGGCTGTGGGTGGATCTCTGCATCCCTGTGGATCCCCACAGGCTGTGAATGGATCTCTGCATCCCCATGGATCCCCATGGGCTGTGGGTGGATCTCTGCATCCCCATGGATCCCCACAGGCTGTGAATGGATCTCTTCATCCCTCGTGCACCCTCCTGGCTGCAGGGGCACAGCTGCTTCACCATGGTCCTCACCACAGCCTGCAGAGGAATCTCAGCACCTGGAGCACCTCCTGCCCCTCCTTCTGCTCTGACCTTGGTGTCTCCATGTTGTTCTCCTATGTTCTCATCCCTTCTCTGGCTGGTATTAAAACTGTGCCCCACTTTGTTCTGATTTTCTTCTTAAATCTGTTATCACAGAGGTTTTACCAACTTCTCTCACTGGCCCAGCCCTGGCCAGCAGCGTGTGCATCCTCAGAGCTATCAGGGATGGGCTCTGCTGGACATGGGGAAAGCTTCCAGCAGCTTCCCACAGAAACCATCCCTGTGGATCCCCTGCTACCAAGAACCAGGCAGTGCAAAACCAACACAACAGTATTTAGCAGAATTAATTTTGGTTCTTTCCTATCAGTCTTCCCAATTTTTGTGTTCACCTGGCTGATTAATAGTCAAGGTATCATTATTAGCCATCCTGTCATCATTCATGTTGTGTGAGGCTTACATTTCTGAGTGTTCAATATAATGTGACTTCAACAAAGGGTCGCAGTTATTTTAATACTGACAGTATAATCAGTATAATTGTGATTTATTAGGATAATTCACTGTTCACTGCATTTTAATAACCTTTTTTAATGAGAATCAAGGATTGGGCTAACATCCTATATAAAGGATATTACTTAAGGGTATGATCTGGGGGATGGTATAGGTTAGATTCTTATCTGCTTTAGTTTTGGTTACAGTCAGAGAGTAATATTTAATTATTTGAACTGAGCAACTGGCACACAGTTAAAAAATGTGCTCTGTATTTATGGATCTGGAAACATAATGGGACCTAATTTCTCCCAAAAGTTTCTGAAGTGATTCATTTTGTTGGATTCATTAGCTACTATTGTAATCTTAATGATAGATTTTTTTCAGTGCTCATGTTCTCTTTGAGGCATCCTGCTGTTGTTTATGAACAATATTAAATCTCCACTGAGACTGTGTTTAGCTCACCCTGTGCTATCTGTTTTTTGAGTACAAAAATTTGTAACAAAGAAGTTAAAACTCCTGTTACTGACCAGTTCACAAGAGTGCACAACCATCAGAGGGTTTGTTTGATATCCCAAGGTAAAGGAAATACTGAGAGATGCCCTGAGCTGATTTTCTGTCATGTCTGCCTTGTCTGATAGACTGAACTGTCCTGTCCTAGAGCACCCTGTAGCACACCCAATCCTGACTTGTTTTCCATGCAAACACCCTGTGACTGTCAGGACAATGTCAAAGACCAAACACAGACACTGGGACAAGGGAGAGCAAACTGGGAAGGGAGAGTTTCCTAAACACCCACTGCAAGGCCTAATGATTCCCTTCTTGAGACTCCTGGTGCTGGAGCCAGAGGTGAAGATGGCAGGTGCAAAGGTCTGTTTTTTATACTGTGAGTTCCCTGATAGCTCTGGGTTCCTCCATACACACCTCTTTGCCATGCCAAATATTGCTGGATGCTTGTGAGCAGGAGCTGCAGCAGGGTTTGCACCATCAAGAGCTGTTTTCTCAACATGTGAAGAACTGTGGTGTCCAAAATAATGGTGTTTCCCTTTGTGTCCAGGTGCACTGAACACTGCTTTGTTGCCCCGACCCTCATGTCCAGATCTTCTATATCCAAAGCCAAATTATGCAGATTCCAACAGGAAACTGCAGAGCAGGTTCTATCCCTTCAGAAGGGTTTGTCTGGCAGATACTGATGTACTTGCAGAAATGCTGCTGTTTCGAACACTGACTCAGAATCCTCTGGCATACCAAGCTGCAGTAGCAGACAACTTCTTCCTTCATTATCAGTAACAATTATACTTTTGAGATTCTTATTGAAGATTTGGTTTTCGGATTAATTTGATTATGATATTTTAAAATCTTGTACCTGTACTGGTGATATTTATATATAGGTATTCAGGTGACAAACCTAAAATACAGTCTGGAAATTCCTTTTGCCAATCTCAGTCCTTTTTCTCATTCCATTCCAGTGGCTGTTTGTGAAATGAGCTCTCATTGATGAAATCCTGGCAGACTGAAACACTCTACAGGCAGATCATCACTGTTTTATGGTTGAACAGGGTCAATGAAAAGCAGTATCTGCTTGGGCATAGAAGTGAGTAAGAATTACATTAAACACACTTCCAGCATGTTTCAAATAGCACTAGAAGGATTTAAAAAGCAATATGTGGAAGATACATTAGTGCAAGTAGATGAGCTCCAAACACAAATAAAATAAAGTAAAATAATAAAATAAAATACCAAAATAAAATAAAATAAAATGTAAAAATATAAAATAAAATAAGCTTCCAAAAGCCCTTCACCGCAGCTATACTAGCAGAAGATCTCTCGGTGGTGTTATTGCCATTCAGTTTGGATTGTTGCTCACTCTCACAGTTTGTCCCAGGACATCAAATTGCTAAACCAACAAGTCATTCTGATGGCATTGTAGATGGCATTTGAATCATCCACTGGAAGCTGAGAAGCTGCCTTTGCTGCTTTCTTCTTTAGTGCCCCTTGCTGGTGCATCTCTGCATCCAGAAATAACCTCACAAGCCTCATCACCACTGAACCTCTGAGATGTTTGTTCCAAATGTACCAGAGCCATTTTAAAGTGAGGAGGAGATAAATAAAGGCAGACATCCTGGTACAAGTGAAGTAAAGAGATCATAGGGCTGAAGGTAAATTATCAAGCAAATTTTCAGAAGCAGGGTGTCACTACTCTGAAATCACATTGTGGTGAGATCACAGAACCATAGAAATAGAGAATCAGAGAACCTCAGGATGGTTTGGGTTGGAATGGACCTCAAAGTCCATCCAGTCTCACCTCCTGCCATGGGCAGGGACACCTTCCACCAGCTCAGGTTGCTCCAAGCCCCATCCAGCCTGGCCTTGGACACTTCCAGGGATCCGGGGACAGCCACAGCTTCTCTGGGCACCCTGTGCTGGGGCCTCACCACCCTCCCAATATCTCATCTAAATCTACCCTCCTTCAGCTTAAAGATATTGGGAAGGAAGATGAAGTTTGAAATCTGAAAAATGGGGATTTAGAGGCATTTCAGTAACAAGTAGAAGTACAGTTCAGGTGCTGTTTAGATCTGTCCTATAAAAGAATTTGTCAAATAATAAGGTCAAATTTTATGTAATATTTTGATTTTTTTTTTTTAATTTAGAATGTCTCACCAGCTCTTCAAGAGAGAAAGGCTTTTTCATGAGTATTTACAGTACAAGCAAACACAGACTTGTAAGACAGAAAAATGATACTGGCTCACTATTAAAAAAAAGCAAAGTGCTTGAAAAACTGAACTTGTGGGACATAGAGAAGAAACAGATCAGTTGCACATTTTCCACTCTTGATTTCCATTTATTTTAGCTACTTTAGTCTATGCATCTTTATAAATCATTTATTGCTCAGTTATCATATATTGCTTATATTCTTCTACTGAAAATTATATTAGGCAAAAGCCATCTTTCCCTTACATTGTTTAATTTTCGATTTTCAAAAGGTTATTGTTATTTATTTCCAAATTTCAAATGCTGATTTGAAACACGGAGGAAAATTCATGTGGTTTTCTCCACAAATAGTACAGGTAACTATTGGCAGCTTGGTTTATCTGTCTCGCCAGCTAGACAGTTACAATGACAAAGTTAATTCAAAAAGCATCAATTTATTGATATTGCCACAATTAATGTTCTGCTTATTTGAACTTTACATTTTTATGGCACTGGCACATTGATGGAGTGAACTCATTTTAATTTGCAGGATCAAGGCCTTCAAGACACTCTCAGAAGAAAAGTGTTCAAGTACATGGAATCATAAATCTGGAATGTTTACAGCAGCCTTATTAGTGCTAGTGACAGGAATGACACCAATTTGTGAAACGTTATGGATTTCCTCTCTACAGCAAGCAGCAGGAATGACATTCCAAGAACAGGTATCAATAAGCCTTTTGAATCCTGTGAGTGTGATTTTATTGGATTTGGGTGTCCAGGTTTTGGTAGTGGGGGCTGCAGGGGTGTCTGTTAGAGGGGATCAGGGGCTGCCCTGTGCTGGTCACAGACAGTTCCAGCTCATTTCAGGCAGTTTCCAATGCACAACCCCTGGACAAAGCTCAGCCCCATTTAGAAAACTGCAGGAATATTTAAGAAAGGGCAAAATGCTGCACAGGCAGTGACAAAAAGAGAATTGAGGGGGGAAAAAGTAGACTATAATAGAAAAACAACAACAACAACAAAAAAAAGATTGAGGAAAGAATTTCTTCACAGAAGGAGTGACTGGGCACTGGAATGAACTGCCCAGGGAGTTGGTGGAGTCACCATCTCTGGAGGTATTTAAGAAAAGACTGGATGTAGCATTAGTGCCATGGTCTGGTTGAAAAGATGGTGTTAGGTCATAGGTTGGATTCAATGATCTCAAAGCTCTTTCCCAACCTGACTGATTCTGTGTTTCTGTGATTCTGTGTTTCTGTGGTCCTGTGATCTTCCTGCTTGCTGGGTTTTGAACTTCTTACAGATGTTGTCTCTTGCTGTTTATTTGTTCCATACTCAGCATAATATGTTTAGAGACTGGATTGAAATCTGTGTACTGTAATTCTGTTGACTGTTCTATAATGATACAGTCAAATTTAAAACCCTTTGAACAAGATTACCCATAATAACCCCAATTCCTGGCACAGCGCTGCATCTCCATCCCAGGGGCACTGTAAAACACACTCTGTAAAATGCACTCTTGCATTTATCCTGGCAATTTCATTGGCTGCTGGTCAATACTTTCTCCTCAAATAATTTGCCAACAAGACCTTCCACAGGTGGATACACTAAGTATATTCATGTATCTTCCATTTTCACTCCATCATCCACATCTGTCCCACTGGGGAGCTGAGGTATGGCCAACGTCATTTTGAAGTGAGCGTTGGCAAACTGAATGGCTATAAATTAAATCCTTTTAAAGGTTTTAAAACAGCAATTCCCAAAATGGTGATCTGAGCATTTCACCCCTGGTTGTGTTTGTTGCTGAAGAACAGTGTCAAAATCAGGCCTTATCATGTTGAGAAGAAAAAAGTGTACCCGAAAAACATCAGCAGAGAGCAAAAGAGGATTAATCACCCTTGAAAGGTAAAAAAAAAATTAAAAAATAGTATAAAACCTAAGGCAAACAGTGACCTTAAAGAAGCAGAAATGGCAAATCTTTTAACAAAAACTTTTATGTTCTCTTTGCTTTTTGGTGACAACTACTCAAAGAAAGTTGGTGAAAAGTGAATTTCTGAAGTAGAACTGGGAGTAGCAGTGAATTTGTGTGTGTGAATGAGGAGATTTTAGCTATAGGAGTTATCAGAATGTATAACTGAGGACATAAATTTTTCTTTTTATAACATGATGAAAAAAATTAATTGGAGGTGAGCATGTGAAATGTATGAGTTCCTTTTTCAAGCTGAAAGTTTTAATCTGTTCTTCCTGTTAGTGCTTTGCAATGCTTTCATTTACTGGATTTTCATCCTGAATTCTACATTTAAGTGGCAGTGCTTAGGAAAACTGTAACTGAGAATTGGAGAAAACACTTTAATTGAAAATCAGGTTTTGTAATGCTGTGAAAGGGATCATAATGCAATTGAACAATCAGAAATTATTTTGCTTTAATTTTTCTGCGTGAAACAAAAGGCTCTCGCAAAATACTGAAGTGATAGTCAGGGGGTTTTTCCTAAACATCTTGGAATTGTGGACTTTGTCTCATTTACTGCCATTTCAAGCTTTTATATTTGTGCAGAAAATGCTCCTTGGAAACCCTTCTCGAGATAAAATAGGCCTTAGTTTTATGGTAGATTCTTGAGGCATGTTACAGGATTCAATAAAGAAGTATCCCTCTCCTAGAGAATAATTTGGATTTATCTAGCAAATGGCTTTACTGAAGTTGATGACTTTCAGGAAGTCCTTGAACTAAAGAAAAGCTGAAAAAGAACCTGCATCTGCATTAGAAAATTACTTATAAATGTTGATGACAATTTAATCCCTATTAAATTTTGCCACATGGGTTCTCTCTATTAACCATTTTCTTTTTTAACTGTTTATATTTGCATTAATGGAGTTTTACTTTCATTCTAAAGCAAATTCTAGGAAATCTGTTTTGAATAGGCCAAAAAAGATATTTTAGTTATATGTATTTTTTTTTTTAGTTTTATAAATATATATATAATTTTAGTTATATATAGATATATGTATGTATTATATATATACAACTGAATTGGCCTGAATTGGTGAATTGGTTTTACCTCATTTTTGTGACATCGAAATATTTCTGCAGGCTTTTAAACACAAACTCCAATAAAATCCCAATGAACTCACATAATATCTTGATCTTTTCAAATCTTTTGTTACTGATTAGTGACAGCAAAATAATGTAACCATAAACATTTAGTTCTGTTGCTTTGGAAAGTTGTTTATGGGACAATGACAGGGGTAGGTTTCTGAAGTCTCTCTTCCTACCCAAGGCACTAGAAAGATATAATTTACATTACACCTGCCTTATACATGCCTTGAATAAGGAGATTCTAATCATTATTATATCATCAGGATAGATGAAAGAAGTAAGGTTTTACATTTTATTCCTAGGATATAGCACAGAGAAAGAAATTCTGTAATTACGTTTAAATGTATTTTATAGTGGAAAACGGGTGATAGGATTCATCATCCCCAATGATGTTTTCTCATTTGATCATCTATACTGGAAGTCAAAAATTACCACAGTGACAAAGAAGAACACCAGCTCTAGAGTAGTAATTAAAATGTACCAGCTCAATAGATCTTAGTTCATCCTCACATGGAACCTCATTAAGGCAAAATGATCTGTACAAATTAGTCTTTCCAAATAGAACCTGTGGCGATTGTTAATGAGGTTTCCATGTAAAGCATCATCTGTCAAATTACAAAACTAAACCAATCAAAGACATACCATGCTAGATTATGTCTAATGTCTATTTGTTTAATTGGGAGATTGGTTCATTTTTTAATGCAATCTTGTACTACACATGTGACTTCAGACTTTAGTGACCTGCTTGCATCAATGTCAATATTTCAATGTTCAAAGAAAAGTATATTTAAATGACTGTTTGTTAGCAGAACAGACTTTAATTTATGTTCTGTTCAAATTCTAGGCTGCTAATGTCTTTCTAGCAGTACTGTTAACACAGCAGAATAATAAATTACAAACAAAAAGAATGAAAAATACAATTAAGACTAAAATAAAGCTTAAAATTATTGGAAGATGCAAAGGCTGTCAGGTGCCAAGTAAAAATAACTAGAGTTTAACATTCTGTTGTGGTCTGTAAGGTATAATGAGAAAAGAATTTGATCCTTAAAACATTATTCTGGCTCTAAACAGTGGAAAAAGAGGTAGAGGGGCATAATTAAAACATGGAGAATCTGCTTCCACTTTACACCTCCCCTCCTGCCCCACCTGTCCCATCCAGACTGCAGGCAATCAGGGAAAATAAAAGGTGCAGTGAATTTTTCCTGTAGATATTCAGAGAAAACCCTAATTTGTCTTTTTGGGAAATTCCTTATGAGTCAAGAAGAATAAAATATGTGCTAGCAATCATATGAATCAGAAGAAAAGGCCACAATGACTGTTGGTATCTTGATAAAACAATCTGGAAAAGACCTTAGGAGATTTTCTAAACCTTCTCTGTTTCAGTTCATATCATCTAAACCTAAAAGACTCCTGATAGATATTTAAAAGACAGTTTTAACTGATTTTTACCAGGATATAAAGGATGTTTGCAACAGGCAAATAAATATTAGTGTATCTTGACTTTAGCTGTTTTGAAATGATGTGGAACTGGTGAATTTTATCTGAGACAATAAAAAAACAGGTTGAACAGCAATGCAAGGCTTTGAAGAGAGTTCTGAGGTGTAATTTTTAAGAATAATTACAGCCAAAAGAATTGTGTTTTAAGAAGGCTGACTAGGAGATTTAGGCCTGAATAGCCTTAAAAAGATCATGTGAAGTAGGTAAAACACTGATAAAACAGCTGAGAGGAAGTAGGCAAAATACCCATCTCCACACTGGATAGCACCAGAATCAGAGCTCTTAAACTACACAAGAAAAAAAGACATTTGGACTTCAGAGAAACCATTCTGGTGGGAAGGATGGGTAGATTTTGGTGTAGATTGGGACACTTGGAGGAAAGTGTTGATGTCTTGAAGGTCCTTTCATGAGGCAGAATTTTTACACAATTAATACTGCTGCTAGCCAAACTACTTGATTCACTGGAGTAACAGCAGTACACTTTCTATAAATCATGGACTATTTTTGTTTAACATTTTTTAACCTTTGGAAAAGTTACTTGTCTTCTTACCTTTTTAAAGTTATTTCGCCAAAACTACATTTTTGCTTTTATTTCTACAACCAGCCCATCTGTTGCCATCCTTAATATTTCTTCTATTAACTTTAATGTATCACCTCCCACACACCATTTTTGCAAGGTACATAAGCACAGGCATAAGGGCTCCTGTAGTTAATTATGCAGCGAAATCATCTATCTCTAAATTATCAGTTAGGTGAGGTTTTATAAATTGTCCTCTATTCAGGGAAACTAATATAATGAAATTTTTATTAAGCTAATTTCTGAAAACTAATATAATAACTTAGTATTATATTTATACCTTTCCAAATCTGTAGCACAGCACAGGGAGAAAGACAACTGCAGAATGCTAAAGAATCTACGGCTTATGAACAAATGCACTGATTGACTTCTTTTCATCCGGTAATAATGCATTAAAGTCTTCTTCACATCTTTGTCAGTTTGTAGAATAGGATCTCTGCCTTCCCTGACATTTCATAAACCTCTTCCATAATTCTCTTGTTAACCCATCTGCAGCATCCAGAGGTAGCATTTCAGTCTGCCAAAGAGCTGTGACTCAATGGTTTCCACTCCCCTGGTTCCCCAGCTAAGGTGGGTGTTCTAGCAATTTCTGAATCTGCTTTTAATGGTCAGCTTGCTTTTTCCAAACTTTGCATTGTATGTTCTAGGCAGGCATTCAGCTGTGTATCTGCACTGTCATGTGATATCAATGGAAATCTATTATATTTCTTAATATATTTAAATATTTCTACTATTAAAGGATTTCAAGCTTCATTAATCTTGCTATGTGTTTCATATTTCCGCAGCCTAATTTTCTTCTTACATGTATTTTAATTTTGGGGAGTCTAAAAATGGGAGGTATTCACTCCTGAACAAATTAATCGGATTTTGAGCAATCTGCTTTGTCTTCACTTTAAAAAAATGTACTACACTTAGAAGATTTTAGTTTTAAGAACAATATTGCTGCTGTCAGATTTCTCCTGAGTGACTGGAAGTTGAGAAAAAATGATCCCAGACTTCTAGTCTTATCTTAAATACAACATTCCTCCCCCCATTCCTGCTGCAGAAGTTTTGCTTTCACCAGACGTTGTCCTCCATTATATTTTTAAAGGGTTTTTGTTTTTTATTTTTTGCTTAATTAATTGTCTTTCTAATCATTTTTTTTTAAAGTCATCACTTTATCCCCTCTTTCTCTTCAGATTTCTTCCCTAAATTTTAGATAGCAAAGTTTTTCTTTCCTGTGTTTAATTGTAAGAGTGTTCTCAAAGCAGTCCCACAGATTTTGAAATGATGGGCCAGGGTCTTCCAAAACCTAACCCAATTTTAGTTCTAAGTGTGGTATTAAGCTCAGTATTGCTATTTAAGGCAATCTTATAACACACACATCTCTCAATTTAGTTGCAGATGTTTGATTTTAATTGTGACCTTTAACTGTCTTACAGTTTAAAGTAGAAATGCCAGATCAGTTTTAAATTTGACAAAAAGACAATACAAATCAAGACCAGGAGCTACAGTTACAAGGTTAAATTACTCAATTTGTTTTCAGTTAAAAATTTAGTAGTAGGAACTCTACTGAATAAAGTACAAAGTGATCCCTTCCTCCAATTCACTAACACAGTATTGTTGAAGTGTAAGTCCAATAGAGAATATATAGCTTTTACATTTTTGATGGTTATAAAGTATTTATTTATAGTTCTGCCTGCCCATTTATATCAAAGCAATAGAATGGAGAACAAGAAAAAATGTTTTTCTGTACAGGAAAATATAAAAAAGTATGTGTGAACAAATACTTTGTTATGGAGCAGGGTACAAATTCAGAGACTTTTACCTCCAGCCTGCTGGCTTTAATCTTTGGGTCACCTTTATTTTAGTGTAGTAAAATATGTCCCTGAAAAACAGAAAATCTAGCAGATTCCATAGAATCTTTTAACTGATTAGTTTGAACTATGGTCAAAATTCAGTAAGTAGCAAAAATAAGAACTTAAAAGTGCTCTCGTAAAGGCCCTGAAAAAAAAATTAATTTTCTACAATGAGTGCCTGAACATAATTATTGTAAATGCTTAAAAACCACACACTGCGTAAGTACAGAGACTCAAACTGAATAACTGCAGAGAAATATTTAAGTATTCGGAATTCTTTAGAAATTGTATCATCTTTAATAACATCTTTCATCAAAAGCACAGCTGTTGATGCAATGTGCTCTGAGCTTCAGTTACATGCAGTTTTGAGACTGGGTTCAAACCCTGAGATTTAAACTTTTGCTTTGGCTTCTTTCTCCTTCCCTCCTTTACACAGAGCACATTCTTTGTTGATTTGCAGGTTACTTTTTTAATGTCCTTGTTACCAGTGAAACAAACCAGTTACCCTGCTCAGTCTTTGTTTTTCTCTCTCTTTTGGACTTCCCATTAGAATTGGCCATTCCAACCCTCTGCCCTGCAGGGCTGCCCCAGCCCTGGGGCCCAGCACAGGAAGGACCTGGAGCTGCTCGAGAGAGTCCAGAGGAGGCACCAGGATGAGCAGAGGGATGGAGCAGCTCTGCTGGGAGGAAAGGCTGGGAGAGCTGGGATTGTTCAGCCTGGAGAGGAGAAGCTTTGGGGTGACCTCATTGTGGCCTTGCAGGGCCTGAAGGAGCCAACAGGAAACATGGAGAGAGACAATTGCCAAGGGTTGGAGTAACAGGACAAGGGGGAATGGCTTCCCACTGCCACAGGGCAGGGATGGATGGGATATTGGGAAGGAATTGTTCCCTGTGAGGGTGGGGAGGCCCTGGCACAGGGTGCCCAGAGAAGCTGTGGCTGCCCCTGGATCCCTGGCAGTGTCCAAGGCCAGCTTGGATGGGGCTTGGAGCAGCCTGGGACAGTGGAAGGTGTCCCTGCCCATGGCAGGGGTGGCACTGGATGGGCTGAAAGGTCCCTTCCAACCCAAACCATTCCACATTTCTCTGATTCTGTGATCACAGCTTACCTGCAATTAAACCAGTGCTTTTGCTGTCAATGCTGCAAACAATCACAATCCTAATGGTGATAGTGGAGTAAAAGCCCCAAATATATCCAGCTACATGGCATGCACAATAGATTCTGCTGAAAATGCCTCAGGGATGACTGCAGCTCTGGACAATTCTCCTCATAATCCAGTTCACGCTAGGTGTAAAAGTGGAATAATTCATTTTTGTACCAGCTGATGTTTTGGATAACTTGTACTTTCAAAACCTTAACAAGATAAACTGGGGAGGACAATGTATTTGCAGTGACATACAGACATGGTAGGCAGTTACTTGGTTAAGGAAAGACAGGTTCAGTAGAAGTGTGATGCAATATTTTAAAATTGTTATTGTATTTCTTTATTCTTTAAACTCAGATCTCTCTTTCTAATGCAGATTAATTTTAGTTGCTTACTTTGGATTGTTTCTTTTAATTATTCTTCCTTAGCTTTGGTTCTTGGAAAACAGCTGAAATCCACTGGTAAGGCAGTAAAAACTGTGAATAGCTTATACCCTGCCCAAACCTACCTGTTAGATAACTCTGCATTGCCAGTCCTGGCAGAATAGCCCATTTCATGTGCATGGTCACTTTCTTTAACATAATAACAATGTTCACCTTAATTTGTATCATTTCAAACAAGCAAAGAAAGTTAACTAAATACTAAGGTTAAAAAAATCCCAGTTACTCACATTGCTAACATTGCTAATAGAAAAAAAATAGTTTAATAATGTTTACATTGAAATCTTGATGAGTACGAAATTGCAAAATTAATTTAGCAGTAAAAACCTCATTAACATTAAGACATTTCAAAATAGATCTACAGCAGTAGCTATGATTCACAGTGTGGGAGAAGGCATTTGCTGAGGATTTCTGTGAACTCTGACTGCAGCTGGCATCACCAACCACAACTCCCAGGAGAGCAGCAAATGGTGAAACAGATCAGTTATTTCAGCAGCCATGCAATAAAAGTTACTTGTGGATTCATAGAAAAGTGCCCTTTCAAATGACCAATCCATCCTATTATGGAGAAAAATCAATGCACATTATGCCTTTCAGTTTATTTACATTTCTTTGCATTTTAAGGTGACTTTCCCTGGAGCTGTTTGCTTATGATACAATTAAAATAATGTTATTTGTGTGTCCTTTTGTCGATGGAGGTAAGAAGGCTAAACAATATTGCATTGATAGGAAATGAGATTATGAGTGCCAGTCTTCTTCCTAATTGATGCAAAGCTCAGGGAATAACATTTCTGAGATTAGTTCACTTGGTCAGAGCATGGTGCTAATAATGCCAAGGTCATGGGGTCAGTCCTGACACAGGCCATCCCTTTAAGAGCTGGGCTCTGTGATCCTCATGGATCCCTTCCAACTCAGAGGATTCTGTGATTCTGTGATTTGGCATCATGCCTCCTCAGTGCCCAGCTGTGACTCACCTCTGCAGCTTTGCATGTTTTGATCTTTTTTTGGCTGAGATCTTTTCTGAGAAGACTGGGATACCATTCTCATCTCATCTCTCAAGGATGAATGGTAATGAGTAGAAGTTCTTAAGGTGAAGAGAGCTTTAGTTAGCTGTGAAATTTGTCAGGCTCCTTACAGAATTCAAGACAGGTTTGGTCATTTATCAGGCCTAGACCTGGTATTTCAGAGTTGGTTGACAAATTGATCCTATGTATCATATTTCCCCACAGGATTACTGTGATCTGGTGTTGAAGGATTGCTATTTAAGATTTTCCTAACTCATTGTGGTGAGTTGGCCTTCACTGGCCACTGGCTGTACATCAGACTGCTCTCTCCTCAGCATGACAGGGGCACAAAATGAAATATAAAACTCCAGAACAGCTTGTGAAAGTAATCTGTACTCCTTAGCTTGGGGAGCCTTTGGAAGGCACTCTGCTCTACTTCCCTGAGTAAATAACCTGCATCAATAGAAGGAAATGCAAAAGTACCCCCTAAAAAATATTAGGGAAAAAAGAACATTAAAAAGAAAGAGCAGACAAAATGAAAAAGCCACAAAGAGGAAATTTCCCTGCTCCTGTTCTTTCCAGTGCTGCCGTTACCATTGTTACGCTGCCTTCAGAGTTTTCACAAGGCAGGTGATTTCTAGGAAAGCACAGGGAAAGTGGAATGAGAGATGTAAATTGAGGGGATCTATGACAGCTAGTTTCATGAGGATTACCACTGTGAAACCATAAAACCAGGCATGGTACCAGCCTGAAATTAAACTGATGATGGAACTGGAATGATTTCAATGGCTAAGAACCTTTTTCATAGTATAAAGCAAATTCTGCAGGAAGGCATGAGAACCAGCAGTCCTCTCAAATAGCAGTTCAGTGGTGTTACCAAGTGGCAGCAAATGTTTCCACATTAACATGAGACATCTCCAAAGAGAAGCCTTTCTAAGTATATCAATCATACTTTCTTCATTCAGCAATAAATAGGAAAATAATCTATCCAGGCCTAAACCAAAGTCTGCCCCAGTCCTCAACTGTTTCACAGAGCAAAAGTATCTTGATTTATACTTCATTATACTGTTTGGGAAATGACTGCCCTTTCTACACCTTTATAGATCTGTAATGTAGAGAGATTATATTTACTATTGCCTTTTCTGAGCTCATCTGGACCTTCTTTTTTTTATTATCAAAACACAACACTTAAACTTAGAGAATTCCACTGGGGTTTGTAAGTCATCTTTCCATATTTCTCCTGGGCTGCTTACCTACTGGTGATAACAGCAATGGAAATACTATACATGAGGTAAAAGAATTAAATTAAATTAAATTTAGAAATAAAATTAAACAGGATAATTCACTATTCTGTTGAATCAGATCTCAAATGTGATCCATTTGGTACATTTGTCTGCCAAGAACAATTTGAAGCACTGCAGTGATTTTTCTACTGTTGTCAAGAAGTACATGGTATTTGAGAGAATGCTAAGGAATTAGTTTCATACTGTGGGCTGCAATATCCCAGCATCAGAGCAGCTGGGTCACCAGGGGCTCACCCAGCTGGCAGCTGAAATCTTTTCTCATTTCTCACAGATCACCTGGGGATAGGGATCAGGTCAATATCTCTGGCCCTGCCTCTTCCTTCTGTAGTGAGGGCCCTGTTTTCTCTTTATCCCTCATTAAGAAAACTGATTTTCTCTTGGATTTCTTCTGCAGGATAGGGACAGCTGCTCCTGGCACAGGTTGTTGCTCTCGTTCAGCTGCAGTTGGAGTGGCCACAGTGCCTGTGGGTCTGGTTTTCTCCTCCTCCTCCCCTGAGGGTGCTATCTAGTGACCAGCAGTGTCCAATGAATAGTAGCCAGGACCCAACACAGAAGTTTCTCCTCTCTGGGGTTGCCACAGCATTCTTCTCACAAGTATTCTGTCACTTTATCAGGGTCCTGTAGTTGTTCAGGGGTAGAGTTTCATACCATCAGAGAATTTCTCCAAAAACTGGCCTGTTTTCTCCCACATTCCATGCCACTCAAGACAATTCTCCCTCAGGCCAGACCTCAGGTGTTAAGATAACAACAATGTACTGGAAACACGAATGAAGTAAGAACATGAACAGGAAGAATATTAATACCAAAAGTGTACAAAAGAGAGATTCACATGCCAAAATGCTCAGCACGGGGCTCATGACCCGATTGCAGCCATGCCACTCCCAACTGGACAAAAGTCCTTCCTCTCAGAAAAGAGTGTCCCTTCCCCTGCACCTCACAATGACATGGGCTGGTATAGAATAACCTTTGGATCCTGGCCATCTTCCCTCCTGGCTGCTGCAAAAAATTAACCCTGTCCTGGCTGGAACCAGGACAGCAGGGACAGCTTCCACCAGAGCAGGTTGTTCAGAGCTCCATCCAGCCTGGCCTGGGACACTTCCCTGGGAAACCTATTGTAAGGCCTCATGATCCTCAGAGAGAATAATTTCTTCCCAATACTGACTCTAACCCTGCCCCCTTCCAGTTTGAAGCCATTCCTCTTGTCCTATCTGCTCTAGCAAATATTCTCTCTCTCACTGTATAACACACATACACAATACAAATATAAAATGTATATATATATAATGTAACATGTTGTTGCTCAGGATTGCATTTTAACAGATGAAGCTTCATTAATAATAATATACAGATCTCTACAGAATAAATGGATCTTTACAAGTAGGTGACAAAAGTGATAGGTGACTTCTCCTCTTGTCTCTGAAACTCTATTCTGGGGAATATAGCAGTAGCATTATTAATTTCCATTGCTTAATCACTCTTGTGGTGTTATTATTTAGCCTGGGAAGAAGGAATATTGCCAAGGATTCAGAATGAACAAATGGATGAAAGCTTATCATACACACAACAGAACATACTTCCATTTCTTCTATATTTTGGTTATATATTGGACTCAAGTCATGTGATAGGAACAACTTGTCTGTCAACATCTAAATATAAGATTTTCCTATAGCAATTTATATTTATCTCCTACAGAACGTAGATGCATCTTTCAATGGTTTGGATTTTTTTAAGAAAAGCATAAATTATTGCAAAGGAATCTGTGGGGGGGTACCTGCCCGAGAGGAGTATTCTTCAGTGACGTGTTTGAACTGTGTTAACAAAACAGGGTAGGGACAGCAAATGGATGGTGATTTACATCCTAAGGTTTGTATTCTTAGAAACTCCCACACTTCACATTCACACAAGTCAAGGTGGGCCCCTCCATTCCAGTTTAGATGCACACCCTGGTCCCAGGGGAACAGAAAGGTCACTGACCACACAGTGAGTCTGAGCCCTGGCTGATGGGTCAGCCCTCAGGCTGTGGTTCCCACCCGAGGTCAGCATTTCACATGGAGAGTATCAAGGTCTAAACATCAAACATTAATCTCTTATTGTGTTTAATTGTTTTTTTCAGTTTACAATATTTTTATGTCTTCTGAAATACAATTTTATTCCAAAAATTACTAAATTAACACCTGTAAAACTCCCTAACTGTGAACCATTTGACATGACTTTGTCATTTATCATTCTGATATTGAGATTAGCAAGTATCTCTCAACAGCAGAAATTTTCATTTAATATCCACCAAAGTTTCAGAGATTAGTGTATATCCCCTCCTGTTGTTTAGTCTGGCCCTTGTACCTCTGACCATGAAAGACTCTCAATAGTGAGGAAGACCCTTTTTCTCCTTTCTTACTCTCTTTCCTCTTTCCTTTATTTCTCCTTCCTTCCTCCTTCCTTCTTCCTTCCTCCTTCCTTCCTCCTTCCTTCCTTCCTTCCTTCCTTCCTTCCTTCCTTCCGAAATTCCTTCCGAAATTCCTTCCGAAATTCTCCTTCCTTCCTTCCTTCCTCGCCTTCCTTCCTTCCAATTCCTCTTCCTTCTTCCTCTCCTCTTCCTCCTTCCTCTCCTTCCTTCCTTCCTTCCTTCTTCCTTCTTCCTTCCTTCCTCCTTCCTTCCTTCCTTCTCCTTCCTTCCTCTCCTCTCCCTCACTTCCCCTCACCTTCACCTTCTTTCACCTCCCCTCCCCTCCTCTTCCTTTCTCTTTCCCTCTTTTACTATTCAATAAAATATTTCAAGTTTTTTGGCACCAACATCTAACCTCGTTTGCTTTCAATCATGTTTTTTGGGCATATTTCTAACCTTTCTGGATTCAATCCATTTTATTCACAGAGGCTTAATTTCCTTTGGTCTTCTGTGTTTAAACCAGTTTGTAACAGGGAGGAATAGAACAGAGTAGTTCAGCTGGAAGGGACCTAAAACAATCATCTAATCCAACTGCTGGCACTTGAGGGCTGACCAAAACCAAAAGCATATTAATGAGTTTTTAATTTCCCATGTGATGGGCAGAGGAGGGCAGAGGATTCTGAGCTACCCAAATGAGCAGTGCCCTGTCCAGGGTGTACAACTTCATCAGGTTGATATTAGATTGAATTTCTTTGTGCACACACTCTTCATATGCCAGTCTTTAGTGCCAAATACAAGCTTCAATAGCAAATTATCTGTTTCAAATTTAAAACTGTTCAACCCCAAATTTAATCATTAGACAGAGCAAAGCTATTGACAAAGCAGATCATTGTCCATCGTGGTGGCATCGAGTGTTCAGGCTCCCCTGAGGAAGTCAGTCCCCCAGACACTGTGGGGATGGCACTTTCTAATTGCTGAGATGTTGAGGTAAAACCTTAAACACACAAAGCAGTGTTCCTCTTCCTTCTCTCCTCTCCACAGAGTGCAAGAATTACAGTCAGCACAGTGTCAGGTCCTAAGCTGCATTAACAACCTCTAAAAAGGGAAATTATACACTATTCTTACTGACTAAAGCAGCTCCTTTTAAAAAGGAAATTCTTCCAATTGTTATTGGGTTTTTTAAACATCAGAACACGTGTATTCATCATTGCATCACTAAAGATTCAGAAGCACAAAGAACATTTTTATTAATCAAGTGGCAGTAATTTAACAACTACTAGGCTGTACGTGGGATGTTTCCTGGAATATGCATTTGTCAATGAAAGAAATAACATTCACATATCTGAATTTCATACCACTTAAATCTGCCAAACATATATTAGATCAACTAATTTAGTATTTTCTTAATACATTCTTGCTAGCATTTCCAGCATGTACTTTTACCAATGACTTAAGAAACAAACAAAAAACCCCAGCATACCCCCAGTACTGAAAGCAAACATGGTATTTTCAATTGGTTCACAATTTTGTTTAAATGACAATGAAAGTATTTTTTTAAAGGCCTGAAGAGGTATTTATGCTTCTGAAACTGCGGCAGAATATCTCATACGCTTTTCTGAGGTGCAGCGTTGCATGTTGAGAATTCCAGTAGAAGCTTGTCATATGTATGTCTCTTCAGAAGCTTAAAAACCTCAGTGTGTCCAAGATAAAACTGAAAAATTAACCAGTTTCCTAATACACTTGAGCCTTTGGATAAGAGGTCTGCAGCCAACATAACAATTTTATACAGATAAATCTTCAAATTCATCAATGAAAAAATCCAGACAAGATTAGCAAATTAGAGTGCCCTACATTGTGGTAAAAGCCAGCATGGTTCCACTTCTTTTTTTATTTCCCTTTTTGGATCGTTCTTTTTTTTTTATGTCTGGGTTTTTTGGGATTTTTTTAAGAAATTGTATTTAAATCCCTGGGAATTGATTACTATTTGAAAGTCATTCTAGTTCTGCACATCTGCAGGTGCCTACTGCCATCTTGTGTATTTTTGTTGTCATGTGACTGGACATGTCATAACTAAAAGGTCTTCTGAGATGTATAAAGTATATTCAGGATTTAATGGATAAAGCCACTCTACATATCAACACATGGACAGCGAAACTGGCAGAATTGGAAAACACCTGTATCATTTAATCTCTGCTTAAAATGTAACTTCTACATTAGTAGTGATAACAGAGTCAGTCTTTCCAGCTTAAAATCTTTCAACCTTTTTTTTTTTTCTTCTTTTTTTTTTTTTTCTGTTGTTCTCAGTCTTGGAAATCCTGATTTGTGCAAATCTTATTGACACTGGTTGTTCATGTTCAAGTTAAGCTATTTCTTAAATTCCTGCTCTCCCTATGTAGCAGACAAAATTATTGTTGAAAGGAAATATTTTGACCAGACATGTTTCTCATAAATCCATGCTGGCTACTTCCAATCACCTTCTTCTATACCTTATGCTTGGAAAACATTTACAGACTTATTTTCTCCATCTCCTAAGGATGTCACGCAGCAAGGCCAAATGCTGCTATCCTGACATCCAAGGGCTGTCATTTCACTTTTCCCCACTTTCCTACTCTCCATATCCTGACTGTCGTGACCTCATGGCCACTCCAGGCAAAACTCATCACAAATCTTCACATCCCAAACAGCTCTTCCTCTCTTATGAGATCCACCAAAGCACTTCCATTCATTGTTTCCTCCCTCACTTGTGTCAGGAAGTTGTATCAATGCACTCCATAAATGTCCTGAATCTCTTGTGGTCCACCACCACAGCAGGTGTCCTTGAAGTTTAAGTCCTTAAGGACTTCCAGTCCCCTGAAAACCAGAGCTGCCAATATATGGCTTCTTCCAATTATGCAAAGTCAGCCTTACTTTTTCCTCTTTTTCTCTTTTTCTTCTTCTTTTATTCTTTTTCTTTTTCCTCTTTTTTTCTTTTTCTTTTTCTTTTTTTCTTTTTCTATTTTTTCCTTTTTCTTTTTCTTTTTCTTTTTTTTCTTTTTCTTTTCCTTTTTCTTTTTTTTTTCTCCTTTTCCTTTTCCTTTTTCTCCTTTTCTTTTTATCCTTTTCCTTTCTTTTTCTTTTTCTTTTTCTTTTTCTTTTTCTTTTTCTTTTTCTTTTTCTTTTTCTTTTTCTTTTTCTTTTTCTTTTTCTGTTTTTTCTCCTTTTCCTTTTACTTTTTCTCTTTTTCTTTTTATCCTTTTTCTTTTTCTTTTTCTTTTCCTTTTTCTTTTCCTTTTTCTGTTTTTGCTTTTCCTTTTCCTTTTCCTTTTCCTTTTTTCCCTTTTTTAGTTATATTTTCTTTATCTGGTCCAGTTGTGGAGGGGAGTGATGGAGCAGCTCAGTTGGGTACCTGGCCTCCAGCCAGGGTCAAAAGCACTTTGGGATCCTAGGGGAAGGAGCACTACACAAAATATTACTTCCCACAGAGGCTGCATTTCTTCAGGAGACATAAACTGTAATTGTAGAATAACTGGTCTGGTTTCTAGGTACATGTGAGTGTTATAAAACACTCCTTACTAGCCTTGTTAGTCTGGCTGCTAAGAGGGGATGAGCAAAACCAGCCAGGAAATATCTTAATTGCAAAGTGGAATCAGCAGGCATCTGTGGGATTTGTGTTTTATTGCTATTTCAAATGCTGTGGTTATGATGTTCATTTTAGATAACTTCAACAAAAGCACAGGAAGCTGTATTTAAAATATGAATGAAAACACAATCAAAATGAAGAAAATACTATAAAATTTTTCACAGGCATTATATTGCAGGCAAGAAAAATGTTCAATAATTGGATGTATTGTCAGGGACCATAACACAGGCTTCTTGGATTAGAAAGATCTTTGATTTATTTTACAAATCAGGTTTGAAAACTGGCATTTCACAGTTTATCCTGTCAGGCTGAAAACAGCATTGTTGAGGAGATAACAAAAGGTTGCTTCCATCATGGAGTGAGACAGACAGGTGGTTGTATCTTCAGTTCTATCTCAAGTGTTTGCACTCAAATCCATTGGAATCAGTCCAAAAACTGAATGTGTTACAGCTCTGGACCTCAGCTAGAATAAAAATGAAAAGATAACCACCTCTGAATAAAAAATTAGCTACCTGATGTGTTAGAACTCATCCTGTTCAACACTTCAAATGAGAGAGATTGAAAAGAGGTTGAAAGGCAATAATAGGAAAATCTACAATCTCAGATTTCAAACTCTGATTCACTGTTAAATCCAGTGAAGCCTAACATTTTGAAGGGAGAAAGTGGAATCTCAGAGCTTAAATTCATGCACAGATGATGTTTTGTTCAAGGAAATTCCCTCACAGAAGTCAGACACGGAATATCCTTATAAAGTGACCAGCACCTCTCTTTCACTCCTTTTGGTCTCAGATATTAGAGGCAGCAGCACTGTAAAAGCTGAATTCATGCAGAATTCAGATGTGTGCATCACCACCAATTCTTTCCTAGATTATATGACAAGCAGTCAATCTGCTTTAAAGCTTCAGCTGTTATGTTTATGGACCTGATGGATGAGAGCCAGAAATACTCAAAATCATTATGTGTGACTCTGTGTCCAGGAGTATCCCCAGCCATTCCACTCCTCCTACATCACTCCTGAAGAATTCTTCTCCACTTCATTCACTCTTGGTGCTGAGATGCTGAAATTCTCTCTCACAAATGACTCTTCTAACTAGACTTTAGTATCAGCCTTTCTTCTGCTTTATAATCTTTTCTCCTTTAGAGCAGCTCTACTTAGCACTGCTCCAAACCCAACCAAACCAAACCAAACCAAACCCCAAGCACTCTCTAGGTCTAAAAATTAAAAGGAACAGGAACTTGATCTGTTGGTACACTTATGTGGAAAATCCATTTCTTAGATCCAATTATTGCTAACGTGTTTTAAAGAGTGGGGATTCACCTTTGTATACCTCTGTTTTCTTTCTTAATGTTGTTTTTTACATTAGCTCTTTTTTTTCAGGCATTGTCTGGTATTCTTATCTGTATAATTTTTAACACAGGTATGTCCTAATCTCAGTTTAACCCTTCTAAGTATATCTTTTGAATTAATTTAGTAAATGAGGTTAGTTTTTGTAATGTACTCTAGGCAGACAGACTCCATCAAGTCCTTTTAGAGGATAAACTGCCTTGTTCCAGTAAAACAATTATCTTTGTTAAAGGCAGTGTAAAAGAATTTAAGGTTAATTTATATATTAACAAAAAAAGGCAATTAGTTATGGATGAGTGTCTTAAATCAAAACGAGAAAATAGATTAAACTACTTGGTTTTGTCTTTGCTTTTACTGAGGACTGGTTTGTTTTTTTTTTTATTGAAACAACCCTGTTTATTCAGAATTCCACTTTAAAACCTCCTATGCAATCCGTCCAAATATCCGTTTCTTTGTTAATCTGATGTTTAATGGAGAACTTTAAACCTTAAAACTATCATATCTTACTGATATGATATTCCTGTGATCAGCACGTGACTGGAAATGTTCCAGTCACCATCCCTGACAGAGTTCAAAAAATGTGTGTTTGTGGCACTTTGGTGAACACGGTGGTGCTGCTGGGTTGATGCTTGCACTTGATGATGATCTTAAAGGTCTTTTCAAAACTGAATGATTCCGTGATTCTAAGTCAAGGAAAACCAAAGCCAAACCATTCAGTTATCTGAGTTGAAAACTTTTCTAATCTATTAGGGATGTGAGGGGTTCTTTTGGTTTTCTTTTATTTTTCTATTCAAGAACAACTGAAACAATCAAAAACATCTCAGTATTTTAGGAAACAGAGTCTGAATTCTAAGGTCATGATGGTGCTCTGGAACTTGGACTGTTGTCCCACCCATGGTGACTAATGTGTTCCTTATTGAGAAATACCTCAGAAACTATTTTACCTTGTGAGGAAAGTGCTGATGTTGATGCCTACAGATTTTTAGCTTTTTAAATGTATTTGTAGCTTTTTAGATCCTTAATATACAGCTGTATAGTTTCTAGTACTTTCCTTGCCCCTTCTCACATTTTAGAACAATAAGCTAACCCTTTCTAGCACCTCATGTCACACTCTTGAAATTCTGTTCAGTCTTATTTTCAAGAAAAGAATTTCTAACAAGGACACTGTTCTGCAGAGCTTGGGAGACATAACAAGACATAGGGCAAAGAAGCCCATGGAGCAATTCCAAGGGGCAGACCCAGCAGTGGTCTCTTACAGGATGTACCTGCTAGATCTCCTAATTAACCCCGTAAAAATTGTAGCAATCCTGTGCCATGCATGAGCACAGCTGTATTTGTGCACCTGAAAGCTTTCATTAAACAACTGCTATTTTTCTTACCACTTTAACATTGTTTGGAAAAAGGTTTTCCTCTGATTCCAGGCAACAGTGTCTTCCAGAGTCCCTGGATCCATACTCAATCTCTTGTACCTCCTCAGGAAGGTAACTAAAAGTAAAAGCTAGTTGCCTCTACTAATATTTCTGGTTTATCTCAGTTAAAAGAAAAATAAAACTGTTAAGTTTTACATTAAAGAAACAACATCATGTTTTATAGTTTATTACATTGGGTTTTACAGAACATCCATCTGCTGATGATACAGCAAGTTTTGCTTTCCAGCTGTGGCTGTGGCTCAGTCTGCACGGTGCAGAGCACAGAGGATGGAGTGGTACCCACAGAGCCATCATCCCTGGTGCACAGGCTAGAAATTAGGGCAGAACTTTGGAAATATTAACTGGCACAAACTGAGACACAGAGCTGAGGGCTGAAGAATGAGAAAGGAACAGAAAAAGCCAGCAGGAAGAATTTTTAAAGCCAGATGAAAACTTCCATTATCAGGTCTTGAACCTTACTCAACCAAAGCTGGCTTGGCATGACATTTCAATTAAAAGCTGAGAAGACTTGTCACTGATAGAGATGAATAGTTTTTAATTAAATATCTCTTGAAAGATCCTGTGAAACAAACTAGGGTGAAGTTCTTCTAATAAGCTAAATACAGAATAATGAGGACAAAATAGGGTTTAGTGCAGCCTAATTATTCACTAGCTAATTTCCACAAGTACCTTTTTTCCTTTCTCTTTTTAAGAATTCAGATGCATCATGAGGAGCACTGCACTGAAAACACCAAGTCACCCTTCATTATTGAAGATATGCTAGCAAAACTAAAGGGAATAATGCCCTTCAGTTGTAACAATAGGATTTAGGAATACTCCTGCACATAATTCCATTCCACTTTGCCAGAGAAAACCAAGGCTGTACTGCCAGAATAACCAGCATTTCCACATATCTCTGAAAAAGAAAAGTATTTCTCAACAAAGTACTTGTATGCTTAGATCATTCTTAATAGAGTTCATGCTGAGGCTTCAACTTCATTAATGATTTAATCTGACAGATTAAAAAATAAATGTGCAAATCAATATTTAAGAAGTAGACACATACCAAGTTCATGTAATGGATTTTTATTTATCTTTATGTTTTATTCATTTATATTTATTTATAACACATGGTTAAAATAAAATATCTTTTTACTTACAAAAAAAAAAAAGGAAGGAAGAAACCACTAAACACTGACATACTTAACACTATCTCAAATCTCAGAATTCCTGTGGCAATTGGAAACACAAAAGAGCATAAAACTTCTACTAGTGACAGCTCCTTCTCTATAAAACTGGCTTTACCAGCCACTTAATCTTCCCATAATTAGGCAGTCCATTGGTAACATGTGGTTAAACTAGAAATTGATGTTGTACTTAATAGTTTGTATCAAATTATAGCTGCAGTGAAGCAATTAAGTCTTAAAAAGGCAACTTAATTTTCTGGTGTTTTCTGGTGTTAAACTGTACAGCATGAAGTTTTTATGGAAATATTTTCTTTATAGAAAATCCCTAATTCTGTACCTTCCTTATCTGCAACAGGTAAAATAGTAATGGTAGATTTGTGTTAACTTTAGAATCAAATGATGTCAAAAAGATATTTTATCTCTATGTCATCAGGACTCAAAATTATAAGGTGTTGAATGAGTCAACGAAGAACTCCATAAATTCATGCTGGGAGAGTGCCAGAAACTTTTCTGACAGAAATTCATCTCCTTGAGGGACAGGCAGGGCTTGGTAGAATCTTTGAGCAACAAAGCTTTGAAAACATACTTTGAACTCCTCTCCCCACTCAGTCACCACTCACCCGGTATCCTGCAGCCCATATTTGAGTGTGATGATCACAGGGCTGGGCTGTGAATTCCAAAGGTACATGAAAATGTTGGATTGAATTGGTCTCTGTATTGAAGCTGTTCATCAGCAGGCTATAGAAAATGACTTAACAGCTGGTATTTATGATAGATAATAAAAGCTGAAGAAAAACAATGATGAACAGCTTGTAATATGCTGAATTATGTGTTGGAAGTGCAGATAGCTTGGATATCTGCAAATGCAACAATGGAATAATAAAACAGTATTTCCTGACTTTTGACAGATAAAATGAATTTTTTACTGATAAAATTAATTTTTTACAGTTAAAATGAGTTTTTAAATTTGTGAACCAGGTTATTACATTGGCCACCTCCTTCCAACGTGGAATAATTCCATGAAGAGAGGTGGAATATTACAATTAGAAGGAAACTTTAAGGAGCTCCATCTTTTTCAGTTCTCAACACCAGATTAAGTCACAAGTTCTGCCACTGCATTTCAATATATTCCAGTTTTACATACACACTTTGTATACCAGAATGGCATTGACAGCTACATACACAGAATTTTAACCATTCTTATGCCCAGCATGACTTCTGCAATTCTATCTGAAACTGAGAAAAGTGATGGATCAAGATACAAACTGTAAGTGAAGGAGAAGTGGAAGGAGAGAAGTAAAATAAACAAGTGATGGAAAGTTTGCTGTGCAAACACTGCCTTGAAGTAACTAAAACATGACTGTGTCACCAGCATGGTTTTGGTCACCAATCTAAAACACAGCACCACACAGAATTAGCTCAATCCTAGCCAGACTTTGAGAAATTTCACCTGTAGACAAAAACTGTGGTAGAACCATGGCTTTGTGCACTGCTTTCCTCAAAAGTGATTTATCTGCTAAAAGTAGTGGGAAGACTGTAACATTTTTGAAGTTTTAGTCATTGTCAGTAGTGTATTAAATATTGCCACATCATAATTGAGACTCCCATCAAGCTGCACATCACAGAAGAAATTCAGTCCCTCTCAAAGACATGAGGAAAAGTCAATCTCCCGCCTTGAAAACTCTTCTTTCCAAAACAGAATAGCATCGTGAAGGCTGCATCCAAGTGCAGGGCATAAAACCCTGTCCTGCAGCACTGCTGCTGTTATTGAAATAAAAGAGGTGCCTGATAGAAAAATAGCAAAACTAGCTGAATGCTAATAAAAACTTTAAAATGGCACCATGGATAGGTAATTGTGGGTCAGCTGAACAAATATGTAATGGAATTTATTGCCTTAGAAAATACAGGACTGGGAGTGTCACTTGCTCAGATCCTGCTGAGGTTTGGTGCACAGCTTACCAAGTATTTAAAAAGTCAGGAAACAAAACCTGGCTTCCTTTCTGCTGCACTGTGAAATGCACACTGCTGTACAGCAATCTGAACTCTCAGTGACCTGAGGAACTTTTTTCCTGGATGATAAAAACAGAACTTGGTGAACTGAGGTTGTAGGATGGAAGATTGAAACGTTTCCATTTCTTAAAAAAGTCATGGCTCATGCGTCACCTATAGCTCAGTGAAATACTTGCATTGACACTTCAAAAATACCCCATGAAATATTTCAGCAAGTTTTGAAAAGCTGTTTTTGCTGGTCTGATATGGATATGGTGAACTGTAGGACACTTTTGTCTGAATATGCTGCTTCAAATGGGAATTATTTATCATTTGTGTTTGCCTAGAGAGTATTGCTGCATCAGCAGCTCTTCATTCTGTTTGTGGTTGCAAACCAGCTCTTGGGGAAGAATCAAATGGTCTATGTTAGCCATTAGCCACTATTGATTGATTGATTTTGATCATACTACAATCACCTCCTTGAGAAGTTAAACTTTTATCACACTTTCAGACAAGTACTTGTGCTTGACAAAGGCAGATAATTAAAATATTTATCACTTCTAGATTTAAAATATGTAATTACAGTGTTTAATCTGTCTGTTTATTACAGTTACTTAACTCTTATCCACTTATTTCCATACAGGGTCTAAAAATTTATATTTGAGACAAGACTGTATGAGCTTGGCTAATGTATGTTTCTGGAGAGGCACTTTCTTACAAATTCTTCTCTTAGTATTTTGAGGAGGGCCTGTAACATTTATTTATTTACTAGGTCAGCTCTAGACTCATAGAAAATTTGAACCCTTTAATATCTAATAATTGATGATAATTTCAGTCTTCTGTAATTCTTGAATCAGCAGACAGGTTTGTATCTCTTTTATTTAATATCCTAGTAGTGACAGGTAAAGAATATTTCTGCAAAACAAGTTGTCCAAAACCAGGGTGGATTAAGCATTAGGCAAAGACAAATTATGGGGTTGAGAGCTTCCTTTTAGCCCAGCTGAGATCTGACAAATCTCTCTGATCCAGTGGATTTTGTGGTATAGGTTACATATTTGTACAGATGGATTGCAAAGAGTAAAAATAATGAGTAGCTATTTATTCATATAAACATGGTAACCTCTTCCATACGAGGACAAACAAATAAAGTAAATTATTTAGCATATTTCTCAAGAGAATAAAACCTGGCTTCTTCTGGAGAGGTAAAATGCATTCCAAGGACAACATATTTTGGTCCTCAAAAACAATTTTGGCAACAAACACTGCATGAGAATGACATCTACTGATCTGACCACAATTTATGTTGACAACAGGAAAGCTGTAGATTTATTCTTCACAAATAAATAAATAAATCTTGCAGTAAAACTCAATGCATGAAAAATTTCATGTTCAAAAATGGGTGAGTGCTACATTTTGAAGGCTAACACAAATATTCCTTAGAAACCTTCTGCAAAGTACCTTGAGGCATTTCTAAGAGGGAGTATTGGAAAATAGGATATCTCTATCAATGTGTGTAAAAGCTAACTGTAAAAATTCTGTTACCAAGCAGCTCATTTTTTGCCTATTGCCTTTAATTTTACCAATTCTAATTACTAATTCTAATTTAAAACCCTGCAGAAGAGAACAAGATGCCAGAGACTCCTACAGCAGCACATTCTGAAATTGCATCCTCATGTGTTTTGAGCCAGAAAATAAGCTGGTTTGGGATTGTGTGGGTCTTTTTCAGTGGATGACTTCTTTTTTCCCTCCAGTTTAACGGGGCTTTCATTATAGTTTAAGAGTCTGACTGATTTCATGTAGAATTTTCACAGCTCTTGGTAAGGTCTTATGGTGAGAAAATTTAAGCATTTATAATCAGACATACAGTGGCAAATGATACAGAGGTGTTTTTCTATTAAAGGAATACAATCCAGTGGTTGCAACTGCTGGAAATCAAGTGCTCCTTTTCACTAATGATTCATTCTTGGTGAGGTAAACCAAGACATATGGAGGATTTCCATAATTGCAAGGAATTCAATACTGAATAGCTTGATAAAGAGAAGCATTGTGTTTTGTGGGAATTGAGATTAAATGTTTACAAAAAATAAATTGGTAACGTAGCTCAATAAACTGTACACTGATAAAATTGGCTTGGTCGAGCAATAAAATAATTCAAAGAAACAAACCAAAAGGAATGTTTTGCAGTTTTGCAATTGTGATACCTGTCTGTGTAAAGAATTTGATTTTATGTTTTTTTTAATCTTGGTCTCTGTGGTTATTTAGAGCAGGATTATTTTTGCAGAACTTATGAGGAATGTATACATTATTAGCAGCATCATATTTTTGGGGGGTAATGTATTGATCTCTACCACCTCTGTATTTTTTTAGGATCAAGAAAAAAAAGGAAAATATTTTAAAGAGATCAGTGCCTGCAACACCACTGGTATGTTCCTATGAAAACCTATCTTTCCAATTAGATCACTTCTTATGAACATCTTCTCCTTAATACTCCTACATATTTTTCTTTTATAATTAATCTGGAAAATGATGATGATCCATGTTATAAGCTTAATAAGGAGATTTTACAAAAATAAGTCAACATATTCTTAGACAGGATAATGGTTTGTCATCTGCCCTGAAATGCTTCCTATTTAAAATCCTTGTTATGTGAATAGGTTTTCACATATCAGCTCTTTCAGAATTTGAGGATGGAGGTTATTGTGTTGGTTTAAGTGAATGCACTGAGACCTTACCCTGTTATTCCAGTTAGAGTCAGTACCACAGTCTCATTCTCATTACCTCTTCCTTACTGAAAATTAAAGTGTGGTATTGACTTTGGAGCCTTCTGTCTTAAAGGGTAACTTCATTGTCAAATGCCAATCTATAGCAGGTCATGTCCCCTTCTTCTTACTTATTTTAATTTATATGACCACAAAATCTTTTCCTGTCTGTTTAAACATCTTTTTTTCAAAGACTAGTTTATCTTGATTGAAGCAATGTGCAAATTCTCTTTCTCTTCTTGACTTTTAAGGCACATCTCCCTTCAGCCATTTATTTTATCACTGTGTGGTGTTTACTCCTGACAAGATTACTGGAAGAGTTGCTCCTCTCCTCAGATTCACAGTCCTTTCCTGTATTGTTTTCCCTGCTGTTTATGATATGAGATTAAAGAAGCAATATGTATCTGGAAATGAAGAATCCTATATAACTTTAAGCTCCTTAGTTTCCTTCATCAACTCATTCCCTGAAACTCTCAAAGGTTGCCTTTCTGAAATGAAAAATATTATCTAAAATGAAAAGAAAAAGCAATTCAGAGGAACAACACTATGCAACTTATCTATTCTTACAGTAAATGCGCAGTTTTCCTACAAACTGTCCACTTGTTAAAATTAAATCTGTGTTACCATTAACCCTCTTTTTATTTATTAGATTATTTGCAAATTGGAGCAGCTTCAGCAGTAATTCCTATTTAATCTGGACCTGAAACACTAGTTTTGTCCCCTAATTGTAATTTGGTTGAGCTCAGTTAATCAAGCCCAGTGCTGCTGAGCTGGTGTATATCCTGCAGCACATTCCTGAGCCACAGCAACACTACAATTCTGTCTCTCTGGCTTTTTTCTTTCTTTACCTCATTTATGTGTTCCTGCCTAATAAAATCAGGCAAAATGTTTATATAACTCTCTTCTAGACATTTTTTCCCCCCATGACATTTTCTCTACTACTCTTTTCAGCAGTCATGATATGTTCAGACTCTTAGAAAGGCAGTACATCAAGTATTCAAATGCTACACATTCAGTTCATTTTCCTGGGGTTTTAGAGGTGTTTCATGCCCAAATGTTCTCTAAACTTACAGCCCTGATCCATGAGCATTCTTTGATTTGAAAGTTTCCTACTCTTTCACCCCTTGGCAGCTCACCCAAAATTCCTGGGGTTTATGGGAAATATTTGTGTTTCTGATTCCCTGACATCTATCCTTTATCCCTGACAGTTGATCTATCCCCCAGATATTTGATAATTTACTCTGTTCTGCTGGGTGGTTTAATAATTTTATATTTATTTTGTGATACTGTCACCCTTAATGTGTCTGCTGGGATACAGTTGGGACTTTGGTGGAGGACCAGGCTTGTTTTTATCTCAAACATTGTGTACAGGAAACCATTCACAACACCACAGGTTTATGTCCAAAAAGGAGACAGAGGAGTCCCACAACTTCATTCAAATAAAGGGAGAGAGTCCACTGAAGCCCACACCTGCAGGGTTTTCTCTCTTGAGGTTTCAGAGGACACAGCCTCCTTTTATTAATATTTAAAACACACATGCAAAGGACACGGAAGGGTTTCTTCATTTCTGTGCTTGCATGCTTATAAATCAGCTATTTTGACCATGCAAATTAGATGCCTTTCCTTCCAAATAAATTAAAATGTATTAGGAATTTTGTTATTAGTTATAATTTGTTGCAAAGCAGAATCATGAAGGGTGTTCAGATTCATCCTTGCTTGGTGAGCCTGCTAAAAAATAATGTGAATTTGTGTTTGTAAAGGGAAGGTATTTGGAGTGATATGCAGTCAAGGTCCACAAAAAAACAGACTGCAGATCTTCATAATAAACTGTTGTGTGTATGGAAACATGAACAATTTGGCTGCTGTTAGGGTCACTTTGGCAAATTGTTTCCTGCATTATCACCCCAAAGTAAGAATGAATTATAACAATTAGAATGATTGAAGTGTAATATAAGATGGTTGCTCACTTTTGTTTCAGACTAAATGGAGCTGGAGAGGTAAATATATCTGTGCACTGTCAGTGATTAGAGTTGTTGAGAGACAATAATCATAGAAATCAAACAATAAAAGGCCTTCAGATATAATTGTTTCTTCATTAATGCCATTTTATGTTAATTTGTCAATGGTTCCTGAGGGAATAATCACAGCCCTTTTTGTAATTGCTGAGTACAAAATATTATATGTATTTATTATGGATGAGAATTCAAGCAGACAGTGGTAAGGGTTTTGTTCTCTGTCACCTTTTTCTGTCTTCTAAATAGTTCTCCACTTTCAAAGCAGAAGTAAAAGAAAAGGAGAAAATAGAGGAAAAGGGAGAGAAAGAGGATGGAGGGATGTTGCCTATTGGCTTACTCTGAAAGAGAAACTACGAGAATTTGCTACTGCACAGGCAGATGTGAGAGATGGAATAACATTTTTGCTTCAGACCAAAAAGATTGTAGAGTAAAAAAAAGGAAAATTGTTAAACCAGTTTCCTACTGGTTGTTATCCATGGTTTAGGTGTGTTTTGTTTAATGGGTTCATTGCACCTGTTAATCATTGTTGGGAGAGAAGCAGGGTTGGAGACTTGACCAGAGGGGGAGGGAGGATGAGAGGGAAGGGGAAAAGAAGAGTAGGTGGTCAGGAAAGAGTGTAAATTCCTGAGTACCAATCCAGTGGGAATGGGGACAGCACCACAGGGTATAAAATGTTGCTATTTTTGGCATTACACCCCCACAGGAAGAGGCAGGGTTTTTGGACAGAGGTTCCACAGAGAGACATGAAAAGCAGCTGTTGAGTATTGCACACCTGAATTCAGATCAGCTGAGAGCATTGCAGTCAGTGCATCATGTTGAAATCTCCTGGTCAGCAGTTACACATCATCTAATATCAACTTGTTACAGTGATATTGTTATCTGAAGGTAAATCACACTCTGCAGCACCAATGACCCCAATCAAAAACCTCTCCAGCATCAGCAACAGTTCCTTCAGCTCACCACTGAGTCATTAGCTCTGAAATAAGGGATTGAATGTGATGTAAGTGGCAAATGCGAAGCATTCAGGAGCAGGAGATTCTTGCTAGACTTTAGGTCATAGAAACCTTCCCTCTTAGGCCCTGCAGGATGCTGCTCCTAAGAAATGGATTGATGTGCACAGCAGAAAAAAGAGTGCACAGGCACGGGTACTGCAGCTGGGGGCTGAACAGGCACTGATGAAGCATCCATACCCACCAATGCTGCAAACGTGCCTCAAATTTGTCAGAAAATCCTTCCTTTCATTTCTGTTGCATTGATAAATAATTTGACTGGTTTTACACAGCATGCAATTCACTCTCACAAATATAGTGGAAATTACTCTTTAAATAAAAAAATTATCTGCTAATCTGTAAATCTTCCCTTCATAGTCTCAACATGTGTCATGGTTTACAGAGGTGAGAAATGGGTGGCACACAACAGCACCTGTCTGCAAATTTACTACTTAGAACAGGATAATCCCTGCTCCATCTCAGGCTGCATTGTGTTGCTGTGTTGATCATGTTAGTCACAATATTACTTTGAGCTAAATAATTTTTATCAGTTAATTAAAATCCTGAACCACTAATTATGGAAAGGGAATGATAGTGTGTTTGTTTGGGTTTGTTTTTTTCCCATGAGTAATTCAATACAGAAAATTCACGAAAGTGTTTGTGGGGAGGATGATGGGGTAGTACACAAATATTTTTAAACTTACATGCATTGATATAAATTTCCTTGCTGCCTTCTCGGTTTCAAAATATTAAATGTTTCTTTAGCACTAAAAATTTAGGCATTTGCACTAAATGTTAATAGTTTAAATGTCTACTGACTCAAGAGCTCACAAAAAAATGTCACTGGTCCACTCTGCTGTCGTCCACTGTAGAAGTTATGCCAGCTCATGGCAGGAGTGTTGGTCTAGAGGATCTTTAGAGATCAAGCCAAATCATTCTATGATTATATTAAAGCCTACTTATTAGAATGGAGAAATACTGTTTTCCCATAATGTAAGCAAACTCCCACTGCTTCCAGAAATTTCATAACTTTTACTAAAATTCATTAGTTCTAAATAATGCAACTTCCATGAGCAAACGTTAATACGGAAATTGAGGAAAACGTGAACTCCAGTGTTAAATGGACTTCCTTTCTTGGTTACCATGGCAATATAGCCTTCCTGGGGTGGAAACTGTCTCATGTTATATCTGTGCCATTGCAGGAGTCCTCTTCAACACCAAAGCACACAGTCTCAGTTCTCTGTAATAGACAGGGAAGGTAAAGAATATGTTCTGAACTGAAGTGTATCCGATTGTCTGGTTGTTTGGAAAGGACTCTGGGTAAGGATCAGGGATTTGGCAGCTCTGGATAAAGCATGCACTCAGAGCATTGACTTCAGCAGCATTCATTGTTCCCTAATTTTGTGAGCAATGCAAGCTCTGATTATTAAGAAAACAAATCATCAAGTAGCCTGCTGAGAAGCAGAAGTGTCCTTATCCCGCATTTGCCTGGTGCATGGAGTTCAGATGTGCAACACAAGCTGATTTGTGCCTTGATGCGAGAATCAAAAAAGTCTCTGGGATACTGAGGTTTCTGAAAGACACATTATTGTTCAAAGAGTGAGGAGTCATCAATATGCACTGATGTAGTTTGAAGCACTCAATTGTTAGGGATGAACTCAGGATCACTTTTATCCTTTCTGAATTTGTTTACTCAACAAAGATGTAGTCTCAACTCAAGGTATCTTCTACCTCCAAGCACAACTGATCTAGCAACAGATGTCAGTTCATATGTGAGAAACCCCTGACATTCATTTAGTCCAATTTTTCTCTGTTTCCCCTTTCCTACTTCCTCTCTTCTATTTCTTTCCCTCCTCTTTAGGTGTATTATTCAGGCTAAGGTTCACCTATTCTTCCTCATTGGCAATGTCTCTAGCACATCCTGAGGCATTTCATAAAGATCAAGCCATCACAATTACATCATTATTGATATGATACATTTCCAATCTAATTCCAGTCTCACTAAAGTGCAAATGATCATGTTTTTGCATCTGTCCACGACAGCAGGCTGCTATTTACCTCAGTAATCCTGGTTTTATTTCGTTTTATTTATTTCACTTTTTACTAAAGGATGTTTTATTACTTCTAAGTATTAAATTATTGAGGAACAGATTTTTTCCCTATGTGAGCTATAGCAGCAATGATTTATTGTGCTTGACAACCAGAAATAAATTATCCTGGTTTTATCTTTTAACCTGCAAGATGTTGCAAAAATATGCCTAAATGTCAAGTCATTTTGGTTGAATGTGAATGAAGTCACCTAGAATAATTTCAGCACCTTAACATTCAGATAAAAAATTACTCAGAGGATGTCTCTGGATTATATCTGATCCCTTGTATTTGACAGGCAGTAAGAAATTCTTCAGTGGTAACTCAGCTTACACTACTTCTACAGGGGCATAGCTGACATGCTCTGTTCCTGTTTTACATGTAAGCAATATTAGATTTTTTCTGGGTTCATGTTAATAAGTTGTGCTGGTTCCAGACCAGGCCAGCAGGAGGGGGTGTGCCCAAAATACTTCCTTATTCTATACCTCCTTAGGTCATTGTCAGGGCAGGGGAAAAGAAGCTGTCTCTCTTCAGAGAAGGGTGTTGAATCGTGGCAGCTGGAGGGAAGCCGTCCACCACTGTTTTCATTTGTCCCAGGCCTGGTGAGCATTTTGCACGTAAATCACCCTCTCTCTGTCCACCTTTGTTAATATTGCTGCTTGTTTTCTTATCTCATTGCTGTTTCCAGTAAATTGTTCTCAACTGGTGATTTTCACCCTTTATGCCTCCAGTTCTCAACTCCATCCCCAGAAAGGGGGAGGGGAAGGTGGGGAGTGAGCAGGCAGCATCTGGCCTGGGAGAGTCTCACTGGGGTCTCACTGAACTGGGAAGCACCATTCCTAAACCCCAACAGAAATACAGCAAGGGACAACACTATGCTGACTATTTCTTTAAAAACTAATTAATACTGGTTTTACAGTGTCTGTTTGACATCATCAGATCACAACAGAAAAAGTATCCAGAACTGGTTCCAACAGAAGGCATCTACTTCATGCTTCTGTACTTCTTTTCTGAGGAAGAGCTAGACTTATCTCCATGTGACCTAAGGACATCCAATCTCCAACAGATCTGAGGCCAAACAGAGCAGAAGTCTGAACCCATGATGGGTTGGAGCAAATGTGGCCACACAGCAATGTTAGAGCTTCATAACTCACCTGACCACAACCAGTGAAATTTGTGTTGTTCTGTGTTTAATAAGGAGTTTTCCTGGGATTCAAATTCCACTCAGTTTTACCTACTGACCTAAAGAAATGTTTCCAGATGTGTGAACAATAATGTAAAAGAAAAGATTTGTTTTGAGTATTGAATCAGAGATTCATTCCCTCAGATTTTGACAGTGAATGTATTTGTCGAGGTTCTTACTGGGTAGGTAGGTTGTTAAGTGCCAGATGTTAAATAAATAAGGACTGTAGGAACTCAAAATTCACAGATATTTTGAAATCATAGACTGTAGTTTCCTTTTGAGCGTAATGCTTTATGGCAATAATGTCACCAAAGCATTGCTGATCCATTGCAGAAATTTCAGAAACTGAAGATGGTGGTTTTAAAGCTATTTTCCCACCAGTTTTATTAAGATTATAAATTGCACAGCCACATGGGATTTTTCTATTTCTTTCTTTGCATAAGATTAGGATCAGAATAAATAAGAACTGGAAATCCCAGAAGAAACTACAAATCTTATGAGAATTTTATCCAACTATTTGAGTCTCAAACCAGCATAAATACTTTGGATAAACAAACACTCAGATGCTACTTTTTCCTAGCTTCCAGTGTATCTTTCCAGATTCTTTTATAAAGACATGCTGAAAAATATTTTGCCATTTTAGACACTTGTTTAATGTTGTGTTCTTAAAATACGTAAGATAAAATCTCGGTCCATGCTATCCTCTTTCTAACAGGCTGAGATCCCAAATATCTGTACAAATGTAACTTAGACTCTTAATCATCTTCATCCTCTCTGGGCATAGTGAGAATAATCCTTCACAACAGTTCTGTGCCAATAAGCATGGGTTGGTTTTGCTTGCAAGTTGACTTTGCTGACAGTTGGCTGGATGTGAAGAAGAAAACATTAACATTGTTGATTCATTTCTGTTGTGCTGTAAATGCCAACAAATTCTGCTTGCAAATATACCTTCATGACTACTTTTAGTCAATGGACTTTAGTGAAATAATCAGATTAAAAAATCTAGCTAATTAGCTTTCTTTTTGCATCAGTTTATTTGCTTTGTCCTTCAGCATGTCCATGGGGAATGGATAATTACCAGTGAATCCATTACTAAAAGGTCTATCACAAACATGGACAGTAAGCCTGAAGGACTTTCCTTCTCCTCTTTGGTGGTTTTCTCCACAGTTACATCCTATAGTATCCCTGACCCATAAAGGACTGGCTGCTCTGAATGCCAAATATCACTCCTGGAAGAAATAAATCAGGTCCAAACTGTGGAGGTCTGGGAAAAGAAAGCATGGGAATTTAATAAAGGTACTCATTTAAATTAAATTTAAAAGCATTATTCACATAACTCAAGATGCAAGGTTTCAGTACGAAGGTGTCTGAATTAACAGCTTTAATGCCAGGGAAACTGGCTTATAAGAGAGAAGATACTGTCACCTTTTAAGTTGCTCATATATCTATTCAATAATCAAAGGGACTCGCCATGATTTTTAGCTTACAAAATTATATTTCTTAGTTTATTAATTTGTGATATTTTGACAAAAAAGGTTCTATTTCTTTCTCCATTCATGTCTACAAACATTAAAGTGATACATTAAATCTCACATGTAAGTATTTAAAAAGGTATTTTGAATTGCAAAAGCGTGTTATAATTCCTTCTGTAGCAAGTGGGTAAGTGAAGGTGGACATATCCAGTGTCTCTAGAAAAAAAAATCTTGTACTTAGTAAATATTCCACCTGAATAATTCCATTTTGGTTTTTGGTAAGCCTTTTCATTAGGTGACAAAATTCCTTCCAGTATCTAAAAGACATTGGCTGTGGTTCCTCTCCCAAGCAGCAGTCTAGTAATTTTTTTTATCAGCCAAGGCAGAGCAGAAGATAACCAGAAAGCAAGGGGGAAGCAGGTCTTTTCCAGGATACAGAAGAGCCTTAAGTGGAGAATAAAGCTTAGAGGAGTCTGTCACAAAGGATGATTTCATTTCAATGCCACAGCCCTTTGAGTAGCCCAATATGCCAGAAAGAAAAGAAACCAGGAAGCCTGAGAATCACTCCTGGTCTCCAGCTTTCCGCTGACGCTGCCGAGGCAGGACTCATCAGCAGACAGCGTTTGTGCTCTCTCTGCACCGTGTGAGCAGTGCCAGCAACTCTGGGAGGGAAACTCCACTGCACAGAGCTCGTGCTTTTAGGTTTTTCATCTTTATGAATCGATGCTTTGGGTCCTTGAACTGCGACACTCAGGACACTCCTCTGCTGAGGCTGAAGCAGCTGCTCCATCTCTTCTTGTTTCCAGCAGAGGAGGAATTGCCATGGAGTCATTCACACCGCAGGTCTTGCAGCTGTAGTTTGCTGTTCCTTCTGTAGACTCCTCCCATGGGAAGATGACTTACCTGACGTTCTGGCAGCCGGTGATCCCTGGCTGTGAATTCCCGGCCAAGTGGACCCTCAGCTGTGAACTGCCAGCCGGCGATCCCTCGGTGACAATTCCAGGGCGATCCCTTGGGCTCACGGTGAATTCCCGGGAGGAGCAGCAGGGCCGGGGCGCTCTGAGCGCTCCGCGGTACAAGGGGGACACCGGGCGGGCGATGCCGGCACACACCGGGTACCGCCCGGTTCTTTCCTGGGGTGAAAGGATGGAAAACATCACTGATCTCCCACTTAAAATGGGAAGCACCGCTCCTTTGTACAAGTAAAGTACTTCACGCAGAAGAATTAGTTAAGCCTTGTAGCACTCTCGTTAGGAATTTTTAGAAACAATTCCATTTCACAGCCGCATAAACAGAGCAAGTATTAAAGAGCGTGTTCAAAGTACCCCAGATTACTGTGAAATAATCAGGAACAGGACCTAATTTCGGCTACAGCTGACTTCCTGTAAGTTATACCGTGTTGAATTGTCAGGAACGGAATAATATCCATCGTTGCTGATGCAGTGTAGCAAAGAACCATCTCCTGAGTGCACCACATTTGCAGTCTACAGCTGGGAATGCACAACATGAGAATCAATACGGTCTGTGCTGAAATCCGTGCGCAGGGAAGGACCGCAGCAGTGCCAGCACTTGCCCTTCCAGCGGAGTGCAAGGGATGCAATGGGCAAGGGCAGTGTCCCCTGCCTTGGGACTCAGTATTGCTGCAGCACCTGGGAGTGAGTGCCAGCTGTGAATTCTGAGTGTTGGGCTTTGATCCTTGGCATGACAACTGCTTTTTCTCTTTTTTTCCCCCCATGTTCATTCAAACTGGCTTTTGCAAACATTTGTCTATATATTGACTTTCATATGCAGGAGCACTTAAGAGTCTGGCTATGATTAAGATCCTAAATTTGAGGAGAGGAAGCATTCAGTTTTTAGAGGAAGTAGTGGATAGGATGCCGTTGAAACTGCCCTCAGGGATAATGGAGCTGAACAGAGCTGGAATCCGTTTAAAGACATATTTCTTAGAGAATTAATACAGCCAAAACCTGAGACCTTGGAAACAAAAGCTAACCCATGACCACAATACAGCAATTTTACATTAATTACTTTTGGTTATCACGTCATGCAAGGGTTTTATCCTCCTGCAGAATTTAAGACTGGTCTCAATGCATTGATCTTGGTTTACACAGACAACAGCAGGAAGTATTTCCTAACAGGAAAACATCTCTTTCTGTAGCAAGCAGCTAGTCTGAGGCTCGGCACTTCTGAGCAGCAGTCTGTGATACCTGAGCCACTTACTGCGAAATGCTTGCATGGCAGCGGTAGTTCCATTTATTATAATTTCCAGAGTAGCCGAAATATGGGTTGCCCCTTTCTCCAGCTCAAAGATCCATAGCCAAGGAATAAGGATCCTCCTTCTGCCAAAAGGTCAATCTCACTGATGTTGCAGGGTGTCTGGGTAACTGTGGAAATGTATTGTGTAGAGGTTCACTTCAACATGCATGCCAGGCATGATTCACCTGTGTTTGCAGGTCTCCTGGCAGCTCCAGGGAATGTTTTCCTTGGCACAATCCCCACACAGCCAATACTGGTTAGGGGCAGCTGTTGTGCTGAGGTCATGGCAGCCAGGGGTGCTGCTCAGCCCAGCTGTCAATAGTGGCATGGCAGGTTTGCATGGTGCAGGATGGACCCCCACTGCTTGCAGTTAATCACAGGATGGATCACAACCTGCAAAGTTCTGGTTGGATGGAGAATTCTCTTCACCACGGTGGCAGTGGATAGTTGGTGTTTGAGAGATGAGCCCAAACGTGACAAAAGTTTTAGGTGCATGACCCCTCAATTCCACCAATTCCATCATTCCCACCAAACAAACCTTGTGGTGCCCAGATACAGGATGCTGAGTACAAATCAAAGAATTTGTTCCCTTTGAACATTCACTAGCATCTAAGATGTATGAATTAACAAATTAGAATCCCAGCCAGCAAGGCTCTGGTGAATTGTCCCTAAGAACAGTAGCCAGAGCATATTTGGGGTGGCCCTAATGGTGGCCTTTCAGTCCCTGATGGGAACATATGGGAAAGATGGAGAACAACTATTTCCAAGGATCTAGGGTGACAAGACAAAGGGGAATGTCTTCCCACTGCCAGAAGACAGGATTAGATGGAAAGAAATTGTTCCATGTGAGAGTGGTGAGGCCCTGGCACAGATTTCCTGGAGAAGATGTCCTGGAGATGGCTTTCCTGGAGATGGTTGCCCCATCCCTGGAAGTGTTCAGGGCCAGATTGGACAGGACTTGGAGCAACCTGGCCTACAGAAACATGTCCCTGCCTATGGCAGGGGGGTTGGAATCGGATGATTTACAAGGTCCCCTTCTAACCCAAACCATTCTCTGATACTCTGATCCTCTGAATGCAGATGAATACTAGAATAATAATAATAATTTCAAAGCATTATGGTGATAGTCTTTGAGAAACAACATTCAAGAGGAAAATATTCTCGGCACAATGACGGTTCGTGCAATTATAATCTCTTCTACAAGGTCACGAAATTAAAATTTATGTTAATTACAGCCCCTGGCAATGATTATACTAACAAACTGTTCCACTAATTATATTTAGGTATTTAGATTGCATTAGTCAAGGAGTTTTATGCAAAGATTTGAATATTGCCTATATCTCATAAATAATAAAGACTATTAATGAAGATAATACATGCCTCAACCCACAATTACAGCAACATGTTTTAATTCAGTTGCTTAACACACAGGTTTAAAAATTGAATTAGGAAACACAGATACTAATCAGTGCTATGAGATTCATACTTGTTTATCTTTGAATTTTTTTTTTTTTTTTTATTGCTTTAAAGAAAATGGAAATTCAAGAAATGAAATATCTTCCCTTTCTATAATGGAAGGTTTTTCTCAACAGGTATTACAGCTCTTTGAATCTCCCTCTGACCAAACCAGTATCGTACAAATTGGGTTTTTACCTTCTGCCCATGAACCAGGGGATCCATTTCGGCTCAGAACTGAGCCCCAGTCCTTGTGCCTGCCTCCAGCATGGCAGTCCATGCCCACTGTCTTGCCTAATTACCCCCTTGACCATCCCTGGACACTGCAGGTCAGAGTTCTGTCTGGCAAGGCATCCCCATGTCCAGGACCCTGTCCCATCAGAGCAGCCAGTCCTCTCCTCTCCCTGACAAGCAACTTGGCCATCTTGAGCCCTGAGTAAAGTGGAGCCAGGCTCCTGTGGCCCCACGACCCCACCTCATGCTGGGCAATCAGCCTGACCCTCAGTGCTGATCTCCCCTACTCACTCATAGACTCCTGAGCCAGTCTTAGGGGTGGCCCAGGCCCCCCACCACACATCCACTCTGGGTGGTTTGAGCCTTGAAAACAGTATCTTCTTTGGGCAGCTAAGAATTACAACCTCATGATATATCTATTGAGAAAGACAAATGGAAACTCTTGCACACAGCAGTTGCTGCCACAAAAATTCTTGTCCTACAGTCCTATGTGGTTTTCTTATTCAGAACAATTCAACATCAGAGACGAAAGGATAACATTGCCATTGCAATGTCTCTGCCATTAACTGACTGTGACTGGAATTTCATAGAATCACAGAATGGTTTGAGTTGGAAGGGTCCTTAAAGCCCATCCAGTTCCATGCCCACTGCCATGGGTAGTGACACTTCCACTAGACCAGGTTGCTTCAAGCCCCAGTGTTGCCTCTGATGTCCCTGGCCAGATTTAATTACATTAGGACTTTAGCTTTCCTAAACTGATTCCTGGCTGCTTGGACAATCCCTCTGTATTCCTTCCAGGCTATCTGTCCTTGCTTCCACCCTCTGTAGGCTTCCTGTTTGTGTTTGACTTTGTCTGGGAGCTCCTTTTTCATCCATGCATGCCTCCTTGCATTTTTGCCTGATTTCCTATTTGTTGGGATGCATCACTCCTGAACTTGAAAGAGGTGACATATGTGAAAAATATGTATCACAACCTATGCCTATATACCTGATGTACACGAAAGAATGAATAGAACTTTTACTGTTAAGAGGGCATTTGAGAAACTCTTCATTCAGGTACGTGACTTGCTTGAATGTTGTTACATAATGGGGCTGTAAAAGTTGAAGGTTTGCTTAACTGGGGCTTTAGCTCTTTTTTTTTTGCTCCAAACTGACTGAGTGCTGAGAACTGCACTTGAATCTAACCTTTCCTTTGCCTTGCACCACTGAGCTTGTATTTCTTCCTGACTATTTCAGTCAGGAAGGTACAGTCACGTCATTAATTCTAAAAGTTGAGAGTCATACTTGACATCACTTTATAAGGCGTGATTGGCTTGCAGCAAGCTTGTTGGTTTGGGTAAAATAAGAGAATATTCACCATCCAGTGTGACACTGACAGATGTCACACAAACAGCTTTGCTATCCCTGCCCAGGACAGAAAGAGCATCTGACCCACTGGACACCAGAAGGTGCCAGCATCCAGCTCATGTGGTGATAGTACATATTGATGTTGATCCTGGAATTATAATTCATGTGGTCACAGAATCACAGAATATCCTAAATTGGAAGGGGCCCAACAGGATCATCCAGTCCAACTCCTGGCCCTGCACAGGACAATCTCACCCTGTGCCTGAGAGCACAAGCTCCAGAATCATTTGGACCTGGTCACTTGGCCGGGAATCCACAGCCAGGGATCACTGGCTGCCAGAACGTCAGGTAAATCATGATCACACGGGAGGAGTCTGCAGAAGGAACAGCAAACTACAGCTACAAGATCTGTGGTGTTAGTGACTCCATGGCAATTCTTCCTCTGATGGAAACAAGAAGAGATGGAGCAGCTGCTTCAGCCTCAGCAGAGGAATGTCCTGGGTGTCGCAGTTCAAGGACCCAAAGCATCGTTTCATAAAGGTGAAAAGCCTAAAAGCACGAGCTCTGTGCAGTGGAGTTTCCCTCCCAGAGCTGCTGGCACTGCTCACACGGTGCAGAGGAGGCAGAGAGAGCACAAACGCTGTCTGCTGATGAGTCCTGCCTCGGCAGCATCAGCAGAGAGCTGGAGACCAGGAGTGATTCTCAGGCTTCCTGGTTTCTTTTCTTTCTGGCATATTGGGCTACTCAAAGGGCTGTGGCATTGAAATGAAATCATCCTTTGTGACAGACTCCTCTAAGCTTTATTCTCAACTTAAGGCTCTTCTGTATCCTGGAAAAGACCTGCTTCCCCCTTGCTTTCTGGTTATCTTCTGCTCTGCCTTGGCTGATAAAAAAAGAGTGACTGAAATGCTGCTTGGGAGAGGAGAGAGAAACCACCACAGCAGCTGAATATGAGCCAGCACATGCCCAAGAATGCAAGAAGGGCAAGGGCAGCCTGGTCTCTACCAGCCATAGTGTGGCCAGCAGGACCAGGGCACTGACTGCCCGCTGTTCTGGGCACTGCTGAGGCCAAACCTCGAATCCTCAGGTCATTTGTGGGACTGTCATGACAAAAAAGACATTGAGGGACTGGAGTGTATCCACAAGAGGGAACAGAGCTGGGGAAGGGGGTGGAGAACAAGGAGCAGCTAAGGGAGCTGGGGGGGCTCACCCTGGAGAAAAAGAAGCCCAGGGGGGACCTTGTGGCTCTCCACAACTCCCTGACAGGAGGGTGTGGCCAGGTGGTGACTGGACTCCTCTCTCAGGTAACAACAGACAAGAAGAGGGAATGATCTCAAGTTGCACCCGGGGAGATTTATCACGGAACCATTAAATAGGCTGAGTTGGAAGGGACCCACCAGGATCATCCAGTCCAACTCCTGGTCTGGCACATGACACCCCAACAATTCCATCACAGGCCTGAGTGTTGTCCAAGTACTTCTTGAACTCAGACAGGCTCGGTGCTGTGACCACTTCCCTGGGGAGGCTGTTCCAGTGCTCAGCCACCCTGTGGGGAAAAAACCTGTTCCTGATATCCAGCCTAAACCTCCCCTGACTTAGCTCAGGGAGCCAGATTATGCTGAGCCACTGCTTTGGGGCTTTTGATTAATGTCTAGTAACACTACCATTATTGATTATTTATCAGAGGCTGAGACAGCAATAAATCATAAACTTGCAGACCAACTTTGAGTTCTCTACAGAACAATCCTTCAGGAGGACACAGTCTGTAAGAACCTGGCTTGAAACAATACTCTTAAATATGAGCAGCCCACTTCCTCCACAATTCTCAGCCCCCTGAAACGAAAAGCTCCAGAGTTCCTTGAGTGATCTGATCAAGATGTTTGCCCATTTGCAAAAGCACTTGCTTATGACCTCTAGGTATGACAAGCAGGCATGATGAGCTGGTTGCTCCAGCGCAACACCCTCCGGGAAAGCCTTTTTCCACCTCTGTCCCCTCAGGCGCCGGGCCGCTCCGACTCCACGGTCCCGCGAACCAGAACACCCGCGGGGCAGAGCCGCCAGCTGCGGCTAAACCGCCACACAGGCTCCAGAACTTCCCAGTTACACACGTCGAGAATTTCAAAATACTGTCATTAAAACAGCTCCTGTTCCACCGAAGCACGAAACTCTCGCACAGCGAGGCGGGGAGGCCACGCCGGCCATCGGCGAGAGGCGAGCGCAGGCGACCCCAGCCGAGTGACGCCGAGTTGAGCCGAGCCCAGCCGAGTGACGCCGAGCGCACCCGAGTCATGCCGAGCTGCGCCGAGCGGGGTGTGGCAGCGGCGGTGCCGCCTCCCGGGCGGGACCAGGCGGGCCCGGGCTGTGCTCGGGGATGGCGGTGGCCAGGGACTGGCGTGTAGGATGCTGCTGCCCGGCGTTTGTTTGGCAGCCCTGCGTGCCCGTGCCCTTCCAGGGGGCAGAGCGTTGCCGCTGTTTTGGGGGAGACCACCCGGCGGGCGTGCTCGTGCCTTGAGCTGGAGGGCGACCATCTCCTGTCCGTGTGCCCCGGGACGTGGGCAGGGACACGGAACAGCATCGGCGGTGTCCGTGAGGAAAGCTGTCCCACGGGCAATGCCGGGGGTCTGCTGGCCCAGCCAGAGCTGCCTTCATGGGGACAACGTCGGTGGAGGGGCGCCCAGCGTCCTTCATGCGGAGACGGGACGGGACGGGACGGGACAGCGTGTGGTGATCGCTCCCATCGCAGCCCCCGTGTCACAATCCCCGGCTCAGCAGCAGAGCTCGCACCGCAGGACCCGGGGTGCGTCCCTGAGGCGGCGGAGACTGGCCCAGCTGCAGGCGGGGAGCAGGGACGTGGCGTGGCGGGACAGCAGAGCGCCATTATCCTGACTGGCTTGCAAGCAGTTTAAGAAAGAAACCGGCTGAAATCCAGACAATTTTTTTTTTTTCCCAATTTCTGGGCGTTTACCTGCAGGCCGGAACAATGGCATTTCTTAACCTCAAGGCAAAAAAAAGGTGTTAGTCTGGCCTCAGGAATTGCAAGGGCTTGGGCACTGAGAGATGGGGGAGACCTTAGAGGTTTCCCCTTCAAGCGCAGGTGCGCTCTCATTGCCGTGCTGTGCTGAAGGGTCTGGACGTGGGAAGGCTGCCCTGCCTGGTGCAGAGACGAACACAGAGCTGGGGCTGGGATCCCTGGCTCCGGAGCTGTGCTCCGGGGTGACGAACACAGAGCAGGGGCTGGGATCCCTGGCTCCGGAGCTGTGCTCCGGGGTGACGAACACAGAGCAGGGGCTGGGATCCCTGGCTCCGGAGCTGTGCTCCGGGGTGACGAACACAGAGCAGGGGCTGGGATCCCTGGCTCCGGAGCTATGGTACGGGATGAGGATGAGGCGGGTGCTGCTGGTGGCAGCGGCCGCCGGGGGGCGCTGTCGGTGAGGCTGGGCAGCCCCGCCCCCCCCCCGGTTGGTCTGGCAACGGCACGCGCGGGCTCGGCTCGAGCGCGTCCCCGCCTGAGGGCCCCCGGGGGGACCCGGGAGCGACACCCGGAGCGACAGCCGAGGGTGCTGGAAAGCGAGCGGTATGCGGCTTGGAGTTCCACCGCTAGGAGTCTCGGGGAAGCTGCTTTGGGGGCTGGAGCTCATCTGCTCTAGGACAGGGTGGGAGAGCTGGGGGTGTCTAGCCTGGAGAAGAGGAGGCTCCAGGGAGACCTCAGAGCTCCTGGCAGTGCCTACAGGAGCTCCAAGAGAGCTGGAGAGGGACCTTGGAAAAGGGCCTGGAGTGGCAGGACAAGGGCGAATGGCTTCCCACTGCCAGAGGGCAGGGTTAGATGGGATATTGGGAAGGAATTGTTCCCTGTGTAGGTACTGAGGCCCCAGCACAGGGTGCCCAGAGAAGCTGTGGCTGCCCCTGGATCCCTGGCAGTGTCCAAGAGCAGGTTGGATGCGGTTTGGAGCAACCTGGGACAGTGGAAGGTGTCCCTGCCCATGGCAGGAGGTTGGAAGAAGATGATCTATTGTTAAGGTCCCTTCCAACCCAAACCATTCTGGGATCCTGTGATTCAAAGAAGGGCCTTTTCCAACTGAAATGTTGTTTCTCCTCTTGGCTCCCAGCTTGGAGTTGCCAGCTCCTCTGGAAGCAGGCCTGACAGTCAGCTGCGATGAGCCATGTGTTCTCAATAGGACGTGTGTGACATGTTCGCAGAGAGGAGGGCTGTAAACAGATCTTCAAGGCCAAGGTAAAAAAAAAAAGCAAAGTATTGAGTAAAAGCCAGAGGAGTTGGTTGTGTTAGTCAGTTTGCTGGCTGTTGAAGTGACCTCTGGTCATTTTTAACGTTTCTGGTTTTAGTTTGTTTTAGTAAAAAATGAATGTGTTATCTCCAGCATATGCTCTCCAGTGCATCTACATGTGTTCCCATCTCTTTGTTGTATATCAGGTTATATTAACTGAAGGCAGATTCGTAACGCAGCAGCAAAACATTCAGAGGCATGGTTAGCCAGACTCAGGCATTTCTCACTCTGCTGCTGACTTTTCTGGTAACTGTAAGGAAGGCAACACAATCCAGTTACTTCACGTTACCTTTCTGAGGAAAAGATTATCCTTTTTTTTTTTCTCATTTTGAAAATAGCCTTACATGAAAATGGTTTTGCATGTGATATGTAGAGTTCATTGTTTTACCTTTCTCTCCTGCTGTCTTCTCCCTACTATTTTTTAAATTACTTTGTCACTGTTCTCCATTCAGCATGTTTGAAGGAATTCTAATCATTGTGATTATGGTTCTTTGAAGGCTCACTTAGCACACCTTTTGGATGAAGGAAAGAAGAAGACAGGTCTTCTAAGAAGAGTAAAAGGCACACTTGAAACAGGAATTCAGAAATGTCTGCTGATGCCATGCCATTACCGTGTGATCAGCAGAAATGTGCTGGAAAAACACCCATCAGTGACTTTGGAAAAAAACCACAGTCAGACAGGTAGAGAACAGAAGCATAAAACCCCAATTATATGTTCATGAGTAAAGGTATGAAACTGGCATATTTTCACTGGGAATTAGAAGCTCCTGAATTCTTGGTCATAGCACTAATGATTTGTAATAGATTGTCTGCTTGCCAAATGTAAATTTAGTATAATGAACTGCTGCCTGTTGAACAGACTAGTATTTGCAATGGCAGGCATATTGTATGGCTTTCCTTTTAAAAAGAAATTATCTTTGCTCATAGCAATCTAGATATACACCCAGTCTGACACATATTTTTTAGGCTGTATTTCCAAGTAAATGGCTTACATGATGATGCAGTAAAGATTATGTAATGAACAAGAGTGATGTTAATACATCCCTCCTTTTTTACCCTAAGCTGGCTGCTGAATCATGATACAGGGGTTCTCACTGACCTCAAGGAGAAACACAGTGCACAGCTGCTGGGAAAAGCACTGGGCAGATAAAGGCTACTTCCACATTTCTTGCTAGTTTCTCCTTAAGAGTTCATAGATTTTTACCTTTTAGAGCTATTCTTTGTAGTTTATATGTACTAAATCTAGCATGTATTGCTTTAAAGCAATCAGATTTGAAATTGGGATCTGCCCAGGCTTGAATTTGTTTCAGAAGAAGCAACCTTGATTCTTTGAATTACATTCTGTAAAGTTACAATGATACTCATGCTCACTTGAATGTTACATTTTGCTAATTAAAGTGAATTATACTATTATGTTAGTCCCTCTTCTGGTGCATTTAGTACAAATTGTAGCTTTATTCTCTCTCTGTTTCAGACAGTCTGCAGCTTTTCCAGAGGCATGGGGAAATGTAGATTCAACTTCAGCTGAGAAAGTCAGAGGCCTGCCTGATGTAGTTGGTAAAACTGGTTTCCCTTAATCTATTTTAGTTTGCATTCATAGGAGACATGGTACATGTAACAGTTTTAGCTGAACAAGGTATAAAATGGTGCTGGTTTGAAAGCAAACCAGCAGGAGAAATTAACCCCACGCAAAAAAAATCACCCTTGCGAGAGATTTCGAATCAGAGTTATAATTTAATAGAAAGATTACAATAAATGCAGTGACGCAGAAAAACTGGTTTCAAACCACAAAGCCAGAGTACAGCCTGGCACCCTGTTGGTCAGGGTGGTTGCACTCCTGTCAAAAGCAGTGGTCCTGTGGAAGTTGGAGTCCTCTTCTGGATGTCCAGTGGTGGTGGTGTCCCATGTCCCCAGATAATAAACGGTGGGGTTCAGATGCTACATCCCCCAAGGCAGAGAGTTTCACCATGGAATGATGTAATCCCACGAATCATGGAGTATTTTTGGAGTCCTTGATAGTCCCTCCACTGCCTATTCTGCTACTGCAAGTTCAGTTCATTGTGGCCCATTAGCAGAGATGATCCTCTCAGGATGAGTGGTGCTGCTGCTTCCCCAGCTGAGTCATTGTAAGAATTAAGATAAAGAAACACTGCCCCACCTTGCAAGGTTTGCCTCTTGTAACATCCAGCTTGGATCCTGGGGGGCCGCGTTTGCACTGGAGAGGACCCATCATTAACAGCTCATCACAAAATGAGGTAGAGGGGAGTAGAATACACAGTTTGGTTACACCCACATTGGCACTTTCTCCTGCAACTCGACAAAAATCAAGCTCAGAAATGGCCTGACACGTTTTTGATGATTTGTAGGTAATTTTGAGGTGTCTTCTAAAAGAAAAAAAAAAAAGTTGTGAAATTGTCAGTCAATCACAGGTTATGTTTAGATGATAGATTCCAGTTCTGATGTAAGCAGATCTCCTTCCTGAAATGATGGAATTTTTTAATATCATACTTGAGCCTAGTTGATAGTTCCATGCTGCTATCCTTATGAAAATCAGAAGTTAATAAAGGAAATTTTTAAATGCACTCTATTTTTATCCTCTATTTGCTAAGGTCACACTTCCCATGGAAAGATGTTGCACGCTGTGAGAGCTGAACAACCTACAGCAGTTGTTGAACTGAACTGTTAGTTAGCTGAACAACCTAAATCTAATGTAGATTTAGGGATTTATTGTTCATGCATCCCATGTTCTGCAGCAGCAGTTCCAGGCTGCAGAATCCTCATTTCTTTCTTGGCAGTTCCTGAGGAAACAGGCAGTGATACACTGAAGAAAGTGGCAGAACGGCGGCAAAAGCGTCACGATCAAGCAGTGACCGACATGCAGCAGGAGCTGGACTGCATTGGCAGGGTAAGGCAGGGGTTTTTAATCCAGAGCCTGGAGTGCTCTTCTAAGGTCAGGGCCCTATATTCAAATAATCACACTGACCTACCATTTCAGGAGATGGAAGCATCTGTTTTGGAGCTTCAGGAATTCCTTCAGCTGCAAGTGGTGAAATCAGATGAAAAGAGTGAACTTCTGTTGGAAGAGATTGCATCTGATGTGGCTTTGGAAGGTTTCTCATTTGAGGTGAGGCAGCTCAGAGCATTGGCTCAACTTACCTGCTCTGTGTAGCATCTTATGACTCCCTGGTGTCCTAAATTGTTTTCCTTTTTTTTTTTTTCTAGTATATTAATTTTTCAGTGAAATTGACAGTAGATTTTTATTGCAGGATTTGGAAGAACTGTGGAGTATGATCCGTGAGGAATCCTCAAACAGGAAGAAGTGGGTTAGGGCAGTGGATGAATACCTAAAGGAGATCGAAAGGAGTCGAGCTGATAAAGTGAGTTGGAGTCTTAATAACTATAAATTAGCATAAGATTATTATTTGCTGATATAATGCTGGATGCTGAGCAAAGGGTAGCTTGTTTCCACAGGAATCAGAGGGCTGCCAGTAGTTCTGTTATATGGGGATTGCTTTTTTTCCACCAATAAACTATTCACTTATTTATACCCACATAACCAGGAGAAGCTACTTTTTTCCTAGTTTTAAGGTGTTTCTTTTTTTCACAATTATCAATACTAAAGGTGAAAGGAATATGTGAGCTGCTTTTATTTTCCTGGAGGGTTGTGTAGGTCAAACTTTCCTTTTATTTTTTGGAGGACATACCTATTTTGCAGCTGAGAAGTAGCACAGGCATGACCTAGCTCAGTTTTAATTTGGATTGGCTGGGTCTCTGTAGCAGATGTGTTGCAGTTTTGTAGTCTTCAGCCTAACCTGTAAAAGTCATTTGATATCACAGGAGATGTTTGGATAAAGAAGTGGATGGACCATGGAAGAGCTTGCTGCACTGTCCTTGATATTGTCACAGATATTAAAGAGAAATCAGTTGAGTAGTAGCAAAGTGAAATGTTTTAGTTACTATTTTTATGAATTAGTGAAAAAAATCAGTATTTAAGGTAACTAAGATTCATATTTTAAAATTTACTTCTCAATCTGTGGGTTATCCAAGTGAATTCATTTTAATGGAAAAAAATGTCATGTTCATTTAGTTTTTTAACTTGGGAAACTGATATTTGAGTCACACTCTTTGTTGTTGCTTTTCTTTATTCTTTTTTTGCACAGATAGCAGATGTACTGACCAAGTACACCATGAAACTGGAGGAAATTTCCTTCTTCTTGGCAGCTGATGTTCACAGGCTCGTTAACGATAAGGCCATGGTAAATGTTTTGCCTGGGGCAAGAAAGCGGTCTGAATATTCCTAGAATGTCTTTTTTTCCTCAAATGAAATTCATTTTTCCTACCTATCAATCGCTGAAATATAGAAGAGATTTCTACTTTGCAGGATATTCTTTATCATTTGTGTTCTTTTTTCCCTCATTTTCCATAGAAGACACAATTTTAGGGATTTTTTTGCATGTTGTATGCTGCTTCTACTCCTGGTTTTATTTTTTAATACACAGAATATAAACAGAGCACTGTTGGGTAATGAGAGGGCTTCTGCCACGCTTCTCTTTAATCTAATGAAATCTGAGCTTGAGAAAGAAAAATTGCATCAACAGAAATGGCAAGAGAGAGTCAAGGACTGGAAGCTCATCCAAAAAACCCGTGTAGTTCAGAGTTTCAGGTCAGAAATTTTGCAATCTTATTTTGGAGAATGAGTAACACAAAGTGACTGGAGTTCACTTGTGGTTTCTATAAACAGAAGTACTTTATCATTTTTCTATATGTATCATGTATCATACCACATATATCATGTTTCCATCATACATACCCTTTTTCCATCCTGCAGAGAATTTATGGCAAATGAAGAAATCCAGAATCCCCCAGGTGTGAAAACGGAGATGGAAAAGATGATAAAGGAGCAGATTGTACTTAGTGAACAGAGACTGAGGGTCTTGCAGCACATTGGGTATGGCAAAAGAGGGTATAGCACAAAGGACAACTGGAGTTAATGAGGGACTTGGCTACAAAATGCACTTCACTTCCTGTCAGTGTGTGATTGTTAAATTCAGCAGTAAGGCAGGGTCTAAACCTGTTTTTGTACAGCTCTTTTTAGTGGAAAAAATGCATTCTTGATTCTCAGTGCACCAGCTGCACTAAATAGGTGGTGATTGAGGGCTAAAAGCGCAGGACTGCAAAAGTAAATCTTACTGACCTTTGAAATATGGTAGAAATGGGCAAAGATGGGTGGAGAACTGGAAGCTGGTGCTTTTGTCAAGGCATTGTTTCTCCATGGGGTTTCATTTGTGTAATAAATTAAGACAGGAGTCTAGGTAGAAATCTAACACTGCTATGTTTGAGTGTCCATCCTGACAACAAGAAGCATTTTTTGGTGCCAATGCATTACAATATTTACAGGGAGTTTTTTTACAGTGGATGTAGGAACAAGGTAGATTGCAGTTAGTTCCTTGTCAGGCAGTAAACAGTTGGCCTTGAACAACAGCAGTCTCTTTGCTTTATTTTCATTGCCAAGATGGTTGTAAATAAAATAAAGCACAGTAGTATGGATACTCTGATTCATAAGTTTATATTTTAAGTACTGACTGGTTTGTATTTTAAGATACCTGACTCTCATTTCCTACTTTGATAGCACCTTGTTGCCTCCGACACAAACAAAATCTGAGATAAATGAATGGTACAGAACTCTGGAGAATTTAAACAAAAGTATAGGTAAGTTGGGAAATGATAAAAAGTCTGGAATCCAAGCAGTACTTCCTTTTTTCCAGGCAACGATGAGACAGACAGTTGCTTTGAAAAGTGCATGTTTGCTCTGTTCTTTCTTCCATCTATTTCCACCTTCTCAGTTGCTTTGAGCTGGCAGTAGGACCCAGAGAAGCTGCCTATGACATCACTTTTCTTTGGCCAATACAAACACTAATGCATGGTGAGATCTAGCAGGAACTGGCTTGGTTAGAATTAATCTGGGGGAAATAGAAGGTTAATTTTGACATGGATCAGTTCTCAATCATAAAAAAATACTCCTTGGAGAAGAAGAGGGGAAGTACTGGAGATACTTCTTTCTCCAAGTCCTGTAGTGTGCCTTCCCCTCTGTGTGTGTCTTCCTTCTCCTGCTCCAGAGCACATCTTGGTGTGATGTTTGTAGCGTATATGGCGGCAAGAAGTTGGCAGCAATTGTAAATAACTTGCTACTTTTAAGTATAAGGATAAACAGCTTTGTGTTAAAATGTTGTATTTGATTTGTTGGTAGTCTCACACAGGTGTGCAGGCACTGCTGGGATCTGTTCCCTCTGCTGAGATTCAGCACAGAGCCTCTGTCATGTTTCCATTTCACACTGTTCTGTGAAATGTGGGAATCTTTGATCTGTTCCATCTCATTCAGACACCCATAGTGTGGAGTGCGTGGAGAAAATGCGTGTCCAGTATGAGCTGGTCCAGGGCAAATGTCGGGAAAAAGTACAGCTCTGCAAGGTGAGTGTCACAGCTCTGGGTGTCATTACAGTAAAATGTGTTTGAGGATCCACCAGACATTGAGATAACAGTGAAATTACTTTTTAACCTCTTTCTTGTTCTGTAACCATCTATTTGGTTTCACAGTAGTATTTGTTATTTGTACTTGGAATGTGTAAAAGCCGTAATGAAGGGAATGCTGTCCTACATTTATGTGGAGGATGCAAGGACCCTCAGGCTTTGTGCTAAATCTGTCTTGGGAAAGAAATTCTACCTCTGTGCCTCAAGCTCTCGCTTTGTATCCAATCAAATTGTGTTGTTTACTAACAGAATGTGGGACCTAGGAGGCTGAGTCTTTGTCCATCACAAAGAAAGAAACGCTAAGTTTAGCCATGCTCTCTGAAAGCCAGACAGTATTTGTTACATGCATGTCAATAATTCGCTGTTCTTTTCATTTAGATGAGCCTGTTGGATAGGAACATTTGCACAGTAGAAGATGCTGAAGTTGTGCATTCCAACATGCTTCAGATGACTGAGAAACTAGAACGTAGGTTTGAGGAAGAACTGGAGCACATGGATGTATGTTTATTGCATTTATTTTTATCACTCCTTGGAATTAGTCTGTTCTTCCTGTTCTCCCACCTGCAGTGCCTTCTGCATTGTAGGTTATTGATGTCACATTAGAAGGAGATCCACAGTGTAGCTAAACACTACAAAGAAACAAAGTTTTATGTGATTCATGCAGAAGAGCTCCTAAACATTGTGTTTATTATTTGTAATATAAATATATTGCATTTTTATTATAATTTATATCTGAAATATATATATATGATAGAGATGAATGATGTATGCCTTAAAGGCAGAGGAATAGATTTAAATGATCTCCCCAATTTCTTCTAGTCTGATCTTTTGTGATTCTATACATAAAAATGCCTGGGCAGTTGTTCCTAAAGTGATAGATTGTAGAATGTGATTCTGTGCTCTACAATGCCAGAATAAAAATAAGTTTTGATACTGTCAGCTTGTAGAATAAAAATCCACATTCTTACCCAGTTTACTTGGATTTTTTTTTTTGACTCTCCAGATAGAAGACACCATGTTGAATACAAGTCATGTAATTCCAGGCAGCCTTTTATCATGTTACATATCCTCTTACTCATTCATTTCACCTTCCAGTTTAAAATAACCTGTTCACTTGAATGTTTTTCTTTAGAGTGATTTTCAGGAGATGGCTAAATGGCATGAGCAGCATTGTCAGGGCTTGTACAGCCATGTTCAGGAGGCCATGGACCTCTGGGATGTCCATCAACTCCAACTGTCCCAGCACGGAAATGTACTTCAGAAGAAAATAGATAAATGCAGATGGGAACAGGATAACATAATTCAGGTATAAACATAAAAACAAGGGTGGGGTATAATGTAAAGAAAGGACTTCTTAAATCAAAGAGCCCTGTGGAATTCAAAATAGCTGCTATAAAATAAAATCCATAACCTCTGATTTTTATGTTGGAATTTCTGCTTTTCAGTTTCATTCTGTCAGGTGAATTTTTGCTAACTGCTTGATTCACACTGAATGGATAGTCCTGTCTTATTCTTGATATGGCAGCAGTGATAAGGATCACTGTTGCTCTCTGTATAAAGTGGCTGCAGGTTGCTGTTATGAGACCTTGTGCATGTATAGAGTCTGGTTGGATGCCAAGTTCTCACAGTTACAGCAGCCAGTGTGGGGCGGCAATGGCAGAGATGTTCCTTATCTAGGAAGATCTTTGAAGGTGATGAGTTTTGCTAAGGTAGCTTCTCTTCTGGGTGTAGAATATATGTACATAATTAAATTACTTGAGTCCTAAATAGTATGGAAATTTTAGTATATACTAAACCATTTTTACTAGCTTTTTAATGTGGCCTTAGATGATGAAATATGATCTGGGTACAATTTTGGAAAAAATGAAAATGGCGAGCTGTGAAGAGGAGCTGAAGGAGTATTTGGAGAATGCCCTTTCTTCTTTAGATCGAATTAGAACTAGGTATGACTTTTGTATTGTAAACTTAAAAAATAAAGCATATTTTAACATTGGTTGTAGTACTTAGGCCTTGCTTATGCTGGTGTGTGAAGGTGTGGAAAAAGACTGCTTTTTACTTCATGTAAGAATATAAAATAATGTACATATTGAACTAGGGTAAGGGAAATAATACCCACAGTTTAGGAATAGGACAAAGAAAGAATGCTGTCATTCAAAAATCATGCACACACCTTCACACACCTCACAGTGGGACTGTGGTTAGAGCTGTGGGTTTGGTACTCCTAATAATCATTCAAACAATTAAAGAAAACCTAGAGATAACAGACAAGTGAAAATACAGTGTCAGATTGCAGAGATAGAATGTAACCTATCTGAACAGGTACATAAATTCCCCATAATTATCTCTGTTTAGGAGATGAAGTAGATGTAAATGGAAATGAAAACAAGTTTGAACATTGATTTTTCTTGTATCAAGACTCAGCTTGAACCGTTAATTTTTATTTTCAAGTGAAAGGAAAATAAACCAGAAAGGCTCAATCACAGCTGAGCACAGTGCAGAACTAATGGAAAACAGTAACTTGTCCACCCTTACATAAGCAGAGTGCTTGAATGGTTCCCCATCCAAAGGGAAGTAAAAGGTGTAAAAGGCTTTATTGTAAATATTTCTTAACTTTTGTGCATTTATTTATTTGTAATGAACTAAATAACTCAGATGTGATTGTATTGAATATAGACAGATAAATGGCAATGTTTAGCCTAAAGGTTTTATGAGACTGATCAGAAAATTAGTTTTAGATTTAAAGGCGCTGTATTTATTTCTATACATACTTGAATCTCTTAAACAGTGACCTTAAATTTGACAGGAATGAGACACTCAATCAAATTGTAATGGATGAAGTAATGGCTTACCCAAAAGCTATTTTGTGGGAATTGATTTCTTACAGTATGTCCATCTGCCAGCATTTTAGTGTGAAGGAAGTATTCAAACAGGTAAAAAGAAAATTTCTTTTGGTTTAAAACCTTACTGATGTATTAATTGTTCACTTTAGAGAAAATTTACATCACCTTTAAAATTCAGATTATGTAAAGTATCGTTTCAGCCATTGAATAAAGTGCTATTAGTAGAGAGAGCAGAAGGAAACCAAACATTTCTCAGTCCCACACTGTTAGCTCTGTTCTTGTTACCAATGGCATTTTAGCAAATTCATTTGCCTTCTGAGCAGAAAATTACAAGGTAACAGACTTACAATTATCAATTTGAGTGTTACAGGTTCTTTAGATAGTAAGTGATCTCTTCAAGACTATCATCTCATATTGAAATAGATACATTTTGAGAAGGGATATGCATTTCTTGTAAGAAAGCAAATCCATATTTTAAAATGGTGTGGCAGGTGTTTTTTGTTGTTGTTGTTTTGCTTTTAGAACTTGGAAGGCAAAATAGACTCCACAGGTCAAGATCAAAATAATACCTCAACAGTCCAAACAGGTATTTCTGCTTGGTTGTTTTTCAGTCTGTATTTCTTAGGATTGTAACCAGTAGAACTCTGCTTTAACTGTAAATAACCAGTTGAGGCTTCAGAAGCTGAACAGAAGGTGGAGCAGCAAGCTGAGAGCATTGTGCAAGGAGAGGAAGGAGAGGAAGATCATAGAGTGTCCTGAATTGGAAGGGACCCATAGGGATTGGGAAAGTCCAACTCTTGCCCCTACACAGACACTCCAACAATCCCACCCTGTGCATCCCTGAGAGCGTTGTCCAAACACCCCTGGAGCTCTGGCAGCCTTGGGGCCGAGCCCATTCCCTGGGGAGCCTGGGCAGTGCCCAGCACCCTCTGGGGGAAGAACCTTTCCCTACTATCCAGGCTAATCCTCCCCTGGCACAGCTCCAGCCATTCCCTTGGGACCTGTCCCTGGTCACAGATCAAAGCTGCCCCTGTGCTGCCCTCAAGAGGAGCTGCAGCCCCCCGTAGGTTGTGACCTCAGTCTCCTCCAGACCAAATGAACAGACCAAATGGCCTCAGCCACTCTTTGTATGGTTTCCCCTGCAGACCCTTCACTGTCTCTGTGTCCCTCCTTTGGACATTCTCTAACAGCTTTAGATCTGATATTGTGGCATCCAGAATTGTCCCCAGGGCTTGAAGCGAGGTCATCCCAGCCCAGAGCAGAGCTCTCAACCTCTCTCAACATCTCTCAACCAGTGCCAGAAGATAGGGACAGTTGTCAAAAATCAGCTGGAGAAACAAGCCCAACTGTGAATCAGGTGATCTTGGCACAGGAAATTGAAGAAACAGAGGAAGAAGATGAGGAGAGTATTCCTCATAAAAGTGAAGAAAATGAACGTGCAGAACAGCAAGTAAATATTACACAGGTGAGTGAGAGAATCAGTTTGAAGGTGAAGGCAGTCTTGTCCAAGATAAGGAGGAGTAGGAAGTCTTTTTGCTGAGAATGAGTAGAAGGTCCTTTTTTGCTTAGTTTGTGTACAAAGCACACAGGGCTCAAGATCCATTTATGGGAAAATGGAGTGTATAAAACAGTTCACAGCCATTCTTTTTGATCTTTTACCTTGCAGAAACCCTTTGCATAGATCTTTTTTTAAATGTCTTTTATCAAAGTGTTCTCAGCCCGTGGTGAATGATTTAAGCTGTATTTGTACCTAAGTATTAGTTTTTCAGTTTCCATGAATTTATTACCCTAACAAAAGCATTTTAAAGCATTGTCGACTCTGCTGATGTTTTGCCAGCATATATGAATATATAAAAATATAAATATATAAATATTGCCAGCACTGTGTAAATGCCCAAACTGAGAATGAGAACATTACTCTAAACATCCTTAGGATTCCTGCACTAGCTTGTGCACTGTTGATTCTATGCTGATACCTTAAAGGTAATGTGATCATTGCCAACTGTTTCCCAGTCAGTGTCCAAGACCAGTGAGGCAGAAACTGCTGAAATTGCCACAGAGGTTTCTTCCACTGCTTGTGGAAATGCTTACACTGTTCTTGGAGTTGAAGAGGCTGGACAGTCTGACATCGCAGAGAGTTACTTTACAAAATATGAAAAAGAGGAGTCACTTCCTGTGTACCTGAAATATGTGCTTCTCACAGAAACTGTGTTTGTTGAATTAAAGAAAAGGTGAGTAGAAAACAATTTCTCTTCTTTCTCTTTATGTAATAGACAAATTTCAGCTGTTTAGAAGAAACATCAGACTATAGAAGCAAAAGTTATCTAATTACTGTTATGTAATTAGATTTTTGTATAGTTAGGTATTTAATTATATGATTATGATGGTACAATTACTGTGTTATTCCACTTTTAAAATTGATACAAATATGAGAAAATGTTTATATTTTTATAAAATGTTATAAAATGCATCCATGGCAGTCAAAGTACCACAAAAACATTTACCTTTACAGAATATTCATGTTTTATGGAAAATTATTTAGTGAGAAAACATATTACAGAAAGACAAGTAATTTGCCCAAATTCCCTGCAAAGCCACGAAGGTAAAATGCCTGGTACTCAGTAGTATGCAGCTAGCTCAAGAACTCTGCCCGTATTGTTTAAATGGTACTGAAACTGTACCTTCCTATAGCCAGAAGTTAAATTCTTAGAAATAATATATTTAATAAATTCTTACTTATTATTTACTATTCCTCATTGTAATGTTTCTTTTTCAATCACAGGATTCGTCTCTGCTTTTTTGAACACTTGGAGAAATGGTTTGCAGAATCCTTGTCCAACTCCTTTGTCTTTGTAGCTGCCAAGAAAGAGGAGCTGAGTTCAATACTTCTGCTGCATCTTCAGTTGCATCAACAAAAGCAGGAGGAGATACAGACAAACACCTACAATGTTCGAGCTGGTACTGACATTTTTTTCTATTCTGAGCATCACGTGTCTTTGTTCAGAGATGGTCTCTTAAGGGGGCCAAAATCTGTTTCAGCATTAGTTGACTCAGTCGTAGAGGACAATAGAAAGCAGTTGACTGTCTATGAATTCCCAGTATATTATGTTATTCATGTATTTTTAACATGACATTTCTTTTCTATAGCTCTTCCTGGTTTGTGCTGTGTTATTTTTGGGAAAACAGACAGTGCCTTAACAGTGACTAACAGCTGGATTGTAGAAGATGTTGAATATTCTATTGTCAACGTTCGTGAATTCTCCTTCACCTTGAAATTATTTAACAAGAGTTTGCGGTGCACAAAAAATATTTTTAAAGTGTTGCAGAAGAAGAAATTAGCCAGTTGGGAGAGCCAAAATGCCAGGGCCAGGCTTCTGTAAACATGAGAGGAAGGATTTACCTCTTTGAAATATCACTGAGCAGCTACAGAACATCCTCTAATCAAAACTGTTCTTGCATAGGAAGCGTCAGGGTTTTATGGTGAGAAAAATATATTTTAGACAGGTTTGTTGGCATTTAACACATAAGCTAAAACATTCTTCTTTTGGAGAACAGGCAAATAATTTTTCAATTTCCCTTTTTCTGCATAGAGGACAGGTGCTTCTTCTGGCAGCTTTCTTGGGTAGCTCTTGATTTATCTGGCTGTCGTTCCAGAAGGGAGACCAAAACTGATTTTTCCTTTCCCTCACAAAACCAGGAAAAGAGTATTTTTCGTTAAAAAATACAACCTTTAATTTTGTTACAAGACTGAAAACAGAGAGATAATGGAGACATCAACATTGACCAAAAATAAAGGAAAAAGAATGCTTAGAGCAAACAAGAGACATTTGTGGTATGAATGGACTAGGAGCTGTTAAGGGTATATGTCTTACACAGGGGAAAAGTCAAAGAAAGCAAATTGAATGTATTTAATTTGTATGTTTTAGCTACTATGAGGGCTGGCTTTGTTTATTTTGCTGCTGATCACAGGTTGACTGGGCATTGTGAGAGTTCACAGTAAACAGGGAATGACATCCCTATTGTAAAATTCCTTTCTCCTCAGCGGAGCTGTCGCTTCACAAAGAGTGTCTTGAGTGCCACTGTGCAGTGCTGGGAGAAGGCCTGGAGAAGGAGAAAGCTGAATTCCTCAAATTTTCAGACCAGCTCAATAACCTCAACACAAACTTTCAGTCCTGGGTCCGTGACTTGGAGTATGAGCTGCTCCACACTCCTGTGACTGAGCAGTAAGTGTGCACTGCTCCATAGTGAAATACTCCTGGTTGCTGTCTGAGGTGTTTATGGTCTGCATTTTGAACCTGTTCTTTATGTCATTGCTCTTCAATGAAGACTGCTTCATAAAACTTGAAAACATGGAAAGAATTTCATTCTCTTTCCCCAAAGAAATTAAAATCAGGACTAAACACGTGGAAATTTTCGTCTCCTTTCAAAGTGCTGGCAGTCTTTAAGTAGAAAAAATGTTTCATCTGTTTAGATTTTATCCAGTTTACTGAACCTGCACAGTAATATCAGTTGACTAATCAGTTTTGAAGTGCTCAATAGTATCAGCTGTTCCTGATACCTTCCACGGCTTCATCCAAACCATCCCAGCTCAGGGAGTTGCTTTGAGAGTCATAAATCACTTTTGAGTCCTCACATTTTTTCATGTCTTTACAGCCAGCAGTTGCTGAATCATCATGTGTGTTCCTCTTCAGACATGTTTTCCCTGTCTTTTATTATTTGCTGTTAGGTCAGCTTCTTCCAGCAACAATCTGGAATCAGAGCTTCAGAACCATCTGGAATCAATCAGGGTTGCTGTGAAAAGTTACCAGAACCACTTGGAGGAAGTTTTAGGAAAATTAAGGGATTCAAACGTGGGTTTTCTCCAAAGTTGCAGGTATATAGATTTCATGGAAGTGTTGTTTATAAATGGTGACCTAGTTCTGGGAATCAACATTCATTGCATACGCAGAATAGTAAAAATAAATAATTTATTTTCTTATTATTTTCTAGTTTCCTATTTAAAAAAGAAATCTATCTTGTTCAACCACAATTACTATGCTGTTTTCATCACATTTGTGTTGAAATATCTGTTTCAGCGCTGTTTAGCTAAAACAGACTTGGAGAAAAGATGACTGCCAGCCAATTGTTTTTATGTTTGCTTTCAGATTATTTTCAGAGCTAGGTGACTTTTCTTCTGAGGAGGTGAAGTCTTTCAACAAGCGTCTTCAGAAAGAAAATAAGCACATTGACTCTTTTGAAAGTTCAGTCAAGACAGATCTGCAGAAACTGAAGTCGAGCTGCTCGGGGGAGGTATGCAGAATTACATTATTTCAAATGATGCTTTCTGTTGACATATTTGATGTGATTTGCAGTCAGCCTGCTTTCAGATTAGAACTGTAAGACTGTTCTGTTTGGCAATTACATGATGGAAAAAATCAGTAGAAATGGCAAGTTTTATTATTTAAGTTTTAAAAAGTGAAAGATTGTCTTATCCTGTCTCTTGTTTCTGACATTCTTAAAGGCTACTGAACTTTTCAAGCAGTGTGAGAAAAAGTTTGCTTCTCTTTTTCTGAGTCGAGCCTTTATGGAGAAAGTCCATCAGTCTTTGAGAAAGCTACGACAGCAAATCAAGTCAGAGGTACAAACAGAAACATTATAAATTGATGAAAATAATTTTATTTTATACCATTGAGGAGATTCTGGCTGAATTCATAGTGGAGAAATATTGCATGATTTTTTAATGTTAATTTAAAACCTCTTTTCTGTCACTATCTGTTTAAAAGTTTATTTTTAGTTCTGCTGCAGCCGTTGCTGGACCACTATGGCCTTGGACCACACTGAGTGTGCACATCTGAATTCACCAGCATTTTTGTGTGGTGCAGCAAACTACATGAAGCATTGTGTTTGTGAATTACTGCTTTCAGTTTCTCCTCTGAGTACTGGGGATTTTTAACCAGTTTTTATCAAAGTGAAGCCTCTGAAACTCCTGTGAATGGGGACTTTACATCTCCAGTGTTTGCTTCTGCTTTAGGTAGCAAATTCCAATTTGCAGTCAGTCACATTAAAGTCTAACCTGGAAAAGCTCGAGCAGAAGAAAGATGCTTATGTTCATTCTACTGCAGGTGAAGAAGTAAGTTCTAATCAGCATGAAATGGTATTTAATTTTATTTGCTCTTAATTGCTATTAATTTGCCTCATTGTGTATGTTGGTATAAACTAATATTTTTGAGGAAGCCTTATGTTTCCTCATATTTGGGGCTGGGCAGAAACACAGAATTTTTCCTCAGAAAGGTCCTTGTCCTGGACTCAGCTGGGATAATTTCTTCTCAGTAGCTGTTACAGGGTTTTATTTTAGATTCAGAATGAGAATGATGTTGATAACACAGTTTTTGCTAAGTGCTGTTTATCCTGAGTCAAGGACTTTTTTCTCCTTGTCTCCTGCTCTGCCACTGAGCAGGTTCACAAAGGAAACTGGGAGGGAGCATAGCTGAGACTGGTGACCCAAATTGGCCAAAGGGATATCCCAACCCATGGAACATCATGCCCAGTCTATGAACTGGGGGAGTTACCCAGAAGGGCCAGTCTGGGTTCAGGAAGGTGGGTGTGGGACGAGTCAGCAGGTGGTGAGCAATTGTATTGTGCATCACTTGTTTTTCACTTGTTATTATCATTATCATCATCATCATCATTATTATTATTTACTACTGTCTCTGTACTTTACTTTCAATTATTGCACTGTTCTTATCTCAACATAGAAGTTTTCCTTTGATTCTCTTCCCCATTCCACTAGGGCAAGGAGGGAGAGAAGGAGGGTTGAGCTATGTGGTGCTTAATTTCCAGCTGGGTTTAAAACCACAACAGTCCTTTTTGGACAGTCAGTACCTGTTTTCCTATTTGCCAAACCAAAACCTCAGCCTCTTATACAATCCCATTGCTTCCATGTATGTGTACATAAACTGGTGACAGAACAGAGGCAAATAATATTGTTTGCAAGAGTCAGCATGTTTGAAAAGGTTAGAACAGTTCAGTAAATACCATCTGTATTACCATATCTTTCAGGCTTTAACTTCTGAACAGTTGTATGATTTTGCCAGAGAAGTGTTGAAAGAGCTGAAAAAGAGAAGCAAGTATCTAGAGTGCCTTTTAGTAAAACCAAAGATCCCACCTGCCACTGTAAGATAACATTCACATTCTCTGTATTTTATTTAGTATTGAGAGAATTTTCACATGTACATATTTTAATGGCTTTTCAGAATTTGTGCTTTGTATTTTCAAATTAAAAAGAATCTGCCTTATGCCGAGATGTCCAAGACACCAATATTAGGACAGCCTTTTTAAGAGGCTGAGTAAATCACTAAGTTTACAAAATGCTAAAGGTACATGGCATTGCAATGAGTTGCTCTGCTCTTCACAAGAGTTTGTTTTCAAGGTGTAGCACAATTCAGAGGTACATATTTCATGGGTTTCTTTAAATAATTTTTTTTTTAAATCCCAAATGTGTCCTGGAGGGATTTTGTTCTTATCAAACAGGTTGTGTTTTCTTTCCTACCTTTTCTGGAAAGTCTGTGATTATTTTGTAATCTCAGAGGGTCATTGCTTTAAGACTATATCCTTAAATACTGTTTATGATGATTATGAGAACCTACTCTTAACTGCTTTGAAGTATTTTAGAGTTGTACAGCTGTAACAACATTTCTATTAGAATGACAAAAAATTTATTTCAGCCTGTGAAGCAAGATATTGTGTGTTTAGAAAACCTGCTTTAGCAGTCAGTCATTACATGGAATGCTTTCATTAACTGCCTGCTATGGTCTACAGGACTTTATTTTTCTTCCCATTTCAGGAGGACTTCACCACTTGTGACACAGCTGGGACATGGCAAAAGGACTTCACCACTCTTGGCCCAGACAGGACTTCACAAGATTTCATTGCTTCTGCTGTTCAAAAAGAAAGTGCCAGAGATGAGAGCAAAAGGATGGTGATGGGCCTGGATCCTGACAAATTCCCTTTGTTAAAGCCAAGTGGAACAAGTACATCAATATTTGATGATTTGGCAATAAAGTTTATCAAAAATTTAGCTGGGTAAGTACTTGTTTGCCTAAAGGTATTTTTCTGTCCTTGTCTTTATTTGTATTTTCTTTGGCCAGAACGAGTGAATAGACTGTTCATAGGTAATACTCCTACATATTTTCTGATTGGTCTAACTTGAAAAATCAGTCTAGCTGAGACTGCTTTCTTTTTAAAGGCAAGGTTTCTCATAGCCAAAAATACCCCTTTGTGAGTAATAAGTGATATCTAGTATACAATGATAAATTTTAGGTATTTATAGTTTTTGTCTTCTAGAGCCTTATTTTAGTTGAAAGGTGATTACCTGCTACATAGTTGACTGAATATACAAAGTGTAAAATGAAGAGTATGACAAATGTTTGATTTGCAAATAGTATTTTAATACAGTTTTGCTTGTAGAAATTGCAAAATTCCAGTTAAACAATCAGTTAGTCCCATGAAATTACTTCTATGTGCACTGTCAGTTGTAAAAGTAACCCTATCTGTTAAATATGATCTTGGAAATTTAAGTCACTTAGCACATGATAGGGATAGAAAACCTGCCTCGTTTGCTATGTGATGTAGTATAGAACATTAAAATGGCAGGATATTCACTAGTGCTCTTTTTTTTTTTTTTTTCAGATTTGACTCATCAAAAATATCCCAAGGTCTAAATCGGAAGACAAATGTTCCAGGTGTGCCTGTATTCCTTTTAATATTTTCTTTTCATCTAAATGGTAGTTTCTGGCATTTTACTGCACAGGTCTAGCATGCTCCAGGCCAGTGGCTTCTATGCTAGGAACTCTGAGATGTGCTTTTCCTGGACATCTCTACTTACATTAAGATGATTTTGGGCTCCTAAAGCCATGAAAGCTACAGACTGAGATAATAATGTTATAAAGAGTACCTGTGTTTGTGATAGAAAAGGGAAATGGGGTCGAGAAAAGGAGTGGAGCAGAAATCATGAAATATCTAGGGGATCAGGGATCCTTCCCACAGTGCATCATCATCCCCTCAAAGGTGAGCACAGAGGTAACCCCAGGTGCTCCCTACCTCGTGTTCCCATTTCCTCATCTCTCTTCTGCAGACCTTGACTCCTCCAGCCATTTCCAAAGCTATCCTCAAGCTCTTCCACATCTGCAAGTCCCCATGACCACCAATACTACAAATGTAGCCCATTCATTCTCCTTATTGACCTGCCTCCAATTTGCTTTAAATCTCCTCCATCTGCCATGTATTTTCTGTGACATTCCTGTGACTCATGCCCCAGCACATAACCTTTATTGCTGTTTCAGGGTGACTTCAGGCCTGTCTGACACAAATGATTGTTCCTGTAGTTGTCCCCTACATATTGTAAGGAAATGTTCTAGAATTAAGAATGCAAAATATATATACACATAAAAAACACATCAGTTGGCATTTATCCAATATTCTTTGTCTTTCCTTGTTAACTATAAGCAATTCTTCTCTCAGTAAAGAAGAAGGTGTCTGATGCACACTCTCAGAAGTCTATGAGCAAGAGGTCATCTCGGGATGAAACAAAGCAAAAAAAAAGGTGAGACCCCTAAATGGAGGAATTCCACTTAAAATATTCCTATGCAGGAATTTACCTAAACTTTATCTGTTCATTGAAAGATTCTTACTGCTTATTTGTATTAGCCTTCTTTCCATCTACTGCTTATTGCTTGGAATGTCTTACCTGTTTATGTCCACATGATCAGCTTTTTGTGGTTTTTTCCCCCCAGATTTTGACTGGAAAAATATTCTTCTTCTTCTCCATCATCTGCTGCCATTTTGTATTTTGAAGTTGTTGGAATATAGGCTAACCCTTAAATCAATGTGGTTTAATTTTCAGGTGTATCTAAATAGTTTGTCTTCAGCTTAGTCCACAGATGGATGAAATGAGCTACTGTAATAGTGAAAACAACAGAAAAGTTTTGAACAACTGAGAGTTTAGAAGAGAATTCTGAGAATAGTTTTCCATCAAAATACTTCTTTTATATTGTCATGGTTTGGGAATGGTATACCCCAATTTTGTGCTCCTGCTGAAACACTCCAAACCATGCAGTGCTTGCTCACTCCCCTCTCCCTGCAGCAGCTGGAGAGGAAAATTGGAGGCACAAAAGGTGAAGATAAGGTTGAGATAAGAACAATTTAATGAGATAAAAAACCACATAGTAACAGCAGCAATGTTAATAGCAAAGTGTACAGGAGAGGCAAGTGATTCACATGTGAGTGCTCTCCAGGAGGAAACCCCTGACAGTACCCGGCTGCCACCACATTCCCCAACAGCAGGGACCCTTCCACCCACCCCTGCAATGATGAGAGGTGGTAGAGAAAAACCTCCAGGTCCTGGCCATCCCCCCTCCTGGCTGCTGCAGAAATGAACCCTGTCCTGGCCAGAACCAGGAGACACGGAATACTAGTTCTAGAGTTACTTTTTAAAAAATTTTTCTTCAGTTTCATGTCTATCATCTGACTGACTAGCTCAAATCACCAGTCAGAGAAGGAAAACAGTTGTGGGGATAGTTTCAAATGAATGTTTTTCCTTTCCAGTGATAAAGGCAGAAAATCTCTTACAACGGAAGAGAGATTGAAGATATTTGGAAAGAAGCCTGCAAAGTCTGAGTAAGTTGTATATTTCCAGAACAAGAAGTTAGTCTATAAAAATCATCTATCTATCTAATCTACCATTGTGACCTATAGAGTTCACCATTGAATTTTGATGTATTTGGGCTTGATATTGATGGGTCAAAGTACTTCCAGAACAGTTCCTTTTTGCAGCAGAATAATGGAGAAGATATGTCATCTGGTTCATTCTGTCTAATGTCTGAAGTGGGGGGTCTTGTTGGAGCTCATTTTGTACATTTATGAGAATTGGGTGGGTAATGTAAAATAGCCTCTCTTTCTATTATTTTCACATCTAAGAAGACCAGTACATTTCATACCTTCATTTCTGTGCTCAATATTCCATTAATGGGAATAAACAAAGTGCAAACAGGTTCCATTCCCCTTCTCTAAGAAAATTATCATGTTGTTTCTTGATCTGTGCAGCTATACTTTATGGAACTGAGATATTTTCTACATGCCATACAAAACTGTTCAAATTAATGCTTAAGGTGTTGAAGCATTTGGGAATTTTATTCCATATTGTGTTCCAAAATAATTCCAGTAAACAGCTAGACTCAACTTCAAATATTTTTGTTTTATGTCAAATACATAGTAAACTCTATGAGCATGGGAATTTGGCTGAGATTGCTTTTTTGTGACAGTGATGTGGCAGTGCTCTCCAGTGAGCAATTACAATAGCTCCTAGTCCTGTCTGTATCTGAAGAGAATCTGTGCTAATGAGGGGGAAGGTTCTTGGACATTCTGAATATTGGTTTGTGTATGCTCTGAAAAATGTACTAAAATTGGCCTGAACAAGATACTTGAGAAACAGTGCCAGTGTGACCTTTGAACAGTGTGGGCATATTTTAATTATTTTTTTTTTAATTTTTTTTTGGTTTTCAGTACCTTTAAGGGGATTATTACGAAGATTCTCTGGAATGGTAACAACACCTTGCTCAGCCTTGGTGAGGTAAGGAAATGTCATGTTCTTCAGTCACTTCTGCTTTCATAGGTGTACTCCTGTGTCAGAGAAATAATTTGATTCTTTCAATGTTTGGCACACTGTCCAGAATTTTTCCTTTCTTCTCCAGGTAGATGTGATGTGTTTAAATGTGTTACCAACATTTTCTCTGGTTCATCTTTCCCTTCTGCAGGGGTTTTATAGAGAAAAGAAGAATCTTCAGATGGCAATGCTTGAAGATCTGCCAGACACACTTGAACTTTATACAGAAATGTTCAGAGTGAAACTACTGTCATACCAAAGGCAGACAGATGATTACTACAATTTCTGTCTTAGAGGTAAATTCATTCAGTTAAGACTTTCATTTTCTTGTGTATGTAATTTTTCAGTATGTAAGCTGAAAACTGCAGTGACCCAGAATTATGTCATTATTGTAATCCATCACACTCAGTGGAAAAACTCCAGTTGACTTTCCTAGAAATTGAGCCAATATTCTTTTTTATGTATTATCAGTTACAAAAAGTGTAGCAGAAGGGCACTTGGCTAAGTTAAGAGTCCTGTACAAAGTCACATCTTGGAGTGAGTGTTTGTTTCTCAAAGCATTGCACCTAGAAAAAGGAATGTCAGGGACAGAATCTCTGTAAGAGAAAATTGCAGGCTTGTTTGTGTCATATACACACCGTGTCTTTTCCAAAAAGAGTTTCGGGATCAGCTGAAGTGGTTTGAGGAGCAGCTCTCTTCTGTTTCCCAACTGGTCGTGGAAAGTCTTTTAAAAGAACATGAGCAGAAACTCAGCTCTTCTACTGGTCATATCCAGCATCTCTTCAACAGGCAGCTGAAGGAGTGGGAGGATGTGAAGGTGTGTATCGTGGACATTTTGGAATGCTTTTTAGTGTGACCAATGCTAAATGCATCAGATGGATAAAATTTTACTTTTCTCATTCATCACTGTTTGTTTCATCACTCTCTGCTGAGCTGGCCACAGATGTAGTTTCTGTGTTTGCAGTCAGTCTGCTTAGTTTTCCTGGAAGCTTTGTATGTGGTGGAACTCAGGCCCTTCTCTCCCAGCTTCCAGCACTGGGCTGCCTCTTTCTAATCTTCTCAGCTCTGCCTGTCACCTTACACCTGGATTGTCAGCTCTGTAAGGGCTGTGACCTTGTGGTGTGGCCAGACAGCTCGTGCTGTGTGGGTGCACTCCTTTGTAAGAACTGTGATGTAGGGATCATGAAATACTATTATTTACCATCATTCATGAAGAGGCATATTCTGTCAAGTAATACCAGAACTGAGAACAGAATCATAATGGAGATTATGTGGAAAATGCTACAGTGTATTTTGATTTTCTCTGAGTATTAAAAATTGGGTAAAAATCACAAATATAGAGATATAAAAAATATCTTACTTACCACATGGTAGAAGAGATGATTATTTGTTGAAAACAAATCCAAAAGTGAGACCAGAGGCCAGCAGAGAGGCAATTTGGTGCATATTGCACTGCAAAGCTTATATCCAGACAACCAAGAAGTAGCTCCATTTTCCTTGTCTTTCTGGATATCTTTATAGAAAATATGTTGGGTTTACTTCTTCCTTTTTATGACTCTCAGTACATTCTTTACTGAAGGCATTTCTTTCTTACATATTTGCTTAAAGACCGTGCACCGGGGAAAATTACATTACTCCCTAGGACACCCAAATAATTCCCTTCAGTTGGAGGCTTTGTGCCAAGAGGAAATAAAAAGGCAAAAAGATCAAACTGATGGTGTTCACCTCAACACAAAGATGCTGCAGGTATTTGTAAAGCCTTTGCTTAATGTGAACTTAAATGTTGCATTTGGAAAGGAGAGTATTATTTTGGATACATTTTTCCTCCCCACCCAAACGAAACTTGAAAATTTTTTCAGTTTTAGGCAATCCTGTTCATATATTGCTAAACTTTTAAGTGATGTATTATCATCATTAGATTAGTACAGACATAAATATATCTGCACGCATACAGGTGCTTAGATGCATTTTGGAACTTACTGATATTCTGTGTTATTCATAGAGCTACTGACTATGGGCTTAATGGTGAGTGGGAGTGTTGGCAGTGATGGTGACATTCTCTGGTTAGTTATCTTACTTCCAGACAACAGATGCCTGGAAGAGTTTCTTTCTTCTCTGTGCATTTCATTAGTGTAAATAATTGACACTTTTCTACACAAGATTAGGAACTGAAATAAGCTGAATTTACAGGAGAGATTCGGGAATCAAAATACTTTTCCCCTTCTGCCCCCTGGGTTTATTGAAGGTGGGTTCCCCAGCCTTAAAGCCCTTTATTTACTTCTCCCAGGCCACTTACTCCAAATTCTGCACTGTCTGCAGAGTACATGTATTTTTAATTCCAAAGTAGTATCTCCTCTACTCCTAGCTCTGCATACAGACACAGAAACACAAATACCATTTTAGAATAACACCTGGGCTAAGCGCTCAAAGTACCTGAATTCCAAAATGATCTCTTTGGCTAGAAGCTGGTTTTATCACGTTTAACCCAAATGTGGAACTACTAGGTACCTATACACAAAACTCCACAGTTTTTTGAACTTTAGATAATCAGGCAATGAGATCACTTTGAGACCCTTTTATATGCAACTTTGAGCCTTATGTCTGTTATCTGCAGCTGCTGCAGAATGCCAGGCTTGGATATTGTGTAGTCTTTCGGAGCCAAGTGAAAAGGAGAGGAGATCAAATTATCAAAGAAATTCCTCTCACTTGTCTCCAATGTTGCTACAGGATTGTGCTGCTGAGTGTGCTCAGAGCTTTTTTCATGCACTGGCTGCCCTCTCTGAAAAGCTCCTCTTGGAACTAGATGAAACCATCACTGTTGATGATGTAAAAGTAGCAGGTAAGAAAATAAGAGATTGCTTGTTCAGGTCTCCTCTTCCTTCTCAAAGATTGCAGCAGTCTGCCCCTAGGAAGAGGAGGCTTTGATGTGCTATAGTATTTTAAATTAAAAGATTTGCATAATAAAGCACACAAAGCTATTTCTTGAGAGTGAAGAGCATCGAGCTGCACAGTGACTCCAAAACAATTGTATTCCTGACATTGTTTTGTTTCTGCTGAGCATATCTTATCTTCCCTCCCAGAAACTGAAATACCTACTGAGAAGATGTCGACTTTAACGTGTCAGAAACAAAGTGGACTTCCTCCAGGAACCTCCAATGTTCAACAGTTGGTCAAACGAGGAAGGAGGTAGTGTTTGGAGATACTGAGCACTGTTCTGATTCCTCTTCTCTAAACTGGTAACAGGCCCTGTCCTCATAGTTTTTTGCTGCACTTGTTGAAACTGCTGCTCATCATTAGTCATGTCATTGAACTAGTAATGGGGTAGTTTGAGTGGATGATGATTTTAAAGAATGAATTGCAATAGATCCAAATAAAAGTGGATTACATATAGTATTGTAAAACAATACCATGTCACTGCTATTGCTATGCCACTTGCCTGTCACTGTTTATCAATTCAGTACATTCAGATCTATGAAGAGTCTGTGTATTGTCAGTCAGAAGAAATGAATTCTATACTGTGAAGAGACACTGATGCTTTAAAAGAAAAGGTGGTTGTGCTAAACAGAGATGTTTCTATGATAAACCTTTTGTGGAGAAAAACATAACATTGATCTTTGGCACCCTAGTACAAGTAACGTGAATTAGGGTGATCTGTGCTCTTTTCTAACTTTTTTTCTCATGTGTTTTTTGGTTACTTGGTTGATTGGTTTGGTTTTTTATAGGTCTTGGCCAGGAATACCTGAGACTACTCTTCCCGACACCCCAGACTATTCTCTTTGCAGAGGAACTGCATCAGTTTCAACAGCCAAGACCACCCTGGGCCATCTAGCAGTGGTGGATGCAAGACAAGCTGCATATAAGGTGGGTCTGTGGGAAGGACTCTTGAGTGGGCTGCTGCTGTTGTGGGTTTGGGTTTTTAAGAAGACAATTATAGAATCTTAGTTAAGTTTTTAATGAACACAGTGTTTTCAGATCTCAAAGCCATATAATCCGTGTGTAGAAATCCTTTCTCGTGTTCATTTCTTTGTGATGCTGTCTGAAGCCGACAGGGTTGGTTTCTCAGGGAGTCTTCTCATTCAGGGACGTGACAAAGGGGAATTGTTTCACTAGAGAAGGATGGATGCTGTCAGAAACAGGACACTGCATTTTGGCAGCATCGTAGTTCCAAAAGCAGCTGTGCCCCAGTGCCACTCCAGTCCTGCTTGTTTTCACTCACCTTTCCTTCTGAAGCCTACAGCTCCAGTCTTAGATGACAAAAGCTGATTTTCCTATAAAAGATGAAGGGCTGTAAAATACTTCATACCTATCTTATATCCACAACTATCACAGATTACTGTTTCCACCATAAAAATGATCACTCTTTCTTCACTGAGTCTGTTAAAAGAACACAGACAACTCTGAGCCTCTGACTGGCACATACAATTGTTTTCAAAACAGCAGTGCTCAGCTGTTAGGAGAATACTTTTATGTTACATCACTTGGAGATGTGTTTATCCATCTGACCTGGAAGTAATCATACTCCCACTGAACTAAATTAACTTTTTTAAAATAACTGTTTTTAATAGGGGAATGTAAAATATACTGTTGATGGCAAATGCCATCAAAACTATTGATTTGCATTTGTGTTTTATGTATTTAGTTCTGGTGTCCAAGAACATGATTACAGCACAGATTTGAAGGGAATGTGGTTGTTTAGCTACAAATAGTTTAATACAAATAGTTGGATAAAAGGATTGGATACAGAATGCATGCCACAGGAATATTTTCCTTGCATGCATGTTGCATTAAAAGTACAGTATTTTATGTTTTGGAGCATGGACTCTTTAAGAATATTAAAGTGCCTGGAGGTTTTTGAGGTAATCTTCAAGTTTCTGTCTGGAGGAAATAACTTTTTAGCAGCTTTGTGATAGTTCAGGTCATACTCATGAGTTAAGAAGCTCCAGCAAGAGCCCGAGTGCATCCTGTGTTAGAGATGCATATTTGGGTCTTGAGAGAAGGCAGCTCCCTAATCTTAGGAACTCATGGAATTGAGATGAAGATCTTGCATTCTAGCAAAATTTAAATATTGCTGATAATTTAGCTTCAGGAGTCTTTAAAAGGAACACAGAAGGAACACAGCTAATAGTTAATTATTCATATAGTTCTATTGTCAAAGGCAAAAAATAAGTAGCCTCTATGCAGTCTTCTGACACAATGGATCAGGACCTGGATTTAGGCAAATAAAATTATATTTCTTCACAACCAATTTTGTCCTTAATTGCTGGGGTTTCTTCTACAGAAATATAAATGTAATGTTGAACAGATGTTTGCCCAGATCCAGGAAGAAAGTGCAGCTCAACTGCTGGCAATTCAGCGTTGGAATGAGTGGTGGGAAGAATCTGTCCGGAAGATAAAGCGACTCTACGTCTAAGATCAGTCAAATTTTGCTGACCTTTGTTGATGTAAATTGTCAAGTTTGTATGAATGCTACTGATATTTTTCCTTTATCTTACTAATCTTTTGCATTGAAAGAAGCTACTTCTTGCTTTTTTGTTTGTTTTGCCATGTGACCACTCTCATTTCTTCACATGCAGTCTTAAGACTACTACTATCCTCACCTTTACAATTTACATAACCACCTGGTTTGGCTAACAGTGTCATCTGTTACCGTTCACATGTGTTTGTCCTCATGAACCCTCTGTGCAAGGGCACTTAGTGTGTATTTATTAGCAGAGTTTACAGGATTTTGTTGCAATTTTGCCCCTGTGAGCTGGTTTTGTCTGAAAACTCTCCAAGGCATGGATGAGAACTATCCCTAACTAAGCACCTTTGCATCAAGGCCCCTGTGCCCAAACACTTCTGCACAGAGACCTCTGATTGGAGATGGCCAGCCTGAAAAAGATAGACATTTTATATTGTCTTGGTTCAACAACCTTTGCCTTGCTTACCATTCCTTGCCTTGGCTCTCCAGTGTCACAATGGACACTTGGCTCCATTAGGTCCCGCTGTGTCACAATCAGGCCTTGGTTCCATGAGGTTCTGCAGTCTCACATTGGACCCTTGGTTACATTAGGCCCCTCTTGAGTCTCAATGGATCCTTGAATTTCTGAGGTTCCGTAGTGTCACAATGGATCCTTGGTTCCAGGATAGTCTGCAGTGTCAAAATGGTCTCCTGGCCTCCATTAGGCTCTGAAATGTCACAATGGATGTGGTTCCATGAGATTCCACAGTATCACAGTGATCTCCTTGGTTCCAGAGTGTCACAGTGGACCCTGGGTTCATGAGGCTCCAGTGTGTCACAATGGACATTTGATTCCATGAGGTGCTGCAGTGCCACAATGGTCTCTTTTGTTCCACAGGATCCCAGTAGTATCCTTGGTTCTCCAGTGTCACAATGGCTCCTTCATGCCCTGAGGCCCTGTGCTGTCACAACAGACACATGGTACCATCAGGTTCTGCAGTGTCACAATGGCTCCTTGGTTCTGCCATGTCACAATGGCTCCTTGGTTCAATGAGGCCCCATAATGTCACAATAGGCACTTGATTTAATGAGGTTCTCAGGTGTCACAATGGTCTCCTTGGTTCTGCAGTGTCACAATGGCTCCTTGGTTCAATGAGGCCCCATTATGTCACAATAGGCAGTTGGTTTCATGAGGTTCTGAGGTGTCACAATAGTCTCCTTGGTTCTACAGTGTCACAACAGACCCTGGGTTCCACACAGCTTCATGGTGTCACAATGGACATGGTTCCATGAGGTTCCATAGCGTAACAGTGGTTGCCTTGGTTCCACATTTCAGAATGGTTCCATGGTTCCGTGACACTCTGTAGTGTCACAATGGTCTCCTTGCTTCGACAGTGTCCCTCTGTGTCACAATGAACCATTGGTTCCATGAGGTCCCGTAGTGCCACAGTGCCTTTGTTCCATCACAAATCCCTTTGATCCATGGGGTTCTGCTGTGTCATAGTAGATCCTTGTTTTCATCAGTTTATTTAGAGTCACAATGGTCTCCTTTTTTTCACAGTGTCACAATGTCCTCTTGGTTCCATGAGGTTCCACAGTTTCAAAATGGTCTTCTTGGTTTTGCAATGTCAGAATGGATCCCTGGTTCCAAGAGTTTCTGCAGTGTCACTATGGTGTCCTTTGTTTCATAGCATCACAATGGTCTCCTTGGTTCTGAAATGCCAGAATGGACCCTTGGTTCCGTGAGGTTCAGCAGTTTCACACAGGTCTCCTTGTTTCTATGATGCCCCTCAGGGTCACAGTTGCCCCTTGGTTCCATTGGTCCCCAAAGTGTTAACAATGGTGTCCTTGGTTCTGCAGTGTCCCAGTGATCCCTTGGTTCCATGAGCAGGTGGATCGGAGCTCCTGCACTCTCAGCAGTTGGAGAGGCCACAGGGACACTGTGCAGACAGTCCCATCACCCCTGCTGTCCCCAGGTCAAGCTCAGCCCCACACCTATCCCTGTCCCTGCCACATGCTTGGCATGTAACGCCCCCCCCCCCCAGGTCCTTACATGTACAGGTGACCACATCCAGTGTCATGAGCAGGGGCAGGGCTGGTCCCTAGGGAACCCCCTGAGGCAGGGGCCTGGGAGGGACTCCTCTCAGCCGACAGGCTGCAGCCCCACAAACACAGTGAAAAACCCCACAACCCCTCATGCACCTCCGACCTACCCCAGCACTGCCTTCTCACCCTTCCTGACCCCCTCCCACGCTGCCTCCCCTGCTGGTCCCACACCTCCCACCCACAGTGCATGCAGTGACCTCCAAGGGTTCTCTGAGGGCCATGGAGTCTGAGGGTTGAGATGGTTCAGGAACCTATAGAGACTGTGAGAACCATGGGGACTTTTGAGGGCTGCAGGTGCTGTGAGGGTGTGTGGGTGTGGCACAGCCTGGCTTTTGGTAGCAGGGGGGCCACAGGGGTGGCTTTTGTGAGAAGCTGCTGGAAGCTTCCACCATGTCTGACAGAGCCAATCTCTGATGGCTGGCAGTGGAAGCATGATGAACGACTCCCTGATGTGGAACCTAAACAAGATTGACCTCTCAGTGTGCAGGATCTTGTAAAAGTCTTTGAATTAGTGGAACTTGTTGACAAGGGTACCTACAAGCAGCAGTTTTTCTTCTAGTCAGAGAAGAGGAGGAAGTGAGGACATCTGAAGGAAAACAACATGGCAACACCAAGGTCAGTGGAAAAGAAAGAGGGGGAGGAGGTGCTTCAGGCGTTGGAGCTGAAACTCCTCTGCAGGCTGTGGTGAGGACCATGGTAAAACAAACTGTCCCCTTGGAATGCATGACATCCACAGGGGATGCAGATTCACTCACAGCCCATGGGAAAGGTGCTTATGCTGGAGTGGGTGGATGCCAGAGAAAACTGTGATCCATGGAGAGAGCCAAATAGAGACAGAGAGGGCCCCTCCTTCCAGAGACAGAGAGAGGGCCATGCTTCCAAGCTAGAGCAGCCTGTCCTTAAAAGATTGCACCCCCTGGATGAGTGACCCAGGCCACAACAGTTTTAGGGTGACCGTTTGCCTGTGGGAGGGACCCCACGGCATAGCAGAGGAAAGACTCCTCTCCCTGAGTGAACAGAAGATCTCAAGTGACAAACTGACCCAAACCCCCCTGCCCTGTCTCCTTGAGATGTTGGTGGGAAGGAGGGAGGGGCTTGGGGCAGAGAAGGTGTTTTAAAGGCTTATTTTTACTTCTCATTATCCTCCTCTGACTCTGTTAATAATAAATTTAGTTTATACCTTTAAATTTGAGCATGTTTTGCCCTTAGAGAGTTTTTTTTCTCCCAAACCTTAACTCATGAGCCCTTCATTAATCTTTTTCCCTCTCCTCTGCCCAACTGTAGCAGGAAAGGGTAAGCGAATGACTTGTGGATGCCTGGTATTTGGCCATCGTCAAACTATGACAGAGGGCTATAGGGTTTGTGAGTGCCATACAGTCTGTGACATCTATGGGGTCTGTGAGACCTGAGAAGGTTGTGAGGGCTATAGAGGCTGTGAAGGCTACGTGGGCTTTGTTATCCTTGATGGTTATGGGGAGCTATGAGGTCTATGGTGGCTGTGAAGGCCAGAGGGGCTTGGAGGAATGTAAGGGTGATGGGCTGTGTCAGGGCACATGTGGGATCTGTGGGGACTGAGGTGTCTGTTAGGGCTATGTAGTCTATAGGGGCTATTGGGGTTGTGAGGTCTGTGGAGGCTGTGAGGCCTCAAGGGCCTTGCAGGGCTATGGGGTGTGTGAGGTCTGGGAAGGGGCTGAAAGGGCTATGGGGCCTCTCAGGGCTGTAGGGGCTGTGAGGGCTGTGGGAGTTTTGAAGTCCCCAAGGACTGGGTGGGCTATGGGTCCTGTGATGTTTGTGAGGTCCATGAAGTCAGGGAAGGCTTGTCTTGGGCCTTCCAGATGTCCAATTGAATTCCATTCAGTCGTGCTTCAGTATGACTCGAAGTCAAGTTGTCCAGGCTCCTGGTAGTTCTTTACATTCTCCCCAGAAATCTCTGTATTTGAAAGGAGATTCCCAAAAATAAGCACTGTTCTTCAGAAAAACCTTTTTGAGCTCCGTTTTTAGCAGAAGAATTATTTTGCTCTTGTGTTTGATAGCCTTTTCCTACATTTCAGTAGCACATTTTTTGCAACACCAAATTGTCTTGAGACATTTTGGGATGCTTAGAACACCTGTGTATGTGGTAAGGGGTAGGTCACAAATCACTGTTGCCTCATTTTCTACTTCTATTCATTTTCTGTTTTTATTTCTATATTGAACTACAATAACCAAGATTTTCTACAAAGCAACTGCTTTACCTCTGTCTCCAGCTCACATTTTTGCAGTCAATTATTATTCCCAGCTGTGTGTAATATTTTATCGCCTTATTTAATTACATTCTCTTTAGTTCAGACCTTTGTTTCAACTTGTCATGATTTGTTCCATTCCAGTTAGATCTTTCCAAATGATTACAGCGCTCACCTGGACAGGATATCCTCCACAAATATGATAAAAATATTCTCTATCCTGTTGCCTCACAGAAGCAGTTCAGGACTCCAGCTGGAAGACTAACTGCAAACTTAACTTGATACTACTTTTGAGTGCCATTTTCTTAGCATTTCAACCAAGTTTTGTGTAGCCAATGCTACTTGATCCTGCTTAGAAGAGCGTTAGCTGATCCACTGTCAGAAGCCTTGCTGCAGTCAGGATTCCATAATTTGGTTTTGCTGATTGTTATTATCATCCAAAGCCTCACAAATAATTTGCTTAATAATTTCTTCCAGTAATTTGCCTGATACAAAATAAAGCTGACTGGCCTCTGATTCTCATCCTTTTCTGGTTTAGGGTAGGTACTGTGTGCTTTTTGCTGGTCTCATGGAACCTCAGTATCTTTTCTGAGTTCTTAAAGGGAATTGTTAATAGGCTTGAGATTACTTAACCATTTTTCTAAATGTGTTGTCTAAAATTGCAGATGATTTTTGTAAGCATCTTAAATAAATTGTTTCTTTCTATAGTTTAGTTTGATAATTTATTTGTATGTTTGTAGGTTGGTGGGTTTGGATAGAATTAATTCTCTTCACAGTGGCTGGTGTGGGGCTGTGTTTTGGATTTGGACTATTCCCCTATAAATATCTGGTTACAGCTGTTCGTTTCTTTTTTGCCATTATCCAAATATTGTCTCTCATTCTGTACCTTGTCTCTTTTTTTCTACCTAGGTTTCCTGAACAAAGTCTCTATTTCCAATAACCAGTTATGACTATTTATTAATAATTTTGGTTATGAATATAATGACTTCCAGTTCCTCCTGTTTATTACCCACATTCATACACCAGTGTGCAGAGCCTGGGTACAGTGCCAGGAATACTTTTTTCTCATTATTCCTCTATTGTAATATTCAGTAAAATAATTTTCCTCCTCTCCCCATATTCTTCTGCTTTCCCTATGCTTTTGTGGTTTATCTGAACCTGTGGTGTTGTAAAGTAATATGAAGGTAATTTAATTTCCACCATTTATAAACAAGTAATAACAATTCTTAAGTGGGGAGCTGGCCAGGGAGTCCTGCTTTTTTTATTTTTTAATTTTTTTAATTTTTTTTCTTTCTGTGAAATGCTCTCCTTTGCCTGCTTGCCTTGCCAGTTCAAGACAGGCTTGTCACGACAGTTCAGCTCAAAAAAGACCATGTAACAAACACACCTCTTGACCCCAGCGACAAGAAAACAGCCTGAAATCAATGCCCACATGGGCAGTCTGGCTGTCCCAGGGGCAACGACACAGCCTGCTGGCTTCTATGATAAAGTTGTTTATTGCAGGCTGTGATCTACATTCCTGAAGATTTTGCTGAACCACATCCGAAATGGGATGACCACAGACAAGCTGTATAGATGCTGTGGTTAATTTCAATGTAATTTGTTTCACACACAACCCAACAAGACAAGCTGTCGTAATTTAAACATATTTTATTTAAACATAAACAATGGTGATATATAATTAAGCATAGATATTTACTTTTTAAATATTTGTTCAACCACACCAAATCACTGTCTATAAGCAAACACAATCTACCACTTGGCGAGACCAGGGTACAAAATCTGAAGGCAAACTTAACTCATTTTTTCTAAAGAGCACCACGATTTATAGGTTGCTTCCATTGTCCTTCAGTTGTGGGTGAGGATTTTGACACGTTTCAGTGTCTGCCGGATGCTTTCTGACAGGTGCGAGAGAAGCGTGAATCAAAATCAGTGTGGGCAGCAGCAGAGAGGAGGATTCTGCCCCTCTGCTCGGGTGAGACTCCAGTGCCTCCAGCTCTGGGGTCCCAGCAGGGGAAGGACATGGAGCTGTTGGAGTGAGGCCAGAGGAGGCACCAGGATCATCCGAGGGATGGAGCAGCTCTGCCACGAGGAAAGGCTGGGAGAGCGGGGATTGTGCAACCTGGAAAAGAGAAGGCTTTGGGGTAACCCAGCTGTGGCCTTGCAAGGAAACTGACAGAAACTTACAGCGAGCATCTATTTACAAGAGCGCGTAGTTACAGGACACAGGAGAATTGCTTACCACTAGAGAGCAGGGTTAGATTAGGTATTAGGAATATATTTTTCCCTGTGAGGGTGGGAAGGCCCTGGCACAGGGTGCCCAGAGAAGCTGTGGCTGCCGCATCCCTGGGAGTGTCCAAGGCCAGGCTGGACGGGGCTTGGAGGAACCCGGGCTAGTGGAAGGTGCCCCTGCCCATGGCAGGATGGTGGGATGAGATGGTCTTTAAGGCTCCTTCCGACCCAAACCATTCTATGGTTCTGTGTTCCACTCCCATGGGGCCGCACAGGACTTCAACACCGACAGGAAGCCGGGCTGGGCCGGCCCCGGGCCGCTCGCCCCTCGCACTCCCCCGGGTGCCCACAGCCGCCCCGGGCTCCCGGCCGGGCTCTCGCCGCTCAGGGCGAGCGCCGTCCCTCCTTCCCTCCCGCCCTCCCGCCGTGTCAGCCGTGCGCGCGCACCCGCCCGCCCTCTCGCCGCCGGAATGTGGGCGACGCTGTCCCGGCCCTGAAGCGGCTGCGCGGCCCCGCCGGGCTGGAGGCAGCGGCAGCGCGGGGAGGACGGCCCGGCTGCACCGGTGAGAGATCGGGACGCTGCCCCTGGGCCTGCCCTGCCGGGGCGGGCGGGGCGCAGTGGAGCGGGTGTCGTGAGGGGCGCAGGCGGGGCGGTCGCCGCTCCTTCAGGAGAACGGGCACGGGAGGGGAGGGAGCCGCCGGCCCGCCCTGTGGGACGGGTGATAGTGCCCGGTGACCTGAGGGGGCTCCTCCGCTGGCCGCGGGCCCGCAGGGCGGCGGGGGTGATGGTTCCGCTGGTTCGTGTTGTTCAGTGTTTGTGTGTGTGTGTGTGTGTGTGTGTGTGTGTGTGGAGTTCCCTGGGCAGCGGCGCTCCGGGAGAAGAGGAGCTCGAGCATAGTGCGGGACTTAAAAAATAAAGTTGTTTTCGTGGTCAGGAAAGCAAGAGCGCTATGGAAGCGTTCATCTCCCTGCCTCCTCCGCGGGAAAAGTGAAGTCACTTCCCAAGAGCCCAGACTAGCAAACTACTGTCCTAAATCTGTGCCGTCTGCATCGTCAGATTCATCTACGTTATGTTTTGGTTTGGTTTCTTTTCCTTTTTTTCCTTCTTTTGGTGGTTTGTTTTATTTCTGTATTTTTAAAGCCCTCTTCCACTCTCTCCCGACCCGTGAGCTGGTCCAGAAGTTCTTGTCTTTAGATAAAAGTACTTGAAAACCTGCTGAAAACATCTGAAACAAGCACGGCACCAAGTGAAATGGACTTGGTGACTCGCCTGGTGTGAGTTCCTGCAGTGTCGTGTGTACTTTGCTCCTGCTGTCAGAGCTGTGTTGTTGAGACTGCTTGGTTTGATAGTGATGTAAATAAGTCACAGCCTACCGCATTTCACAGCTGTGTGCGCCTGTGTATCCATCCAGCGTGTGCCTGAGAGGGGGGAAAAAAGATTCAAAATGTCAGTTCTTCTTTAACATAGATAAAAATCTATCTAATTAAAAAAATTCCTTGCTTAGGTAAGCATTGCTTGTCTCTCTGTGCCGAGCTCTAGTCTCACAGCCACGTTGGATTTCAACTAAAACTTTCAGAAGGGCAGGTGTGCTTTCAGTTTCCTGAGAGAGCTCTTGTTGATGGTACAGGCAACATTTTTTTATTCTTTTAAATGCAGAAAAGGTACTGTGGCTTTATTTAACCAAACCTCTGCAATATAGGCCAAATCCTGACTGCCTGTCAGACCAACTTGGCTCCAGACTGTATGAAGGTTTACTGGACAAATAAGGTTGGTTCTGCAAGTTATGCCTCCACCTAGGTTTTAAGTGGGATTGGGGTTAACTCTGTTTATGGGGGTTAGATGGTATTAATTATATGATTAAGAACTTACTTTGTAGTTTAAACTTGTTAAGACTACAAATGCAGTTACAGTAAGCACAAATTGACTCCAGTGTTGTAAGAGTGCTGCCAGTGGGTGTCCAGAGGGGAGCCAGCATCAGCTGATGAACCTCAGGACTCAGTGAGTGACAGAGCCTTCCACTACTTCCTTTTGTTTTAGGCAGAGGTGCGAAATCATGCTGGGTTTGTTTTTTTTTTATTTATTTGATTGATTTTTAGAATAACTGCATTTTTCCAGAAGCTGTGGACAGCTTGGCTGTACTTAGGAGAACTGCAAAAATTACTCTGCAGTGTTTTCTTTAAAGTGGTTACAGTGAAATGTATTGCTTGGTTAAAAATAGCATTCAGTCCTTTAAAAAGTGATTCACAGATTAAGATTTGGTGGTTTTAGTAAGGGGATTGCAAAAAGATGAAATGTTCCTGGTGTACTCCCTGGCATTTCAAGACAGTCAGAGTTGTGGCTGCTCCTTCCCTTCTGTGATTAAAGGGACTTCCACAGCCAGGAAGTGAGTAAAAAGAACTAATCTGGTTAAAAAGATGTACTTCTATTTCTTCTTTTTTTTCTGTTGTTCCCTGAGGTGCTCTGATTACAACAACTTCCTGCCCCACTCACTTGCCCGGCCGTGTGGACCTTGGCTCAGTCTGAAGGAGGAAGCAGAGTGTTGGTAGGGCAGAGTGTGACAGTCGCAGGTGCTGTGATTGGGCCTCAGCTGGGACCTGGCTTTATGGTCAGTGTATTAACAGCAAAAGGCAGTGCTGCTAGAAGAAGCTCCATTGTGGTTTTCATTGACTTAAGCTACTTGTGGTGAAGGTAGCAATGATAGTAAGGGTGGTAGCCCTTTTTTTTTCTGTCTGTACTGGCTTAGATTGACTATGAAGCCATTGTGTAATTTGTTACTTACTTCTGACAACAGTAAATGGACTCAGGAGCCATCTCTGTGTCTCTGTCCTTCCCTGGGCCCACAGAAATTGCTGTGGTTTTCTTCTTCTCTCTCCTTTGTTCATCTGTTCCTCTCTCTGAACTTTTTGGTGAGTTCTTAATTTCAGGGAGTGATCTCGGCATTGTTAGGGATTTTTGTAAATTTATTCAGCTCTAATTTAAAAATAATTAGTTGTATATTGCTTTTACCTCTGCTGTAATAGGAAGGCTATTTCAAACTTGACTGACCTTAGTAATTACACACTTTTTGATTTCTAGTCTAATTTGTCATGGGATTATACCCATTTTATGCACTCAATGGACTGATGTGTTTTATTGACACTCTTGATCTTGGTGTAAAAAAATGTGCTTTTAACAGAAGGGATTCAAAATTGTGTGGAAATATGCCATGGAAGGTTTGTTTTCTCTTTGGGTCACCAGCTTCACTAATCATTCTTGTAATAATTCTCGGCTTCTCCCCATGAATTTTAATCTTGACCTATTAAGTGAGAATTAAAATGCACCTTTCAGGCATTAACATTGAGCTTCCTGGAGGTGTCCTTTTAGTGAAGGTTAAGTTGTTTTCAAGTATATCCTGATAAGAAGTGTTTTTTGAAATTCATACCTTTGGCAGTTTGTTCAGTCTCAGTCTTACTCTGTTACACTGGTACAGCTGATGAAGGAGCCATTATTGGAACCTGGATTGCTGAAGGGATTTCTCCTTCTTTGACGGAGTCCAGGTCCATAAACAAAGCCTGACATGTCTGAAAATTATTTATTTCACCTTTTTGCTGTATTTCTGACTTTAAAAAGCAACAAAATCAATGTGTAGATTGTTAGAAAACCTCTGTGGCTTTTAAGGTGTTTATTTAAATTTGCTATCAGGAGTGTTCCCAGTGGGGACTTTGTGAAGCTGACAGACTCGTTTGTTGGGTGTGACTGTTTGTAAACAGAACATAAATACATTAATACAAAATCTGCTTAGTAAAGTAGATTGCTCTGAAAGATGAGTAAGGCCCTTGTGGAAAACCTCTAGATTGTGTCTTTCATGGAATATTTCTTACTCTTTGGAAAGAGTAGCAGGGGCAACTGTCTTTCTAATGTTTTGAAGTGGACAGAGGGAAAAAGTAGCTTTTGCCACAAAATGATCTGGGTCACAGCCCTCTGCTTTCCTGCTCTCATCATCCCCCTTATCATGAGTCAGGATATGGATGGTGTGGGTTTTTTAGATCAAGTAAGCTCTTTTAAGCTTTAAAATTTTTCTGATACTGAAAACATGTTCCTTGGTTATGGAGAAAGCACAGCAGTGCAAAGGGAAGAAGTTCTAAGGGCAAGAAGATAAGAGATATGTACATTTCCGTGTACATTTCCATGTACAACACTGGATGTAGGCTTACTGTATGTACAGGAGAACTGTCAATACATACATGAAATACACGATTGAAAGTAATAAACCTGATGCAAAACCTGCTGAAGGAAACTTTCTGATATAGAATAATTAGCAGGTCAAATAGTAAATTCTTAAAATAGAGTCATTTATATTGGAAGGGGCTTCTGGAGGTCATCTAATCCAGCTCCCTGCATAAACTAAAGCAGGAGTAACTTAGATAAGATTGTTCAGCCTTTAACACCTTTCTAGGCAATCTATTTCCACATTTAACTGCACTCAGTGAGTTTTTCTTTCCTCCCTCCCTCTAAGTTAGTTGAAATTTACTTTCCAGCTTGTGTCTGTTGCCTCTTAACATGTCAGTGTCCATCATCCAGAATAGTCCAGTTCTCTCTTCTGCACTCTTCATTAGAGAGCTGACAGTATTAAGGATTCTTTAGAGCTCTTAATTCTTGACCAGATTGTGCAAGCTCAGTTCCATCAGCCCCTCATTGTACACCCTGTGCTCCCACCATCTGGCCAGCTTGGCCACTGGCCATGGTCCCGAGTGGCTGCGTGAGTCCTGTACCGGGGAGCCCAGAACTGGCTGCGCTGCAGACACGGTGTCACAGGTGCTGAGCAGAGGGCACTGATCCTTCCCTGGACCTGCTGCCTGGGCTCCTGCAAACAGCCCACGCTGTGCTCAGCTGCCTTTGCTATGAGCACGTCCTGGGGGCTTGTTTTCAACATTTTGTCTGCTGGCATCTCCAAATACTTTTCTGAAAAAGTCACTTTTTATCTAGCTCGTGTTCAGCAGGTCTTGTCACAGGAGATTGTTCTGCCACTGGTAGAGGACTCAGCACCTGCCTTCACTGAACTTCTCAAGGAGGTCTTGCTGGTGCCTTTCTCCAGCCTGTCCAGGTCCCTCTGAGTAGGAGCTGACCACTCCTTCTGCATTGGCGTCATTGGAAACTTGCTGAGGATGCAGCCTGTCCCATCATCTGGATGATTAATAAAGGCATTGGGTGGTACTGGTGGTTTCAGCAGTGATCCCCAGGGGATGTGACTGCAGCTGCTTGTACAGAACTTGGTACAGCTGGTGGCTGTTCTTTCAGCTCAGCAGTCCAGGCAAATTCCCCAACACCTCATTGCCCACTTACTGAGTGCCTGTCTCACCAGTTTGGCTGTAGGAATACTGTGTTGTTAATAGCCTTTTGTATTCAGTGCTCTTCCATTATCTGCTGAGCCTGTCGTCTCCTTGCAGTAAGCTCTTGTGTTCATCAGGCATCTGTTGTCTTGGGTAAATCCATGCTTGCTATTCTCCATCATCTTCTTGTGCTTCTTGAGCAGAGGGTTGCCTTCTGGGAGGATTTGCTCTATAATCCTCTCACAGGCTTAGGTTAGGCTTGCTGATCTGTAGTTGCCTGGTTCCTCCTCCTTGCTCTTGGAATTGCGTTTGATATTTGCCTTTTTTTAACCTCTCACAGTCTCATGGCCTTTCAGCAACACTGGCCAGCTCCCTCAGGATTCTTAGATATAGCCCATCTGGTTAGATAGATTGGATGCTTCCAATTTCCTGAAGTGCTTCCAAACTTCATCTTTCTCTTTTGAAGGTAAATTCTTACTCCAGCAGACTGCTGCTGGGTTCAGGGGTCTGGAATGCTTGTGAATGGACTTTGCTAGTGAAAACTGAGGCAAAAAGGTGCATGCATGTCATCCTTTTCCATGTGCTTTGCTAACAGGTGTCTTGTTCCACTGGGCATAGAGAGCACTTCCTCTTTACGTTTCCTTCTGCTGCCAATGTTGATTTTTCCTAAAGCCATCCTAAAGCCTCTGTCTTTGAGCTGCTCTTGGGTAGCTTCCCCAGAATCTGGCTGCTGGGTACTTCTGAAGCAGAGATCAAAACTTTCCTGTCTGTAAATATGTAAAACTTTGAAATTGGTTGAAGTGTTGATTAATAAATGCTTGTAACCCCAGCTTGTGGTGTTTGAATGAAAGATGTCAGTTCCTCTTAAGTAAGCAGCGTTATCACTCTCTTGTACAAGGGGATAAGTCCTGCCTGAGATGTAGAGTGCAGCTTGTACCAAGGAGACAAAACAATGGGAAAATTATCCACATCTCTTCTTTTCATTTTCTTCCCCATCACTAAAATAACTAACTCCATGTAGAAATTTACAACTTCAGTGTATGCCCTTCCCCTTTTCTGTATTGTAGTTGAAAAGGAGATGTTAAGATTTAGCAGCGAGATGGATGGGTAAATGCTTGATTCCATCTGTACATAAATGCTTTCAGTTGGAATTAGTTTAATTTTTTTCTGTTGATGCATAAATCCATTTTAGAAATCATTGGGATAAACTAAAATTTTGGAAATTGAAGCCTTTTCTTATTCAAGAAAAATAAGGGAATGAGTTCCTGAGTTACAATCTGTGTAGACAGACAGTCTGAAACAAACAAGTTTAAACCCTCTGCATGTGCTTGACGTTTCCTACAGTTTCCTGACTGGTGTAAATGTGGTTTGTGCTGATGTTCTGGTGACTCAGTGGTATCAGGGTAAAGCCTTGGGTATGTCAGTTACTGGTCTGGCTGTTCTGTCTGAATAGGGCTTTGGTTTCTGTTTGGACTAGAAATACCCTTTTTAGCATGGTTGAGAGTTCTGAGGTGTTTTCTGGTATAGTAGAAAGATTTTAAAGTGGAATTACACTTTAATGTAAAACAGTACACAGTAGCTATGGTAATGAATGGCAAAGTTACAATCTGCACATTTCCCTTCACGTGTGATCTTTAATTTTACATTAGGCTACTGGCAAACTCTTAAATGGTAAAGCCATTACTGATGATAGTGGACATCTTCCTGTCTTAATTGCTCAAATTCTTGGTATCTCCCACATTATTTCTAACTATGGCAGAAAAGGTAAAAGGGCAGAAAAAAGGAAAGTGAAAGGTGTTTTTAAGAAGCAGTAAACTGTCAGAACAGGATTTCCATCAGTGAGTGAATCTAAGAGTGGATCTTGAGGGCCGTTTGCTAAATGGCTTAGTAAGGTTTCCATGGTACTCTTGGGCTTAGGAGTGAAATAACTTGGTCACTGCCATAGAGTGTATCAGTGACACAGGTGAGGAAAGAAGTCAGCGTGGATGTGAGTGGCAGCAAACTTCATTCTCAGCACATGCTATAGAACTGTAGTAGTAATTCTTTTAATGAAAGCAATCAGTTTTGAGTAACCAGTCATGACCGATCCCTGGTGTTATCTTGCAGACAAACACAACTAGCTGTCAGAATGTCTACTTTTTAATTGTGGAATAGTCTTGAGGTTACACTTCTCGTCAATGGTAAGTGATGCTTAAACCTCTGACTTTCAGGTTGGTGAGCTAAGTTAAGTGACTGTGCTTTCAGTTCAAGTATTGCTGACCTTTCTGATTTGGTCATGTCTGTTGTACATACCTTAAGTCACACGACCAGATTTTTTGGGGATAGAAAGCAAATTGCACATCTGTTGCATTTGTCTGTGCATAAGACTTAATTTTTTGTTTTGGAAGGAAAAAGAAATGAGAGTTGAGGCTTTGTCCAAGAATCTCTTTCAAAGGATTGACTTCTAATGTAAACTAATTGCATAGTTAATTTTAATAATCTTTGCTACTGTTTAGGGAAATGGATCCTGTTCTGGTAAATTAGTTTTTGTTTTAACCAGCAATGAATTTCCTCCTCTGTTCCCCACAATGTTTTATTTGAGAAGTAGTTACATTTGAATACTTGGCTTTTCTGTTCGGTACAATTACTCACATGGTGTTCAGACTTCACAGTGCTGTAAGAGTGGCATGGTTCCAGGTGGGTTTGAATGTTTTGGTTATCAATTCTGTAGCAATCTGCCTTTTCTGAAGTTCCCTCAATGGAAAACAGTTAAAAGAAGTTCAGTTTAGATATTTTGACTTGCTTACTGCACTTTGCAGAAGAGATCTGGTGTCTTGTTATCTGCTATTTCAGCATAGTAAGACAGTTGTAATTTGTATTTCTATTATGTATGCAAAATATTATTGTTTCTTTTCTGAAATTAGACAAAATTATTTTGCTGAGGTCCACAGATGTCTTGCAATACACAAATTTGTGTATTATGTACACATATTGTATACATATTTTTATTTTTAACAAATACATTACAATTTAAAAAGTATGTATGTATTATTTTTCTCTTTGTTTTCTAACTATTCTCGTCCCAAAATTTTAATTAAGGGCGAAGGCTATGCTGTGCCTTTTCAGAGCTCAGGCCTCTGCAGGCAAATCAGTGTGAAAATAAAAAGTAAATGTTCTTAATCTAGTGCTTTGTCTCTCACTGTGTGTATTTGGATACACAATACAAGGTCCAGAATTTTAATTTAGAACTTGGTGGAGAAATTTAATAGCTGGCTAAAATTTGAAAGTAATTTGGAGTTTTTTTTCTTTGTATTTAAATAAGAGATTGGTGTATTTCCCTCTACTGAGAGTTTGAATGCTGCAAGCTGGTATTCTTTTCCTTAGAAGCTTGGAGTTTTTTAATTAGCTGTTACTTGAGAAATAAATACTAGATTATATGATTTAGACTGACTAATCTGAAATGCATGTGGCAGAAAATGTGGGTTTTTTTCATGCTGTAGACCCTTCATTTTTTTTTGTTCCACTGGTGTATACTTTCATTATTTCCTGTTGTTTTGAAGAGAGCTCTCAAATAACTGGTTGGTGGCAGTGCTGCGTAGCTGCCCTCGGTGCTGGCTGCTGAGTTTGGCCTGTGTTCTGAGCATTGTTGTGCTCACTTTGGTGCTTGTGTGGTGAAGTGTGATCTTAGCAGAGAAGGTGAGAAGATTCGTGGCTTTTTTAGGCCATTTTTCACCTCCTGCAGCTTCCAGATACTACTGAGATCTGTGTAGCTTTTAAGTACCATCATCTTCTGCTTGAACTTGTGTTTGTGAGCACAGGAGTGCAGAACAGCAGTGGAGTTGAATGAGAACGTTTTGTGTGTTCCTGCAGTTTTTTTGGAGTAAAACTTCAGTTGGAACTTGGATCAGGCTGTCTGGTGAAGACTGACCCTTGGAGACATTGGTTCCTTCTGTTTATGTAGACAGAGTTTGTGTTTGCTCATAGAGGTACACTCGTATCATAAGAGGTGTTTTTATGCTGATCCTAATTGTTAAGAATCAGTGTTGGCAGTATAACCTTGCAAGAAGTCAGGAACTGATAACTGGAATTATTCTTGGATATAACTTAAACAATTCTGAGGAAATGAGTAAGGAATGAAACTCAGTAAATGATTTTTGCATTGTTTTGAATGTTAAATCTTACTGTTTATTCCTGTTAGATGTGTATAAAAACTGTGAGGGGAGAGGGGAGAAGAGTTGATCAAAATGTCCAAGAAAATATTTTGTCAAGTTTCAAAGCAGTAATGTGAAGTTGGAAGTTCTCCATAGCTGTTCGCAGTGATAATATGCCTTTGATCCTTACAACTTCTCCTTTCTGATTCTTCTTTTCTTGCATCATGTTGAGACATCTGTAAGTCAGACTGAGCATAAAGGGCTCACACTGAAGTGTGGTTTAGAATCGAGCTTTTGATAGTAGCCAGAGCAATCAAAGGTTCTAATAAGACAAATGCAAAGGATCCTTGTCCCTGCAGTCCCTCCCAGTTTCTCTCTCTGGCCTTTGTGATTCTGTTTTTTGTTATTTTTGGCAGTAATTGAACTCCAGGGGTCTTACTGGTGAGTATGGAAAAAGCAGGCGTGTTGTTGTTTACATTTCCCAGGAAATCCATTTGAGGTGCCACAGCAATTCTACATCAGTGCAGTTGTGCAGTTTATGATCATTGGTTTTGCTGGGGCTTCTGAGCACCCTCCTGGTGACTTTGCACAGACTCAGCTCAGACTTGGATGAGGGGTGGGGTGCTGGTGCTCCTCCAGGTCACACTTCATATTCAGGTTTAGATTCCTTGTGTTGAAAATGCTTTACTTATTCCATGGGTTTGTTCCTGGTGGGGCAGCACTGCCCAGGTCAGCTCTGAGGCTGATTGGGACACTCTGCCTTTGGTAGTTGCAATCTCTTAACTCTGTTTGACATTTCTGTAGCTTGTCCATAACTTAACACTCTCACTTAAAGGTGACAGGGATAGGATGCTGAAAATAAGGTTGTGGAAAAGATAGGTTTACATAACCACTTCAGAGAGCATGGCCTTTTGTCCTACTTCACTTTCTGTGATTTTTTTTTTTCTTTTCAATGAGCTGCCTGTAACTTCCTCTCTTTGTTTCCATAAGTAGAAGTATTTTGTGGAAGTATTCAGTATGTAAGCATGGGTAGTAAGTTTTCATATCTACATTTAATGAAAACCATGCCTCATTTATGTTGAAACTGATTGTACAGTGTGGTAATATTTGGGAAGTTCTCTGAAACTTTGAGAGAGAGATTCTGATTTTTAAAAAAAGGAAAGGAAAAAAGGCATAGTGAACACAGATACAGATTTTTGGCTTCTCATATCTTCTTTTATGCAATCAAGTGAATTTATCAAACTAGAAATACGATGAAACACTTAGAATTGAAACTGCTCTGGGTAGCCTGCCTCAGACAGATACTGGGTTTGTTCATGATTGTTGGCTAATGTGCAAGAAAATTGCATCAAGAAAATTAATGACTTCTGCTGTAGATTTTGCAGATATGATATAAGCAGCTATGTTTTAGATGTATTTCCCCAGCAAGAGCTTATTCTCTGATTTTTATAGAGTGTTGTAGATTAACCTGAGGCTTAGGTCAAAAATAATCCATGAGATTAATTCAATTTAATAAGTGAGGTGCGTCAGATCTACATAATGGTAATCTGGCCATGAGACCAAGTTTATTTATTAAATAAAAAAGTTAAAAATTTAGCCATTTTTCTTTGAGCCCAGTGATAGTTTAATCCTAATAAGGATCTGAGAAGTCTTTTGTGATGTTTTTAACATAAATTTTGTCCTTTATAGCAGTTCTATTTACTGGTTTTGATTACTAGAAAAATCTGCAAAAGCAAATGAAAAACTTTCATTGGCAGCCCCAGATTAATTGATCTGTTGAAACCTTTTCTTTCTTGTAATCGTTGCTTGAAGGTGAATTTTTGAGTCTCTTCTGTTGTACTTTGAGATGTGATTGTTAGCAGTTTCAAGGAATTGAAGGTAACTGCAGGTAGTGCAATGGAAACATCTTTCTTTGTGTAACTTTTTCAATTACTTCCTCGTACGGATTTCAAGGATACTTCCATTAGGTCAAGTATTCTTTTTTGGTCAGAATTATAAAATACTATTAATGGTTTATTGACTGCATGAGCAGGTTTTTGTATAGGGATTAGTTGATTGCTTTCCTACTGCCTTTCCAAGCTGCAGTTCTTACTTGAATTACAGAGTGAATTTGAAATAATTTGATTAGTGAATTTCATCACATGGAGAAACCATCTCAAAGAACTCACTGTCACTTAAAAAAACCATAAATCTCTTTCAGTTAAGGAAGGTCCACATTATTCCTTGGTGCTTGTCTTCCAGAAGCTTTCATATGCACAGTTCATACCAGTTCCTAGAAGAGTTTAGGTAATTTGAAAGACTTGTAACAGTAATTTGAATGTTGAGGCAAACCCTTGGTTTTGCCAAACCCGATGTAATGGGCAAAGTGGTTTGCTTCTTCAGACTTCAGATGGAAAAAGCAAAAAAGTAGAAAGTGAAGGAAAGCCTTGAATTTTATTTATTCTTGTATGATTAGGGGGATAGAGTGGTGTGTTAGTACTAGGTATGTCTGATTACTGATTGACCTCTTCTTACTGGTGTAAGATCAGCTTTTTTTTAAAGGAAATGCTCTTCCTGTCTTTTGTTAATTTCCTTTCTCCATTTTCTAAGACCCGTCAAGGCCTTGGGAATTAACCACAGAGCTGCATTGTGGAATATATTTATTAAACTTCCTAGCAATGGGAAATGCCAGCAGATTAGTTCTGACATGTGGAGCGTGTTGAGAATTCACTGGTCAGATAAAAATTACAGTGGTAGTTGAACTAGTGCACATCATCATACACAGGACAAGGAGGGACAGTGGTTAGACAGAGGGTCATTTGGTTTGGCTTTTCATTGTCATGAGCATTGTCCCGTATTTGTCAGCTTCAAGCAGGTAACTTTCAGAAGGTTGCACTTGGTCTTTAAAATAACTATGGTTTCTCTCTCCATCTTTTCATGTTAAATATTTAGATCTAAATATTTAGATGTACAGGTGGTAAAGTCTCGACTTCTAACCTAAGGGTTTTAAATATGTGTGAAAATTTATTTTAAACTTAAATGGAAATGTTTATTTTTAACTTATGTGGGAGTATTTTATTTGTACCAAGAAGTTTGGTTTTGTTTCATGTTACAAAGGAAGGGGGTTTCATGCTTATTAAGTACTGGGGACACTGTTGAAACTATGGTTTTGATGCAACAGCAGTGGAAGTCTACATACAACTGTCAAATCAAATCTCATAGTCCTTGCAATTTCGGAAAATTTGTGACTGAACTATGAAAAAAGCGCCTGGTGTTGTTATTAATTTATAACTTGTGATTGCCTTTGACAGCTATTAGAATAAAAGACTTAAAAGATTTAAGATTAAAACCTAAAGAGATTGAGATTAGAAAGGACCACGAAACATTGTCTAGTCCATCCTACAGTCAGTGCTGCACTGCCTGCAGGTTAACAGCTTCTGAGAAATACTGTCTGCAGTTGGGAGTATAAAGGTACCATATGAGCTTAAGAACATTGTGATTTCAAGTTAAATCTGCAAAACCTAGTATTTCCAGAATGCACATTGCAAACCTCAAGGTAATAATTGTCATAACCTCCAATTCTGGCTTTGAGGAGCAAGGATTTTATAACCATGAGGGCAGTCGGTGCAGGGCGGTGAATCAGGATTTCTGGTGGGTTTCCTGTGACACAGGATAGCAAAGACAAGTACTGGCACCTGGGATCACTGCTGCCTTGTCTCATACTGCTCTTCCATATGGTCTCTTTTGCTCTACATCATGTAATTATTTCTGGACATAGTAGCATGTAGAGAAAATTTCTAGTTGAAATACTCAGTATATTTAATGGACAGCGGTTGTTCCATTGACTGCTTTAGACCAACACTGTTATTGTTACAGTGAGGGAATAAACCATTAAATAATCTGCTTAAAACAAGGATTCCATTATGCTTCTGCTTTCCTCTGGAATCTAGGTCATTATATTTTTGAGTGAGTGATCATACAGTTCTGTAACTTGGCTGGTGATTGGTTTCAATTTGAGTGCTGCCTGCAAGCATCATGTAGCAGTGAAAAAAAAAAAGCAACTTGCGTTTGCCAATCTCCAGGTCTGAAAAATTGCATACACTTACTTGCTACTTTATATTTTCCAAAGTTAAAAATTAATTACTGGCTGCAGAAACTAAAGTGTTAGTTTTCAGTTGGTGTCAGGGAAACAGTGTGAAAGTGTACTAGAGCTGCTTTATCCCTGAGGCAGAATGAGCTACTGCTTAAATAAGTAAACCTGTTTGCCAGAACTTGATGTATAAAGTGTGTATTGTTGTTTGTTGGGTTTTTTTTTAAATAAGATACACATAAAGACTGGTAACATCTCTGTAGAGTAGCAGAACACTTACTTGTTACACTCTTTGGAAGAGAATAAATAGAGAGGAGAAAGATTTTTCTCTTAAGTGGCTGAAAATAAAACGTATTTCCTTAGGTTGGTTAAACACTAATTGGATAAGCTAATATTGACTATACTTTTATTTTTAAACAACATGAATCAGTCTGGCAGCAAGAGGAATATGTGCTTGTGTACTCAGTTCTCCTTCTGATGTCACTTCTGTGTGTGGACAAATCTTAAGCCTGAAAATTTATTTAAATAATTGTTCAAAAGAGTTCCACCAACTTTGTTTTTAACTCTGTTTTGTCTAAGGTGTAGCTGGTCATCTGTGACTCCTGCTTGCTCAAATTGTACAAGTAAACAAAAGCAGTGTCCTGTTTGCAGGGAGGCTGCCTTTGTAGCCAGCAGGTTTCCTGACATGCTTTCACTTACCTTGCATCTCATCTAGCATTCATGATGCTTCTGCCACCCAATATATGAATTTTAGGGGTTGAGATCAGTGGTTTGTGTGTTTCTTCAGTTTGCCTCTTGTCTTCCTTCAGAGCTTTGCCTTGCAGTGGGTGATGGTCTCTGCTGAGGAGGAGGGATGGTGCTGCTCTGTTTAGCTGTAAACATCAGCCGCTGCCTCGCTTGAGTCATGCTCCAGCTCAGTACCAACCATATGCCCACCATTCCTCTGGAAGGGTTCTTCACCTTGATGGTTTTAACTTTAAGATTAAGAAAAGCAGTATTTTTTCCTTCAAGCAACTCCATACTATGACTGTGTAATGTTTAAGTGGTTCAGTGGGTTATGTGTAAGACAGAGATTGAAGTCAGGAAAGCTGGTTCTCTCCAGTAAATGTCTCAGTATTCACACTGAGGTGTGTTTGACAAGTGCTGCTTATCATTTATTAGAGGACATATAAATGTAGCATGTTTTTGAAGGAGAACAGACGTTTTCTTATTTGTGTAGTTCTCTTTTGATTCTGTTTTCCTTAAATTGTTATTCTTTGGCCATGAGATTGAAGTGTAAAAGGAATCTGGAAAAACCTCTGTATCTAGGCACCCAGTACAACAATTCCAAACAGTTTGCCATCATGAACAGACTAATTATTTGCTGTTGGCTACATAGTGGAGGTTTGCTTTCTCAGCGGAGACTGTTGCCAAAATAAGTCAGTGGTTACCTTCTAGTTGTGGGTTTTTTGCTTTCTTTTTTGTGAGTTTGTTTGTGTGTCTGTTTTGTTTTGTTGTTGTTGTGGTTTTTTTTAATTTGGAACGATTTTTATTTTTTATGTACATATATGTATGTATTTAAAATACAGTGGTACAGCTCTGTTGCTTATTAAGTTGGTTTTATTCCTGGGAAATAATATCAGTAAGCCAAATAAGTGGTTGTTTGTTTTTTCCATTATGTGCTTTACATAGTGTTTCACTGCCAGAGATAAGACAATTTATGGGTAATAAAACAGTTTTTAGTATGGGCACAGAGACAGTTCTTCAAAAAAGATTATACGGAGAGAAGTTGAGATTAAAGTTGGAATTAAAATTATAGTGCTGTTGTGGTCAGTGAGAGTTAAACTGGTTTTATGACACCTAAAATTTTCTTCAGCATATGTCACTCAGTCAATAGAGAAGAGGGTTTTGGGGCAGATGGGGAGCTGTACTGCCTCAGTGTAGGGTATCATATGGAATTTTCTCTGTTTGTTTAGTCTTTCAGTGAAGAAGCATTGGAAAGGTAAAGCTTTGTGTATTTGCAGCACTTCTGGCTTCCTGGGGAAGGTGTCCTCCATTAAGGCCAGTGAGCTGTGGGGTGGGAGCCAGGGTAATGCGCAGTTTTGATGCATTTCTGAAAAGAAGATGCTGTGACTGAGACCCTTGGTTATTTGTGTTTGGCTGAGATCCTTGATTATCTGTTTGTGCGTGTGGAACTGTCCATGTCCTGTTCCTGAGGAGCAAGTTGGAGAGTCACCAACCCACTTCAGTAATCTGGAAATCTGAGTCCCAGAGTGATTGCAAGGCCAGTTAGTTTAATGCTCATTTTGCTGTCATGCGCTGTATCGTGCAGCTCAAAAAAGGGAATAAACCGTGCCTTTTGGTATATATTTCTACTTCAGACTTCTGTTAGCAGAAGATGAATTTCTGCATAGCTCTGTTGGACCTTCCTCTTCACAAAGGTCCCTGAAATTCTCTTGAGGAACCATAGTTCTGAAAATAGGTATAATTTATTTCCCAGTATTTTTTTTTTGCAGCTTGACATTGTCAGGCAAATTGTATGGCCTTGAAGCCTGCCTTTAATACAAGCCTGTCTGTAATACAGGATGATTTTGTTTCTCTGCTAAAAGAAAGTATGAATTAGCCTTATCTTGATTGTCTTCCTTCAAGCAGGTAAGAAACTTCCTTTCAAAACATGTTTCTTGTTGCTTACTGAAAATAGGTCAATGTTTATCTTCCTTAATTGCTGTCTTTTCATAGCTCAACATTTTCTAATATTTTTGGTGCTTATAATGCTGAAGAAAAGGATTTTTTTTCTTTCCACAAACCAGCAGTGACCTAGAACAGTAACTTTGAAATATTTGTTGAACGCAGACTGGAAGTAAGTACAAAACAGTTGGGTAACTCCTTCAGAAGACTGATTCATGTAAAATTATGTTTACTTTTGGGGACCAGTTTGCAGAGGAGGTTTTTGAATCTATCAGGTCAGCAAAGCAGTTTCCTTCTGGAAAGTCAGTGGCTTTACAGAATTCTTTCTCCTGTGATGATGGATGTGTGTTGCCAGCAGTACCTTGGCCTGTGTTGCTCTGCCCAACAATTCCATGGATGTACATCCCTACCTAGGTTTTGTGTTCTGTGTGTGATGTGTTTTCGCAAGTCTGGATTCAATGTGAGGTACATGGAAGAGTTACGGAAGGAAGGAACCAGAAGCATTTCTCTCCTGTGTCCCTTACTCTGATTCAGAGCTGAATCCCCCTGGATTTTCTAGAATCACTGTTCTTCTCTTGCTCTTCAATCACTTAGGCTACTTTACAAAGGGAGCCGTAGTGAATTTGGGATGCCTCTCTGGAATGAAGTAGGGAAGCTGCTGGGTTTGAGCATTCCGCAGCTTAGTGCTGTACAAATGTGAAGGTAAGATCTGATCACTGGTCCCAAAATGCAGATAGTCCCAAGTAGTGTGGCTTCTATCCAGGACTTTGTCTAAGCAAAACACTGGGAACTGATGTACATCAGAGAGGTTGGCTTAACCTAAACTACATGATAAAGCACACAGAGAAAAGCAACTGTTTTTCTGCAGTCCTTGTATTGTCCTTATGGCTTAAAATATATTTTGGAGCAAGATGCACACACCATACCACACCTCCACACACACTCTCTCTTAAAACTGTGTCTGAATAATTTCTTTGTATCTCAAAAGTTCTTTGGTCTGAAAATCTGTTTGTCAGAAAACCTTTTCTGAAACTCTTACTTTAAAAAATTTTAGTTCTTTTATCATCGTAGGCTTTATTTCACTGAGTTTAGAAAAATTTCCTCCTGTGTATTTGTTCCTGACTTGTGTGTGTGTGTGATATAGTTCACCAAAGTATGGGGGAAAAATCCCTTCCCTATAGGAACGAGCATGACTGTTCAAGGTACCCTCTTTTGTAGCAATGACTTCCTCACAGTAGCAGCACTTCCCAGTATTTCCTGCTGTGAAGAGAACTTTGACAGCAGAGTTTGTTGTCATCTTTCGGAAAGCGTTGTTGGAGGAGCAGCTCTGACTCCTGGCTCTGATGATTTGGGAGGGTACTGTCTGGTCTGAGGTTTCAGCCCTTGGATCAGCACTGGCAGAGCAGGGAGTGTATTTTCATTTCGAACTGAACTCCACCAGCAGCTTAAACCAAGGAACTGGACTTGGAACTGAGGTAGCTGAAGTGCATTGGATTTGCTGTCTTTCCTGTCCCTGACTACTCACTGCTGGCCGCTGCTCTCCCAGAAGCTTTAAACTGGTAAAGCAAGTGGTAAACCTCATTCCTCAGGATTCTGAGCCAGCATTCAGCTGTTGAGGTCATCAGGGAGTAAACCTGATGTGTTTGTAGACTGCAGAACTGTCTGTATTTTCTGACTAATGCCATCAGAAATAAGTTCTTACATTCTTAACGTCAAACTTCTCATCAAAAAGGACGATTAAAAAAATGAGATGCTTGAATTTAGTAGTAGGGTTCTGTTCTTAGCTTTTGTTCGTGTCTAGTAGGTCAACTGTCATTTTTTCTTTACATTTTTAGGAAAAGGGGGATTTGAAGTGCATAATTTAGTAATGAGTAAAAAAGAGGACTAGAGCCAATGACACAAGGACACTGACCATCCACTGACTGCAGGTGACTGGAAAGTCCAGAATGCATGTGTGTCTCTTCTTGTTACTAAAGAATAAAAAAGCTTCTTCAGATGTTCTTCCCTTCCTCAAATAACCTTAATGCATGATTCTTTTAGAGAGGTTTTTATTCTTTTTGCTGCTTTTCCTCAGAAGCACTCAGCTGAGGTATTAGATCATGTGTCTTTATAATGAAAAAAATAGAAAATTTTTCTCTTTACGTACCTTACTACTTAAGATGGTGTAAATCTCAATAATCTTCATGACAATCACAGTTATACTCTTGAGTTCATGTCAGAGTTGAAGTTGTTTAGTTTGAAAAAATGACTTGTTCATGATTTTTGGTGCATAGTTTGTCTCTGGAATTAAACCTATTTTTGTCAAAGACTGATCATAAAATACGGTGTGTAAAGCTTTTCCTGAATGCCTGATCTGCTTGTGTTTGTGTTTTACTGCTAAACTGAAACTAAAGTGGCTTTGTACTGCAGTGGGGTAGGGGAGCACTGACAGTAGGTTGGGATAGTCTGTAATGAAGGACTGCAATTAGGGGTTCTGGGGTGCTAATTTATCCAACTGATATAGTTGTGTATAGGAAAAGGTGTGTGTCTGCGCTGGCTGTGGTAGTTTAAGCTCGTTGTAAAGGCAAGCTTGGAGTACACTCTTAACATGTTAAAGGCCTTGTAACTCAAAAGTAATTGAGGATGTGTATGGTATGCTTTGAAGTATCTGACCTGAATAAGGAGCTCCTTGCAGTCATCTAATGTTTATAATATTTTCTTTACTTTCGGGTTACTATTTAGGAAGTAGAAATCCTCTTAAACTCCCTTTACCCACATGAGGCAAGTATTTAATGTGCCGGTATGCTTCTGTATTTGCATGATCCTAATTTTCTTTGGCTTTACAAATGGTACATTTTCCCTCATTTAATTATTGATATACCGCTACAGAAAATGTTTCATAGTTCACATTGTGCCTGTTGGTTCTTACTCCATTGCAGAAAAAAGAAGTGGTGATAAACTAATGTTAGCAACCTGCATTTGGCTTTGATAATAGAATAGAACCATCTTACATTGGAGTTTCTGTGTTACTTTCCCATAAGTAAGCCTAAAAATTAATCTTAAATAGACTAAAACACAAAGATCTGTCAAAATAGGATATCCTGTGATCCCTCCTTTTTGCAGATGTGCTGGAAGTAGTGGTTGAGGCTTCACTGTTGTCATCATCAGGTCCAGCAGTAACAAGTGTGTGGTGGGAGGAAGAGGGACCTCTGATAGCCTGGACTTTGCTCCTGATGTGGCTGACAGTCACCTCTGCTGTTTTCACCAGTGCTGATGTCCCTGCAAGGAGAACGATTCCTCAGGATATGCTGTACTTGGGGACCATAGCTTAGGGCCTTTCATTGCCTTCAATGAGTTCTGTAATAGTTGATCTTCACTTTCATATTGAGGATTTGCTTTGAAATTAGTATTTTGAACTTGGCTTGCTGTTTATTGCAAACAAGCTCTTCAGCAATGTTTTTACAATTACAATACATGGAGTTAATAAACTGTTTGTAGCATACTTAAAATCTTGTATAGTAAAACCTTGTCTTTCTCTTGCCAAGAAAATCTTGTAAGCAAGGAGGCTTTAAAAAAATTGAAACAAAACCTATTGCAGCCATGAGTCCATTATGTAGGCTGGGGGGAGTTCAGATTACATAATTTGTCAGGAAAATATTCCTGCTTGTGAGTTCATGGGTGGTCTGGAGATGTGAAAGGTTTCGAGTGTGTGAAACTGCTCATCCAAATTTGTAGCCACTCTGAATATTCCAGCTGTTGTTTAGGGGCTTTTTTGTAAGGTGACTGCTAACGAGTTTTTACACTGTACAAATCAGTTATCTGAAGAACTTGAATTCTGTTTTCTGGGATTCCTTAATGTAATACCCTCGCTGAGTTGATGGGTAAAACTGTGGCTAGCTTAGGGAGAGGGAAAAGCTTTTAGAGGAGTTTCGTGTAAGTTATGCCAAGCCAAGTCTTTGAAAGAGCAACAGCATGTTGATTGTTGTTTCAGAAATGGTAGAAAATACTACAGTATTAAAAGTTGTCTAGTTCCCACACTTGCTCTTTTGGTTTGAAGTTGCTAAACTTTCTCTTCTGGCTAACATTGTAAGTAGCACCTGTTCAAAATGGTGGAGAACGTGCATGTCTTTGATCTTTTCTGTGCTGTTTTTCTGGTTCCCTATAGCTAGACCTAAGTCACCATTCTTTTCTTGATCGCTGGGTGGTTGGAATTGTAAGGGAAGCAAGTGTGCTGCTGGGAAGGGCAGGGTGAAGCTTAACCTCTTCTTGTTCCTGGTGACAGCAGATGTGGGTTGAGCTGTCCCTCCTTGGGCGCTTCCCTGCCACGCCAAGGTGACAGTCACAGATTTCCCCCTGTGCTGTGTGGGACTCTCCTGAACTCTCCTGACACTTAAGCCTAGTATATCCCAGCACTCAGCCAGAGCAGTATGTTTCAGGAAACTGGAAGTAGACCATATGTAGAAGTGCATGCTCTTTATAAAGTTTATAAAGTCTGAAAATAGATTTTCTCTGTTTTGACACAGAAAATAAAAAAACATAGATGCATTTAAAATACAAAAAGTCAAAGATCCAGGTCTTCATTCTCTATGGAATGAGGGGAGACATTGTGAGTTAATGTAGGTCATGCTGTCTGTATTTGGTGGATACCTACAGTAGCTGTCCTCATGCTGGCGTGCTTGGAATGTTTCAGCTCTATATTTTTGTATCAACTTGCAATGTATAAGCTGAGCATTATTTTGCCCTTTTCCTTTGTTTCTAGATTTATTTTTTTGTCTTGTGCAGACACAGGAAAACTTGTTCTTGGTTGCTATAGTATTTACAGTTCTGTTGTGGTTTGTGTTTATATGTTTTTAAATGGTGTGGTTAATTTTAACTGTTGTGGGTGGTTTCAGGGAAATCAGGTGAGAAGAGTCTGTTTGTGGTTTTGTATCACTTTTGACTTCACCACCTATAGATATAAAGGATAACAAAAGCCCCTAACATAAGCAATGGCTAAATAATGTTTTTATGTGGAGAGCATACACTTTTTGGTATGCAGTTTTGGGGAAATGAGAGTTCAGGTAATCTGTATCTTCACATGACATTTGTGACACTCTGGGTAAGGAAAATACCTGTATGAGGGAGAACCAAGGGCACAAATTAGGGAGGTAGAGGAAGCAGACTGTGGAAGATTAAAAGCAGGGGAAGTCAAAGCTCTGAGTGAACCTCTTCATTTGTTATCTGTATGCATAGATAAGAGCCACTACTGTTAAATCATAGATTTTTAAACACCAACCTGAAAATCATAAGATTCCTTATACCAATGAAATCAGAGTTTGAGAAATACAGTATAATACAGTAGTATAATTTAAAGTATTCTATTATTTGACAATAACTTAATATTATACCTATAAACATGCTGTGTTCAGCTTCAAGACTAATGATTTAATTTTTTTTCGTTACTAGGTTCTGGTGGCAGGAGGAGAATACTGACCTGAGATGGAAGTCAAAACATCATTTAGCAAAGCCAGCAGGATTCCTGAGGCCGTATCCACTTTAATTAATGAAGAATTTGTCTTGGTTCATCAGAAATCTGAGGACACCTCTGGGAACGATGAAAAACCACAGCTAAAGGTTTGCTGTGACTTTATTTTTAAATGTGTAGTAAAGTTTGTATTGATTAAAAGAGTGCATACTTGGTGTGTGCTTGAGGAGAGTCTTCGACTGTAATTTTTGTTCTTGCTGGCTACCAGTGAAATTAACAGCTTGGATTAAGCAAATCTGTCCGAAAGTGGCAGTTCAGGTTTTCTTTTCATAACTTCTTTGGGGATTAGTTTTGTTACATTCTGTGGATCTGTACATTAATAAAGGACTTAAAAAGAATGAGCTTTGGTTTAAAGCTTAATATTCTTTATTGAGGGATCAGAGACTTTAAAATCATGTAATTAGACTGTAAAGGAATAGATTGCACAGCATCTTGGACTTCAGTTTGTAATTCAGTTTTCATGCTTAGTGCTACTTTAGGCATGAGTAAGACCTTTTCTAGAAGCTTTCTACATCTAAATAGCAGAATATTTTAGCACTTGGATGACAGCTAATTGGTTAAATACTTTCTTCACTTGAGCTGTAGTAGCTTATTTACTGGTTTTGGTCTGCTTGGAACAATAGGAATTTGTTCCCCCTGAAATGACAGTTAGGTACCTAGTCTGTCTTTGCAGTGCTCTTTAACAGTTATTTACAGCTGATAATTTCTGTCTGTATTAGACATTATCTGCTTCTTTAGTCTGGAAAGGGGCTGGTGAACTGGAGGCAGAATCCATCATGCAGCTTTGGCTGGGGTTTTCTTTTGTCTTAAAAGCTGGTACTTGTGAAAGACTCTATTTTTCTTTTAGGCAGTGTGTGTCTCCAATTTTTTTTTCCTTGGCTTACACCACACTTATGTGTGGGAGAATTGATGAAGCAACTGAAATGGACTGGATATAACTAAGAAAGTAAAATCTATAGCAAGTCTATTGATCTCTAGTCTGAATGAATACTCAAACTTGTTATTCTAAGAGAAGTCTGTGGTTTTTTGATGGATGGTTTTTTGATTAGCAATGAGAACATGTACATTTTATGTAAGGGGTTGTGACACTGGATTATATTTGATTCAGTTTTATTGATTCTTGGTTTGTTGTCTCGTTCAGCAAAGTTTCTTAACTTCTGCAATTAGTAACACTACAAGTTTGAAAAATAATAGTGAAAGTAAAACTACAAATCCCTTCAAAAAAAGTAATTTCCTTCTGCTTACAGGTATTTTCAAATGGAGATGAAGAGTTGGAGAAGGCAATGGAAGAGATACTGCGGGATTCTGAGAAAGACCAGTATGTTCCTGCACTCCAAGAAGGTTTCAGTGATGCCAGTGGCCAGGCAGCTGCAGATGGGTCAGCAGGACAAACCCAGCCATCTCTGCAGCTTGTTTTAGACCCTTCTACTACAGGTATTGCCTGAGTGCTTTCCCCCTTCATCACACATGGCAGGTTTTTTCTTTATGCAGTTTCAAATTAACCCTAAAATGAATATAAAGCTTTCCAGGACTTCATTCCAGAACTATGTTGGAGAATACCCTGGGGCTTCCTCTTATTATTAATTGAAGATCATCGATAAGAATAGATTATCATCAGACTGATACCCTGAGCTGCTCTGCTTTGGTCAAGATAATGTTCATTTTGTCTTCAGCCAAGGATTAGTTGGGACTAAGGATTGCATGAGTTGCTGAGTGGATGGTATTTGAGGTGGATCTGCTGCTGCTGGAGCTCAAGAAGTTTCAGGGCAGTGTTCATTTGCTACTTGCAAATACACCCTGAGCAAACTGTTTAAACTGTCCATCTCTGATCCTGTCACCAGGGAGCAGTAAGGCTAGCTTAGGATTTGATATTTGCTAGGAATGCGTCTGGTACTTGCCTGGTGTTTGACCTTTTCATGAAAAGGGGAGGGCTGAAAGCTTTTAATGTAAACTATATTGTATATGTTTTATGTAAAATATATTGTGGCTTTTTTAGACACATATAAAAAAGTTACAATATAAAAATACATGTATTCCCTTACATGTATTAGGAATACAAGGCTGTGGTCATCTCTGTGTGCCTTGAACTACAGTTCTTTTTTTTCCTCAGTAGCATGCAGGGCACTTCTGTGCTGTTCTGTCAGCTAATTCCCATAGCATCTGTTGGAAGTAAAAGGAAGATGTTCTTGTGGTAGAATAAGATAGTTTATATGAAATGAAACACCCATATCTTAATTACATGTATGGTGTAGGTCTGAGAAACTTAGCTTACTGTCTTCCTGTTTGACATTCTTGAAACAGAACACAACCTTTAGCATGAATGAACAAAGCAATATTTGTAGATATGTTTCCCTCACCCCATCCAGCCCCAAAAGGAATAATTCAGTTTCAGAGCCTTCATGATGCTAATTATTGTGGCAGTATTAGCTCTAGTAATAAGAAATAGAAAGAACAGGACACACAGGGGGATCAGGACTAGGTGATCTTCAAGGTCCATTCCAACCCCTCAATGTTTTGTGAATCTGTGACTGCTTAGAAAAATTTAGAATGTCTGTGCTGTGTTCCAGTGGTGCTACAGAGAATCAAAATGCAGTGTGTCCCCGTGCCACCCTTGGAAACATGAATTAGATTAGAACAGACTTCACAGAAATACTCAGCTGCCAAATGTATTTCTTGCTATTGGGGTGGCTGAACTGTCTACTCTCATGTCCATTCCTGGAAAATGGAGGAGATTTTGCTGTGGAACTCATTGGAAAGAATAAATGCGTAAAAGTAAAAGCAAATGGCTAAAGAAGTGGTTTCTTCATTTTCAGAAATCTCTGCACCAAGACCATCTTCTCCCAGTGAGCCCCTGGAGGAGGACAGCGTGTTGTTTAACAAACTGACTTATTTGGGTTGCACAAAGGTGTCAGCCCCACGGAATGAACCAGAAGCTCTACATGCCATGGCAAACATGAAGTCCTCAAGTCAAGCCCCTTTGCCTGTAACGCTCTATGTTCCAAACATTCCAGAAGGCTCTGTAAGGTAACACACAAGAGTTTCATTTGTTGCTTAAGCAGACACATCAGAAGTGGTTTCTGACTTCATTACTTGCACAGGGAAGTAGAATTGCTGGATTTGTGCCTGAGGTTCTTGCTGAAGACAGGTAATTTTGAGAAATTCCTCTAAAGCAGCAAAATGTGTGCTCAAATTTACCATGCAGCGTAGGGCTGGTGGTACCAGTTGCCACACAGTGTCAGCAAAAGCATCTCTTTCTACCTTAATATCTGTTCAAATATGATAAGAGAGATAGTGGAAAGGGAGAGCTGATAACACCTGTGCTCTCCCAACCTCCCCAGTCTGGCAGCACTTCCAAGGTCCATGTGTTGCAGGAGCCCTTTTGGCCTTGTGTTTGCTGCAGAAGTGTCAGTTTAGACTCTCCCATGTACGTTGCAGAGTTGAGGTGCCAGTCTCTGACTGCAGTCGTTGCTGTGCAGAAGCCAGCTCTGCCCTGTATCTGCCTCATAATGCAGATGGCTGACAGTCTCCGGATACTAGAAAGGATTTACTTTCCCCATGTGAGAAGGCTCTTTTAATTAGTGATGAGAGAGTCAAAGGTTCTTAATCAGGGTGCACTAAACATGCACCTGTAGTATTCTTGCATCCAGAAGCAGGGAACGCCTCAATATCCAAGATGTTTAATTTTAAGCTCTGATGTCAAGGTACCTGAAGGATACAATTAGATTTCCTTCCTTGCCCAAGCTGTGCTTATGTATTGAATATCATCTTGTGGAGGAAAAGAAGGATCTTCAATAATCTGTATTATTTTCATCCATTTTGATCTTTGAACCCAATTTAAGTTTCGTTTGACATTAGAAAATACTTCATTTATATACTTCTACTATGGCAACAGTCACCCAGACACAAGATGTAAGGTGTTCTGTGCCTATTTTTTATACTCAGTGTGGCCATTTCAGGAGGGTTGTTTTGCAAGAGGAACAGCAGGTTCCTTTGATCCTTAGTGTCAGAGGATATTGATAAATGAGGGGCTGCCTAAGCACCTGCACAGAACTGGAAAGGTGGATCCACGTGTGACATAACACATTCCATCAAAGCTTAGGTGATACTTGTGTTGGCTTTGAGGAGTGTGTCCATTCCTGGTGTCTGAATACTTGTCCTGTGAGGTTCCAGTTATCATGCCCCACCAATATTACAGTGTGCTGAATCCCCCAGGGCTCTTCCTGCCTTCACGTTAGTCCTGTATTTTTATTGTTACAGACTTGAGATTTTAGGTGACTAATGTTTATTGAGCCTTGATGTGAATGTGCATATGGACAAAAGACAGACAACACTGTAGCTCTAACTTTTACTCTTTAAAAGTCACTGTCCACCAGTCTGTTGTGAAACACCTGCTTCTAAGTTTATGAAATATTGTTTGGGTTCTGTGTTTGAGAGTATTTTAAAATTTTGCATGAGGTCTTAGATCTGTGACAAATATGCACCTGAATGTGGCAGTGTTTGCTAAGCTGTATAGACCTGTTGATTCTGAAATAGTTTTTGTAGCAATTTCTTAATCAGGTATTTCAATTCCTTTTTAATGTTGCAGTTTCTTTGATCTTTGTATGCAAATCACATTTTTATGTGGTTTGTGCATTTCTTCTTTTATGTTTTCCACAAGCAATGGCCATTGTTCACTGTATGATATAGAGGTACTGCATTTGTGTATATTATGGAGTATAAAAGAAATTAAGTCAATGTTACAACCAGAAGCATTTGCATCTTAAGTTTGTACAGCAAAACATTTCTGTTCCTGCTGCCCATCTCGTCTACTTGAATTTAGTAGTAATTAGAGTTAAGATTCTTATTTATCTAATTGCAGGAAAGCCTTTTAGGTAGGCCTGTCTGTTTTACTCACCTGTTCTTGGATCTTCCCTGTTCCTTTTCTTGCCAGAATAATCGACCAATTGAACAATTTGGAGATTGCCTCGTTCCCCATCTATAAGGTGTTGTTTTGTGTGCGGGGGCAAAATGGGACTTCAGAGAGTGACTGCTTTGCATTTACTGAAAGCAGCTGTGGAACAGAAGAGTTCCAGATCCATGTTTTCTCCTGTGAGATTAAAGAGGCTGTAAGTATTCTGTGGTGTGCAGTGACTGGGAAAAAGCAATATTTGAAGAGGTCATTCCCAATGTGGAAATGTTACATAGTGCCTTGAAAAATATGTCAGCACGTGTTAATGAGTTTTGCAGAATGGGCAGCTAGTCATACATGAATATTATTATAGTTTTAAGTTTTTGGTTTTAGTATTTCAACAAAATTACAAACTGCACTGTAATGGGAAGATCTGGAAAGCCTCATTTGGGGCATTTGCAGGCCTCATTTGGGTATGTTTCTTACTAAAGTTGGGATGTATACCTTCGGAATTACAAAGAACTCTGTTACAGTACTATCCCCTAGATATTTTAGGAGGACAGTTTGGGACAAAAGGACTTTTTAGGGTGGAAAAAGAGAGGTTGAAAAAGAAGAAATCTCCTTGGGTTTTGACATCTGCTGGAGCAAGCTGTATGTTGTGTTGTTAAAAACACAACCTGAAAAGTACATCATGCAGGTCCTCTAATGAGTTGCATTCCTAATCTCTAATCTAATTTACATTAACTCACTGAGCATGACATGAGCAGAGACTGTAACAGGAATGGAAATAGGAGATGTTGTTACTGAAATGGCTTGGTTATTGAACATGAGATGTTGAGTGCTTTGTGGTACATGAGGCATGATTTGTGTTCAGTATAAGGGGCACGTGATTTTTTTAACCTTCAAAAATATCACAATGCCTCATTAAAAGCAGCCTTATTTTTGTATTAATGGTTTTGCTTTTCTGCAGGTCAGCCGAATTTTGTATAGTTTCTCCACAGCATTCAAGCGTTCCTCCAAACAAGCATCTGATCATGTGAAGGACTTTGTTCTTCCCACACCAGATAGTGATGTGTACACTTTCAGTGTGTCCTTAGAAGTCAAAGAAGATGATGGAAAAGGAAATTTTAGGTAATCAGAATGGAAAGGGAAAAGCAGAAAACTCTTTGGAAAAAGCACACAGCTACTTTCCACATGCATAGCTACTGTGTTGAAACAAAATTCATTTGACCTCTTTTCATGAGCAGACATGCTATAAATAGGAAGCTACTCTTGTGATGTTACAATTTTCTTCTCTGTATTTTTTCTGTGAAAAGATTAAAATGCAGCATACCTTTTTCAAGTTAGTTTCTTTTCACTATATAATTTCTTTTAGGGATGCTCAATGTAGGCCTGTGCAAATGGAAAAGATAGTGAGAAGTCTGTTAAAAACTTTAGTCAAACCAAGTTTCTTGAGTAAATACAGTCCAGTGGTCTCTTTTTTTGATTTTCTAAAAAATCTAATGAATTTTGAATTAATTGAAAATTTAGAAAATGTAAACTCTTTTCTGTATTTAACAGTTCATGTTCTATACCTGCTGAAGGATGTTTCTATTCTTTCAGCCCCGTGCCAAAGGATAGAGATAAACTGTACTTCAAGCTTAAACAGGGAATTGAGAAGAAAGTGGTGATCACAGTTCAGCAACTCTCGAACAAAGAACTGGCCATTGAAAGGTAAAAATCTTACAAACATGATCAAGGTTAGCTTTCTGAAAGAGCAGTATTCAATGTCGTTTTCTCTGACTTTGCAAGTTACGTGCTAGAAAAAAGTGTACCAGTAACACCAAGTATGATTGCACAATAGAATTAATGCCACCAGGTGGCAATATTATCAAAAGAGTAACAATAGGAGAATTCTGGTGTAGTGAAAAGGAAATTCAGGATAACGGGAGAATCGAGAAAACCTGCCCCCCAACCCTCCCAAAACCTGACTGATCTCTTGACTTGGTTTCAGTCTTTTACTTCAGAATGGAAACCAAAGTTTTAGACAAGGAATATACAGTAGAATTTTTATCATTTCTTTTTGTGTTATCATTTGGCTTTTGCTACTCATTGACTTTAAAAAAAATCTATTTTCAGTGTAATTTTAATTTAAATAATTTTGCCTTCAGGATTCAGTTAATGAGGCATTTATGAATAGCATTTAATTATTGCTTTTTCCCCAAAGTAAAACCACCTTTCTTAGAAATCAGCTTTTGTTTTGGTGGTGTTTAGAATATTCAATTGGGATGTTATTTTTATCAAACTTTACTGTGAAATAGTTATTTAATTGGAATGACATACACAGGCTTGCAAGTTGTTTTATGTACTTACCCCTGATAATATTAAAATTCAAAACTGGTGAAAGATGAATGCAGGTTACATCAGACTGAGCTTCTGAGCAATTCAACGTGCCTTCAGAAGTATTTCAAAGTGGAAATTACAGTGCAAAAAATATTTCTGAAGAAATTTGGTCTCTGGTCTAAAGATGTCAAAAATCTTTTGTCATGGTTTCAGGAGATCAAACTTGGTTGCCGCTCAGAGAAATTGCTGTCGCCTGGTGTTCAGTCAGAGCCTGGGCTTGGGTCAGCGTGATGGAGAAAGTTACTGTCATGGGTTACTTTGGCCCTTCTGCTCTTGTGCCCTGTTTGACCTGGGTTTTGCCAGTTTTTATTTGGATCAAAGCAGCTGAAGAGATGGTGTCGTGTGTGGCGCTACACAGGTTCAGTCCCACCATGGGGGATGTCAAGTCTCAGTTGTTTATAGGATTCAGGAAGAAAATTCTCCTTAATGATCAGGGGTTTTAAGGAAGTTGTTCTAAAGAGTGAAATAGTCTTTCATTCTGAGAGATGGAAGGATTGACGCTTTTCTCAATACAGTGGTGTTCAGATATAGTTTGTTACCAGTCATACATGAGAGTTACTCCCAAATTATATAGGTATACCCTATATTAAAGTTGAGGCTGGTATCCTTAGAACTTAATTACAGAATATTGGTTGGTTTCTCATTATTGGTGGAAACTCTTAAAGGTCAGAGAATACCAGAATGGTTTGGGTTGGAAGGGACTTTAAAGACCACTCTGCTCTATCATGGGCAGAGACACCTTCCACTATCCCAGGTTGCTCCAAGCCCTGTCTCACCTGGCCTTGGACACTTCCAGGGATGGAGTAAACACAGCTTCTCTGGGAAAACTGTGCCAGGGCTTTACCACCCTCACTTACAGGGAAAAATTTATTCCTAATATCCAATCTAATCCTGCCCTCTGACAGTGTGAAGGCATTTCCTCTTGTCCCGTCACGGGGTTAACTTCATACTGCCAGCCTTATCCATGGGTAGCATTTGTATTTTTATAGATGAGAATATACATTAGTGAATAACAATTGCAGTTCTATTCTTTTTCCTGCTGGTCTAGAAAGTACGTGCAGTTGCACAGAGCTGCTCAGTAGCCACCTTTAGGTACAGAAATCCAGCAAGCCTGAAGTGAGACCAAGGCCCACAGTCTGTGCAGGTCATTTTGAATCCTGGGTGTGTGGCTGAGCCTCCTCACGTCAGAGGCTGAATGTGCTGCTGTAAAATCCATCTTCTGTTACTGAGGGTCCTGACCTGGTTTGAACTGATTTTCCTCTTTGAAATAAGAGGGAAGAGCAGCCCTGATTCTTCTTGGAGCAGGATGCTGCTAGGCATCATAAGTCTCTGCTTCTGTGGGAGGCAGGGTTTCTTGTGCCTGACTCCCATTCTTCTGGAAACAAACTTCCCAGAAATTGTGGCTGTCACGCATCAGAACTTGTGTACATCTGAGCAATGCACAGCAGGAGAAGCATCTGAGAGCTTGTCTTTAAAAGGCACAGATATTTTGCCTGCCTCTGGATCATAGCCTTTCATTTCTCTGTAGCAGCTGTACCAGGAGCTGGTGACCCCCTACTGTTCTTAATTACAGCTCTCTTAGAGCTATTTCTGCCCCGGGAACAAGTAGTAAGTCTGCTGTTAGGTTCTCCCCAGTTTAATTGGTCTCTCAGAGAATCTGGTTTGTGTGGCTAAATCCAAATCCTGTATCTGAGCTGGCTTGGGTGCTTTACATGGCACTGCATTATGGATATAGATAAATCAAAATTATCATCTACTGGTTTACTTACCTCTTAGATTTTTATGATACTTGTAGTGAAAGAGTATGGAGAATGGAAAATACAGTTGTGGATGTAAGTTACTGTTAAGTGTAATGAGGTGGAAAATGAAAACCATATACCCCTAATGTACTAAGAGAAAGCTAGGTGGTGCAGTAATTGCATATCTTAAGACTTTCACAGTTGATAGTGTGATTAACATTTTAGTTACTGGTGTTCATATGCCCAAGCAGTGTTGTTCAGCATATTACACAGTTCTGAGAGTCAGTGGGAAAAAGTGGTTTGATCATCAGAGAACTAAACAGAAGAAAAATTCCTGAAACAAACCCCTCTGAATTACAACCTCAGTTTTCTAAAAAAAATGAAGAATGAAGTCTTAAAATTGAGCAATTTGTTGTTTCTTGGTTTTTTTAAGGGCCCATGATGCTATGTGATTTTTTTGCAGCAGTGCTATTATGAATGATAGAATGAATGCATTTGTATTTTTTCCTGTGATTGCATTAGTCCTGCCAGTCTCCATCACTAATGTATAGGAATTGTTGGTATCTTTGAACTGAGTATTATAAATGGTCTTTAGGAATAACTGAGTTTTGACAGGTCAGATGCTAATTTCTGCTATCTTCATTCTGGAAAATAATTTCATTGTCTTTTCTGTAACATGTATTGTGTTGTTTTCTGAGCGTTGCCATAACAATAACAAACAACTTCTGTGAAAGGTACTCTTAAAATTAGAATCAGTAGGTGGCTGTCCATTATGTTCAAGCAAAGACTCTTGTATTGTGAAAAGCTAATATATGTCCTTTTTTCCTTTTTGTTTTAAATAAACTTCACAGGTGCTTTGGGATGTTGCTAAGCCCTGGACGAAATGTGAAGAACAGTGACATGCATTTACTAGACATGGTAATACTTAGCTCTAATAACCTGTTAAATAAGATAAGGTGATTTGAAAAATAAAACCAACCAAATAAATCCCAGCAAAATGAGCTTCTAATATCTTTTGCTTTGTTTTTTTGTTTCTTAAATCCTGGGATTTGGTATCTGCTATCATAAGATAGTCAAAACATTCCAATTAATGTCAAAAACTGTGGTATCTCACTTTTGTTCAGTTAGCGAAGCAGGGATTAGGTTGTAACAAATATCTGAGCTTTCTGCATTGTGTTAAGCATGTTCCCTAAACATTTAGAGGAAATAATTGCTTTCGTATTTGGATGCTAGGGAGGTGCTCTTATTTTTCCAAGGGGCTGAAAACTTTGCCTTTATTTCCTTCATTTGATTTTAAATTCTTGCCCAGAGTTTGAAGAATTCACTTGTCTTCTACAATATTCCATTTCATAGAGTTGCTTCTGAGAGAACTGCAAAACAATGTGATCCTTTCTGTGATAATACCAATTTACTTTCTCTCTGTGGATAATATGTCCATTTTCAAGTTATGAAATGCTGGAGTTAAACCCATCAGTCCTTTTGTAGCTCTACAGTTGTCCCAGTTTTGCCTGGTTCATTTCTGTACTCATGCTGCTGGTTCTATCTATCAGTATTTAGTTGTCTTGTCAGACTCATTTGTTGGCCTGATTATATTTACTAGCTCATTTTTTTTTCCTGGTTGTATTTCCTGAAATTAGTTCAGATTCTCCCTTTTTATTACTTGATTATAAAACTGAATAAATTATAATGAGTTTTGGAGTGTTGTTGTTCCTATAAATCTGTATGACGCCTTTTTACTGTATTTGAATTCCTGCCTTTACTCCACCTTGAATTCTGTTTACATTCACACTCCAAGTACATTTAACTGCTGGATGTAATTAATTGTTAGTTCGTTTCTTAACTACAGCACAAAAACAGGCATTTGTGATTTCCTTTCAACCTCCTTTCTCCATATTTAAATCTGGAGAGCTCAGTCACTTTTATTTCTCTAACTGGATTGCAGAGAGGGACCATCAGTCTCCTTTCATCTATTAAGAGGCTCCCAAACAGGCCTGTTAGATCCATAGGGACTGTTCCAGGAAACTTCAGGAAGCACGTACTTGCCTCATACTAGTAATAATTCATTCCATTAATTCATTTTCTTTAAGGTCCCAAGAACTGTTTCTCATCCCCACGCTCCATCGCTTTGATCTCAAACCACGACTGTAATACATTCCTGTATGATTTTATTTTTAGGAATCCATGGGAAAGAGTTCTGATGGGAAGGCTTATGTCATTACTGGAATGTGGAATCCCAATGCACCCATGTTTCTAGTACTTAATGAGGAAACTCCTAAAGGTAGTGGGATCTCATCTGTGTGTTGTACCCAGCACGGGTTTGGTGTATGCACTTTCTCTGAACAATCACGGTGCATGTCTAAGTGAACCATTGTGTTCCAAGAGTCCATTGCTAGGAATTTTTCTGCATAAACATGCACAACACAGAGTTGTGAATAATTAGAACAGTGTGGTGCTGATTTGGAGGTGTTACATTAGTGTTTGGGGCTGATGTGCCTGTCCCTGGTTATCAGGACTTCATGGCTCTAAGCATTTGCGAGTTGTTTTCTACCCACTGCACTCAGCAAAGCAGTATGGATAGCAGGCACTGGGGTTCTCCTCCTGCTAGTTGTGAGTTGTTTACAAATAGCATTTCATCCCCTGATCTCAGGGCAGCTGGCAGTGATGCACTCAAGAGCTTGATTATATAGCACAGTTTCTTATTGCTGAAACTTATGTTCTCTGATGGGATTTAAAAACTTGGAATGTAAATTTGGAGTTTGTTTTCTGTCCCGAGGCAGAGCTCACATCATTTGCTTAAAGGCATATCTAAGTACCTACAGCCAGTGTCACTGTTACTGCTGATGGATTTTCAAACCACATTATTTCTATCAGCATGTAACAGAGCCTCTTCCACTTAACAGTGTGACCTTATCCTCTGCATGCTCCTTTTGTTTGATGGGGATTGTGTATCTTAATGGTGTTTTCTTTGCGTGATATCTTGCCCCTGTCTTTAAAACAAGGACATAATATCTTTGTTTTTGGAGCTACTAGAGTTCCTTGGTACACTGGTTAATGCACACTTCCATTTGTGCAACAGGGTGTAGAACCCAGGCAACTAAAACAGATGCAATAGAATCATTAATGAAACAGAAGGGATTTTCAATTTAAACAGCAGTTTACAAATTTGAGCTCTGACTAATTTTTCTCATTTCTGTGTTTCAGACAAGCGTGTGTTCATGACTGTGGCTGTAGATATGGTTGTTACTGAGGTGGTGGAGCCAGTCCGGTTTTTGCTGGAGACTGTTGTACGTGTGTATCCTGCCAATGAACGCTTCTGGTACTTCAGCAGGAAAACCTTCACAGAAACTTTTTATATGAAGCTAAAACAGGTAATGCCTTTGTTGTTTTGTTTTTTGTTTTTTTTTTTGTTTGGAACATTTGTCTCGTATGTCCTAATTTAGCCTTTCTAAAAGTTAGTGTGGCACCTGCTCCTCAGCAGTTTGTTCTTTAACTCTTTACTTCAGGGATGCTCTAATACATAAGGATTAAGTAGCATGTGTATAGTTTCAGTGCCTTTGTGTCATGGTTTAACCCCAACTGGCAAGTGAGGCCCACACAGCCGCTCGCTCACTCCCCCTCAGTGGGATGGAGGAGAGAATCAGCAGAGTAGAAGTGAGAAAACTCGTGGGTTGAGATGGAGACACTTCAGTAGGAAAAGCAAAAGCCGTGTGCTCAAGCAAAGCAAAACAGAATTCATTCACCACTTCCCATGGGCAGGCAGGTGCTCAGCAATCCCCTGGGATTGTAACACTGGCTTGGGAAGACAGATGCCATCATTCCAAACATCCCCCCTCTTTCCCCCACCTTACAAGCCAAGCAGGGTGCCCTATGGTCCGGAACATCCTCTGGGTCAGTTGGGGTCGCTGTTCTGGCTGTGTCCCCGTCCAGCTTTCTGTGCACCTCAAGCCCTGTTGCTGATGGGATGGGATGAGGAGCAGCAAAGGTCCTGACTCTGTGTCAGCAGCTGCTGGGCAGAAGCTGAAACTCCCCTGTGTTCTCAACACTGTTTCCAGCAGAAACCCAAAGCACGGCCTCACACCAGCCATTGTGAAGAAAAGTAGCTCTAACCCAGCCAAACCCAGCACACTTTGTAAACTCAATTGTAATGAGTTCTAACTTAATGATTTTGTGGGCTTAAACTATTTTGTACCTGCCTGTTGAATTCTCTTTAATGCTCTGCAATCTGACCTCTAAAGCAAGACATCTAAAGCAAGTCCATTTGACTGGTAAAATTGGGAAATGACTCTATAATTGTTCATTTTAAAATCAAACGGCTCCTGACATTCTCAATACAGAAGGCAGGTGGCTGTAAGAATGTAGCCCATTAAAGGCAAAGGAACCTAACTCAGAGGTTTGAGAGTGAGGCTGTTATGATTGCAGCTCAAGTCCCTTCTGTTTTTGGCATTGGCTGGGTACATACCAGAGATACACCTGCCCAGGGTCACTGTAGAATGATGTGCAGCTGCATCCTCCTGCAGCCACTGCTGACCTACTTTCTCCAAAGACTTAATGTCTTGGTGTTGGCTCAAAGAGTGAAGAGCAGAGGCCAGTTGTACTGTGTGCATTGGAACAGTGGTGCATCATCTTTGACTAATGGAACCAAGGAGCAGTGATTTAATTTTACTGAGCCTAATGGGAGTATTTGAGTCATCATCTTTCTGTGGGGCACAGCAATAGGTCTGAAAATACCAAGCTGTGTTGATGTTACATGGGAAAATTGCTGCTGTGTTTAACACTTAGGGTGTAAATAAATCTCAAGCATTGTTGTTTCTGTATTTTTTTTTGAGATAAGCGTAGCAACTTAGAATTCAAGAAAATCTGAGAAAGCCTACTGTTACATGCAAATAAGAATAATCTGCGTTTTGACATTAAAGAAAATACATCTAAAAGTATTCTGCTCTCAGCAGTTTGGTACTTATCTCTAATCAGTTCAGCTTGCCTTTTAAATCACTTGCAACTGTACCATTTTTAATTGAGTAATATGGATGCTTTCTTTTTCTCACCCCTTATAATGTGACAAACATACACATGCCTCTCTTCCCTGAAGAAACACATGCATTTCTTCCTGCTGCAAAATTCAGAGTCTGTTCAGCAGATCTTTAGAAAAGGAGTATTTTTAGTCCTAGTAATCATTCTGCAAGATGAGGTCCTGATTGTGGTTGCCAGGATCTCTTTGGGTGACTTGTATGAAGTCTTTATTTCATCAATTCTCCGTTGGACAGTTTGCATTGCAGCAGCTGTTCCAGCCAATACCTTTGAAAGGTCCTGTACCTCAGGGCACTCTTACTCCTTGGGAAATAACTCTGCAGATGGCAGTGGGATCAGCCTCTTGTTAACTTCTTGGGAAAGTGGTTGAGCATTAAGTAGATTCTAGAAAAATAAGAACCCTCCTGAGGAAGGATTCCAGCAGATTCAATAGTCTGAAGTGGGATGGGTAAGGTGCAGGCAGGTGTAAAGAATGACAGAAATGCAGGTTAATGTGTAATTTAGGATTGTTCTTTCTAGCTCTCTTACTGTATTGCACATGCACATTTCCATTGTTAGAATGTGGTCCTTGTAATGGTGGGTTCATGCTTCAGAGAAAACCAATAATCACATTTTTTACATTTTATACAGATGGGTCTGCAGTTAACCAGAACATGTGCAAGGAGCTGAAGACTTGTAATTATTTTAACATACAGCAAAACCCACAGTACCTCATGCCTTACTCTCTCAAAAATAAAAGCTGTAGATAGTCATGGTTTATAACAATAGTGGTATCAATACAGGATTGATTGAACCAAGTACTTTGTAATTACTCAATAATGGTGTTATGTGAGAATAAAACAGGGAAATGGCTCTAATATTATCCTGCTTAATTTTACAAAATGCAGGTTATTTATACCTACACCCCAAAATTCATTAAACTGACTGCATGAGAAATTCAGTCAGCAAAACTGGCTGATAATTGGAGCCTCTGCTTTGAGGGAAGCAGGTCTGAGTGATTAATCTAAAATAAATGAGGAAAATTGTCTCACTATAAAATAATTTATATTGCACCAGTCCAAACAGTCCCTGTTTAAGCTGCTCATCTGCATAATTTCACCAGCTGGTTGAAATTCCAAGTGTTGGTCAGTAGTTTGTGTGTATCTCCAGTGCAGGTATCGTGGAGCCTTTTAACTTTATCATAGTTTTGTTTTTCAAACAAATTGAGGGTACTCTAACTGAAACTGTGTTCCTTTTCATAGTTAATTTGATGTTTTTAGTATGCTCCAAAAATTACCTTATTTTAACTGATTAGGCAAAATGCACTAAGAATAAAATAGCACAACATTTTGGGCTGCTTCATTTAGTACCATCATTAGTTTGCAGTTATATACAATTCTCTAAAAATACAGTAATCACTGCATGTCACTGAAAAATAACTGTCTTCATCACTGTAACTCAGAGGAAAAACTAATCCTCCTTTTATTTTAAAACTTGCAACTGCTTAAACTATAGTTACTGCCATAGTTAACTGATTTCTTTTTCATAAGAAAGTCATAGAATCATTGAATGGTTTGGGTTCACAGGGACCTTCAAGATCATTTAGTTCAAACCCCCCTCGCCATGGGGTTCCATTACATTTCTCCACTGGAAGGATTGTATTTTAAATTATATTCTGTGGAAGAAAGATCGATTTTCCTGGTTTTTTAGTGAGTAAAGCACTAACAAGAGCTTTTCACAATTTGCAGCTTTTCAAAAGCATGAGGTTTTGTTTCTTTGGTCTTGTCTTTACCTACAAAAAACCTTACCATTATTATCCCCCCCCCCCCCTCAGGCATTCAGTTCCTGTTTCAGTTACTCCAGTATTTTTCCTCTTTGTTCTCTCCTCCTTTCTTTCACTGAGATTTCTCTTTGACTTAATCTCATTATAGCTGTTTAAATTGGAAAGCTATTTTTATCATTGATCTGAACAATACTGAAAATGGTTGTTAAGAGGCAGCTTTAGAAATAATGCCGTTTTATTTATATTTTCTACCTGTAAAACTGAGAGAAACAGAACTGTCAGATACTGCCATCTATTTGTGCCAAGGCAAAGAAATCTGAGGCAGTCTTGACCAAACAATGGTTTAGCCTTTCATAGCCTTGTTTTTCAACCTAATACATACCCATATTTTGGTTTAGTCTGAAGGAAAAAGCCACACAAGTGCTGGAGATGCAATTTATGAAGTTGTCAGTCTGCAAAGAGAATCTGCCAGAGAGGAAGAATTAGTCACACCAACAAGTGGAGGAGGGCCTATGTCATCCCAGGAGGATGAGGCAGAAGAAGGTAAGGATAAATGAGCACTTACTGTTTCCATGGATAGTACTGGTGTATTTGTGCTGTTACTTTACTCTTAATTCCTAAAATCAACTGTTTTGGACAAAAATATCACCAGTAATTTTCTATTAGCAGTAGTATTATTTTTACCGAGCCATTGTTTGGATATCTTCCAGTAGCAGCAGCAGACGTGTGTCCATCTTTCTGTGTGCTTCCAAATGCATTGCTGAGGCACCCGTGCTCAGCCAGCAAGTTAGAAAATGTTTTTCAAAGGTGTTTACTTCTGATCAGAAGTCATCTGCCTTGAATGTGCTGTGCTGCTAAAGAGGACAGCATGAAATGAGGTTTTGAAATGGCAGGTTTTAAATGCATGTTTGTGAAGAAGGCAAAAAAATATCCCAGACAGACTCACGTGAGGAATTTCCTCATCCCCTAACTGTCTGCTTAGCATGGGATTTGTTTTCCGTCACTTATGTCTAGGGCTCATTAAAATATCTCCGGGTTCAGTTGGGGATTGCTGCACTTCATGGACCCCGTGTGTTTGCCTGTCCCTTCCAAAGCTTACTGTACCTCAGTATATTTCCCACTGGTGGTTTGGGGATTTTTTCCCTCGGGGGGTGGTATTTTTTGTTTTGTTTTGTCTTTTTGGAGGCCCTTGGTTTGCTGTTGTCTCTTTGTACTCTGAGGGTTAGCCCATAGCATTCAGAACAGGCTTTCTGTGTGCCATTTTTGGTCTGGATGTCCAACCTACCAGAAATTGTGATCGTTTTACCCCAAGTATTCTTCAGATTTCTGGCACTGTTCTGTCAATACCGTGAAGAGTCTCACTCAGTACTGTGGAAAAATTCTTCATTGATTCTTAGTTGTTGATAAATGCTGGATATTAGCTTATGCAATGTGAGTCAGAACCCTGGGATTGACACAGGCTGGAGAAGGCAGGTGCGGTTATCTCCCAGGTACAAACCAAACCCCCCACAGTTCCCAGGTGGCACCAAGCTTGCAAAAAAAGCCACAGTCAGGTGCTTTTTGAACTTTGATCTGATTCCTGAAAGGGAGTGGAACAGGCACAGATGAGCTCTGTCAGTCCCCCCTTTATATCAAGTACACTTCTGAATAGTAAAAATACTATTTTCTCCAAAGGAATTCTTCTGTTTCAGTGGTGTTTGGGATTGCTTTGCAAGCAAGGATTAGTTCGTATCTGGCCTTTGGAACTTGTTGTCAGTGTAGTGTAATTCAGCTGTTGGTGTTCTTTTCCTTGCTGGATATGTGAGCTGTAGAGCCAAATTGATTTCTGAGACTTGTTTGATAGAGTAGAATTTAAATAACTGAATGCTTTTTTTTTCAATATTGCTGTTACTGGGAAGAATAAAACTGTTCCAGACTGTGGTGAATGCAGCACAGTTAGGAGTAGCATGGATACTGTCCTCTTGGTACAATTAGAGAATGGCTTTATTACAGAGAAAAAGTATTCCACTGGAGTGTGAACCTAAGTTTAACTTTGGTTTAGCTCCCTAATGCTAGTTTCCATATTTTAAATGTAGATTACTTCCTAGGAGAAGACATTAAAAATATGATGCGCCTCTGTTCTCATGGAAACCACATTTAGAGTTCTGTGCCGAGAAGTTCTTTATCCTGGAGGATATGCAGGTTCAATGAGTCATTTGCAGTTTTTCTAAATAAACCTCTTCATTCGTTTTTTTTTTCTTTTTCTTTTCAGGGTACTAATTATGATGATGGAAAAAAACACCCCTTGAGTTTACAATGTCTTGTCTTAGCCTTGGAAGAAGGCTTTTTCTTTTTTTTATGTTAAGTGTGATAGCTACCTGGCTATATAGGTTCTTCTTACTTTTCTCTTTTTCTTTTTTTGCTTTTTCCTTATATGCCCACAGAATATTCTTTAATTGCTTTCAAAAGCACTATACATTGCATTTTTCTTGTCTAAGAATGCACAGTATCTGATTCCTTTGTACTCTGCATGCACACAGCTCATTGGGATGTCTTGTGCCATGAGTATATGAATAAAGATGGTCATAAAAAAGAAAATATTTTTCAATATTCTTTTCTTTTTGTTTTAATGAAAGGCCAAACATGAGACCTGCTGATAATGATTTTAAATAATAACTGTACTAAAGTTAGGCCTAGTATCTTTCAACAACTGCATGTAGAAAATGGAGGTCATATACTCTCTAAGTAACATTATTACCTTTTATTTTTTTTCTCAGTTTAGCTTCATTTTTTTGTGTGAACAGCTGCATAAAAAAATTAAGACCTTTGCTAAGACTGTGCAGTTGTTGCTTAGAAATCTTTCAGGTCAACCTCATTTCTGTTTTAATATCGTAACAGATATTTCTGGCAACCCAATCACTTATGGTCCCTTGCTTCAGAGATGATAATTTAAAAAATATATTTAATATTAATAATCTCTTGTCAAAATGTAGAATGTAAAGTACAGTCTTTAATAAGAAGCTTTCTATTAAACTCTAAATATAATTTTAAAAAGATTAAAATGTATAATGAGGAAATTCTTACACTTTCTGGAAAAGTTTCAAACAAAGTGGATTAAAGTATCAACTTTTATTAATATGCAGAAAAGTTCACTGTTAATATTTACTTTTGAGTAGAGCCTTGTAAAAAGGTTCAGAGCACAGTTGGTTGAACTCCTCTTTCTCCTTTTTGAAGCATTAAGAAAGGTGAGAGCATGCCCAGAAGTGATGGTGTGGGTACTGCAGCACTGAAAAAGGCAAAGCTCAGAGGGCATTTTATTGTAGTATTGTTCTGTGGTAGGATGAAGTGGCTGGCTGCACTTGGGAGCTTAAGGGTTGGGGAAAATAGCTTTCCTGCAGAAGCTTTTGAAGGAGGATGTAGTCCCAGGAATAAATAACAAAGGGATAAAGGGATGAATAAATTGGCTGCTTTTAGCAGCAGTGCTTGCTCAGACCGTATGTGAAATGATGACCTTCCTTTGGCTCTAATATTGAATTATTTTATTTTTTTTAACTATACATAACATTTCAGGAGAACACTAGACAACTCCATTTGAGTTTCTTCTGGAGTCAGGATAAAGTTGGAAGGTTAAGGATCACTGTAAGCAGGAGCAGTTCTGTTCAAAACCAGAAAATATTCTTTAAGCTGATTGTTACTGAGTTGAAGATACTTTGCTGAAGCTTTCTGTGGTCCCAGCTGTCTGGTTAGGAGCTCTTGTTCCCATCTGCGAGTTGGCTGCAGAGTAAGCACAGGATGTTTAGCAGATATCCTGAAACAGGTAAAAGGTAATTCAGGTAAAAGATGACTTGCATGCCAAAAAGCAGCTTCTGAACATGAGCTGTAGGTAGCCTCTGGAACACTCTCAAATGACTTCCAGGAACACAGAACTGTTTCCTTTTGTATTTTGTTTGCCAAGAGAAGAAATAAAAAACTTAAGAAAGTAAAACTTTTATCTTCCTGCTCCCTCTAGACATCTGGACACTAAGACAATAGGAAGGTTGTCTTCAGAGGTATGGAAGTTCAATGTGGAGGTGGCAGGATTTCACATTGAAAATAGACATAAAATAAGGGACCGTGAAAGTTTCAGAAATGCTCTGGGTGTGTTGTGTTGGTCACACAAAAAGAAGGTGTGTGCAATAGGTAAGAGGTGGGCAATACTAAATGATCAGAGATGATCAGCCAGAGGAAGTCAAAATGCTGTGTCAAGTGTTGTGGGTGGGTGGAGGCTGCTTTCAGTATTCAGGAAAGCAAAGGAGTAGAGGAGGTGATGTTTTAGGAGTGAATAGAACTACTGAGAGAGTATTTAGTGATAAAATAGGGGTTATGATGTGAACAAATGAGGGTGATTGTGTGAGAAGAATGACATGGGTAGGGTTGAAATAGTCAACTCTGCATTTTAATCCAAATTAAAAATATCTTTATGCATTTCACAGGAACTGTTTGTTATATTAATCTGGCACAGAGTAAAGTTGGTGGGTCCTAAATAAGATCAATTGAATCTGCCGTGGAGTCTTTTTGCTGTCTCCATAAAAATGAACTAAAACTTCACAAATCCTAAACTCATGAGGCTGTTCAGCCAGTAGTTATCTCCAGACAAGAACCTTTTGCTGCAGTTCCACAAGAGATGAGTTTTAAAATATAGGCACTACTAAGAATAGCATCCAAAGGAAAAGAAAATATTTCTGACAAGCCTGATGTCATTTTATGGATTCTACTGTCCATAAAATAATCCAAAAGGGATAATTTTCACACCTTACAAGTTCACTTGTGGTATTAAAAGTTCATAAAATAAATGCTCTCAGTTGACTTCTGCAGCTGTTATTGTGCTGCCAGGAGGAATGTGATCATGTGATACTTTCCTTAATATATAAAAAAAATACTGAGTGCAGATGACTTGATATTTTTAATAAAGTGGCAGTTGATAGTTGCAGTTGTATTTAGATTTGTTCATTCAGGTATGGCCTTTGTGTTACAAGGTGAGTATTTGAAATGTTTCGAGTTTGAAGCACTTCTGTGGGTTGCAGAAGTATTTAATGGAATTGCAGGGTTGTAAATGAAATGGGAAATTGGGGATTTTTGAGGTCGTTTGTGTTCTGGGAAGTGGAAGACACCCAAAGAGTAGGACTTATCCTGAGCTCTTTTATCCCTCTCTGCTTCCCCAGTGTCCACTCGACACTCCTGCACAGTGTGTGTGGGAACACTCTGTGGGTAGGGATTTTTTTCTTTGATAAAATTTGTTCCTCACACTTACTTTGTGAGGTTCAAGGCAAAACATAATTCCCTAATTTTGGCCTGGGGTTCATGCATGCTGCAGAGAAATCTGTTGATGCCTTTGGGTAGTTTTTGCAGAATGACAGAAAAAGATATTTTCAAATAAAGGTAGTTTTCAATTCTGTGGGTACAGAGTGGGTGAATTTTGTTTCTTGAATTTCAGGCTTTTTGGTTTTCTTTATAACTTCCATAAAATCTCTTCAGATTGTGGTACAAAAGAGGCACAAAATGAGCGTAAATTGGTGTTACGATCTTTTCTGGAAGCAATTGCAGATTATTTTGAGTGATTTGGATGCTTTATTCATTAGTGGTTGTCTTTCCTTGTCTATCTGTAATCAGTATGAAAGCTGCTTGAAAAAGGATTTGCAATCCTGCTGGCTTACTAGGAATTCAGACTTCCTATTGCTAAAGGATCTTCTCAGGTTTTCAGTCATCAGTTTTGGGTGGCCTCAAGCTGCCACTGCTTACATAATTGCACATTTCATGTAATTAAAAAATTAACCATTTTTGTATAAAGATTATTAAAAAGACTGTTCTCACCCAACAGTTTCCCTTACCTCAGAGTGAGATTCTTCTCATTTTTAGTTTTGGTCATTACCTTTCTGGTATTTTGTAAGTGCGGTCTAATGTAAGTGCCTTGCATACTGCCTTGGCACTTAAAGAAATGCCAGGCAATACATAACTCCTGAGTGTTTCTAACACTGATACTTGTTTTTTTCTCATTGATTATATCAAAGATGGGAGTAGCTTCTAATCTACAAATTCATAAATTACTAATGCACTGCCTTAGAGTTGTGACAACACCTCCAATTTTGTTTCCTTGCCTGTTGTGTGAGATGTCAGCTCTCAGACAGCACGGTGCGTGTGGAACATGTTTGTGTTTACAAGCCTACCTCCACTGTGCAGCATTTAGTTGGCTTTGTCATCTGTGTGGGAGCAAAACTACTGAACTGAAGCAATAATTATTCTCCACTCTCCTGTATTCAGCTCTAAGCATTTGTACATCAAATTTAGAAATGTCATGGTGGCTCAATTTTATGTGCATTACACGAGGGGAGGATCATCTCTTGGATGCCCAGTTAGGGTTTATTTTTGGGACATTATAAAATAATTCTCACTTCATATTACAGTGATTCAGGGCCTGTGTTGAAGGTGTATGACATAGAACAAAGATAGTATTTAAAGGTAGGGCATATCAGATATACGTGAGGATATAAGATAGGGTTTAAAATGCAGAATTTGTTGTATTAATTTGTTTTGTCTGACCATTGCACACAACCAACAGGACAGGACTGCTCTCAAGTACAAGTGTGGGTCCTTTGGGAGATGTTTGCACAGTCTTTAACATGTGAAAACCATTATGGGATGCAGTGAGGGAAAGGCAGAGGTCATCCAGCTGCATGCTGTTGCACCTCTCTTCTGATACCTTTATTTTTTATTTTTGCTCTCTTTACGTGTACTTCAGTAGCTGCCAAATACTTTTTCAAGTTACTTGTGTAACTAGCATAAGCAGAAAGTTCTTGTGAGCAGAATTCAGTGCAGGTTGTCTTTATTCAGATTCATTAATCTGCATTTTTTTTCTCTTGAATATTCCTCTTCCCTCTAAATAAGAGAATATACTGAGGATTGTCATCTCATAAATCAGTTATTTGGACGGCATTTGGAAATCCTTTTGTGTTTGTTCATCAAAATATTTTGTAATGCATTTAAAAGTTGGACATCTCTGTAAATCTGCCTTATTTAATACCAGAATGACTTTCATGACTTAAACTTCGCTTCACTCTCATCCTCCCTGGCAGAACTGTAGTTCATGCTCTATAATTTCCTGTTACCTTATAAATGAAAATTTTCTCCTTTTTGTGGCCTTTCTCACGATCTCCTTTTATCTTGTATGTATGGAAAGGTTCCATGTCAGTTAAAGCTCTGTCTTGTGCCCTGATAATATGCTGCCAACTTCAGCTCCTCCTTCATTTTTGTTCTTCTCTTACATAAAAATCAAACTGTTCATATTTAAAGTATTCCAATTCTATTCCCACCTATCTTAAAGACCTGATTTTCTTCTCCTTCAGTCTGCTTCAACTATATTAATTTTCAGTTCCACCTACTCTTTTTATTTCACGTGTAACGGCTTCTCAATTAAAACTCATTAAATATCCTTTTTCCTCCTTCACATCAGTGCTCAAGTCCCACCTGTTCATTTTTGTATCTGCTTTATTCATGCTTCTCTACTCATTTTAGGAGGTGCTTCACTTATTTACTTCTGTGCTCAACATCTCTGAAACAACTCTGTAGTTTTCCACCTTGTTTCCATTTTTGTTATCTGAAAAAGGAGTTCGATTTCTGAGGTATTGTCACATTTCAGATGAGCTAGTAGAATGACCTGAAGAAGAACTGAATCACTCCAAAAAGCTGCTCTATAGCTATATAAATGGTGTAAAATATGGATGGGGGGAGTATTGTTTAAAGCCAAATTTTGAAGTGCCATGCAAAAAAAGGGCCCACTGAAAGAAACAGCCATCCCAAACCAAAAAACACCTTTCACTGTAAAACTGGGAAGATGAAAAACGAAATTAAAACACATTAAGTACCTCAATTTTTGTTGGTATGAGTAAGAGTCCTTCACCAGAATTTATTTCCTCAAGCCAAAAATGGGAAAGCCAATGGACAAAGTTGAGTCTGTTAATCCCTGATGAGAGAGAGGAACCTCTGTGCTGTCTGACTTTGCTCTGAGTTGGTTTCTCATAGTATTTTGTTGCAGTTTTTGCCCAGCCTGTCAGTGCTGCTCTAGGTACTGGGGTTGCCCTCTGAGAATGACCTGAATTTGATACCCTGGACTAGCAAAATAAGAGATGAGAAAGAAGAGGCTGAGATTTTGTGTTTCTGTGTTTGTTTTTTTCATGTGGGCTATTTGCTTATGCTTGTTAATGTGGGTGTAATCCCTCTGGTTTGAACACTGGATGCCTCAGTATTTTGTTTGAACATCTCTCACGAAGAAAAATTACAGACTGGAGGAGAAAATGGGAAATGAGCACAAGTGTGGAGAATTTGTTCTTTGAGGAAATAAGCAGAGTATTCTAGAGAAAAAACGAAAAAAGCTATGATTTTTTTTTTTTTTTTTTTGAAACTGAGATATGCTAAAATTGTTTAGGAGAAAAAAAGTAATTGGCATAAATTGCAGGTTAGAAAAAATTAGGCTCGAGCTGAGAAATATAGTCAAAAGAGCAGTAAAATCCTTGAAATGAACTGACAAAATTATGTATATCCGTAGACTGCCAATCTTCTTTTCTGTTAGATTCACTCTTTTCTAGCTTGTTCTTGAATGCCCCTGCAGGTTTTTGGCAGAGATGACTTTTTACACATTTGTATGTCTGTAGGTACACTAACAAAACAGACTGCATGCCAAATGTGGCATCCTGTCTGGGATCCTGTCTCAACCAAAAGGATACCTGTGCAGACTTCCATATTCATCTCATGCAATGGCAAATATCTAAAAGAAGAAAGTGCCAGAAGGAAGTTCTAGGTCGATCAATCTACCTCAATTTATGAGACTGGTTATGGAGCAAATACTCCTGAAAGTATTTTCTAAACATGTGAATGTCCAATGGCATCATGGGGAGCCCCCAGCACAGATTTATGAGGGACAAATCCTTGTGACCAACCTCACCAGTTTCTGTGGCAAGGTAACCATGCTGTGTGCGAGGGACAGGCAGTGAATGCTGTACACCTTGGTTTAGCAGGGACTCCAGCACTGTATCCCATAGTGCCCTTATCATGAAATCAGTGAGATAGGGACTGGACAAGGCAAAAATATGTGGTTGGACTTCTGGGATGAAAGAATCAATCAGTGGTGCAAAGTCTGGCTGGAAGCCAGCAACTAGTGGTGTCTTTCAGGGATCAGTGCTGTTAAATGTCTTTATTCATCACCTGTGTGATAAGGCCAAGTGTACCTCCAGCAGGTGTATGGACAATAGCAAATTGAGGAGTGTGCTCAGTGCTCTGGAGGGCAGGGATTCTATTCAGGCTGGAGAAAGGCACCAGCAAGACCTTATGAAGTTCAGTGAAAGCAGGTGCTGAGTCCTCTACCAGTGGCAGAACAATCTCCTGTGACAAGATCGGCTGAACACGAGCTAGATAAAAAGTGACTTTTTCAGAAGAGTATTTGGAGATGCCAGCAGACAAAATGTTGAAAACAAGCCCCCAGGACGTGCTCATAGCAAAGGCAGCTGAGCACAGCGTGGGCTGTTTGCAGGAGCCCAGGCAGCAGGTCCAGGGAAGGATCAGTGCCCTCTGCTCAGCACCTGTGACACCGTGTCTGCAGTGCAGCCAGTTCTGGGCTCCCCGGTACAGGACTCACGCAGCCACTCGGGACCATGGCCACTGGCCAAGCTGGCCAGATGGTGGGAGCACAGGGTGTACAATGAGGGGTTGAGGGAACTGGGTTTGGTTCAGTCTGGAGTGGAAAATGTGTTGCTGTCTACATCTGCTACATCAGAGGAGTTAGTGAAGGTGGAGCCAGCCTCTTCTCAGAGGTGCCTGATAACAGGCTGAGAGGCAACAGGCACCAGACACAAGGTGGAACCTAGGAAATTCTGGTTACCTAAAAGGATGTTTTTGGTGGGTTGGTGTTATGATCTCCGTTAACATAGAAGAGCAAGGGAAACTACGTCTCTGTGAATAAAATGGATCAAACCCAGAAGGGTTCAAAATATACCCCCAAACTTGATTAAAGCCAAATGAGGTTAGATGTTGGTGCCAAAAAACGTGGTATATTTTCTTTAACAGTAGAAGAGGCAAAGAGAAAGGAAAAGACAAAAAGAAATAGAAAAAGAGGTGTGCGTGGGGGGACAGGGAGAGAGTGTCAGGAGTTAGGTAGGAACATGTCACCCTTCTGAGGGTCCCAATGACGTCTCATGGCTCCCCTCCATCTGCTCTTCTTGCTGGTGAGGGTCCCCCGCTGGCCCATGCCGGAAAGTTTAGAATCACATGGATTAATATACCTTTGGGCCAGGTGGGAACACCCGCTTGCCTCCGCTGGGGAGGGCAAGTTTGACACTGTCCCTTGCAACACTGAGGGTCTGTTGCATCTTGGGCAGTGCTCTGGTGCCAGGTGTGAAGACCCCTTTGGAGGGCGTTTGATGGGCCATGTCAGGGACCCCCTGTGCTGTCCCTCATGTGGATGCAGCTGTTCTGGGGTGCAGGGCCCTACAGCTGAGCTCCTCTGCACAGTGGTGGATGGGCGTTCACTGCCTCCAACCAGAGGCTTTTTCACTACACACCCAAAATCTCTCCTCCCCCCACCCTTTGGTGTGAGGGTCTGTGTGAGCCTGGCAGCTGACAGCCCCAGTGTAGGGCCCTGTTCAGGGTGTGGTGGTCTTCAGCTTCTGTTTTTATACAGTTTTGCTGTAATAGGCAAAAGTCCTTCATGAAGATGTTTAAGCTATAAATGATAACATTTCAGTCTCTGACAGGTGGTTGACTTGTTTGCTAATTTTAGACCATCAGTGTGGTCAAGTAGTGGAACAGGTTGTCCAGAGAGATTTTACGATCCCCTTTCTTGAAGGTGTTCAGGACTAACCTCGTATTGTGGTTTAACCCCAACTGGCAACTTAGCCCCACACAGCTGCTCGTGCACTCTTACCTGGTGAGGTGAAGGGGAGTCAGAAGGGTGAAAGTGAGATGGAGACAGTTCAGTAGGGAAAGCAAAAGCCATGTGCTCAAGCAAAGAAAAACAGGGGATTCATTCACCACTTCCCATGGGCAGGCAGGTGCTCAGCAATCCCCTGGGAAACAGGGCTCCATCATGTGTAACAGTGGCTTGGGAAGATGAACAGCATCACTCTGAAATTTCTTTCCTCCTTTCTCTTCCTGCTCTACATCATGCTCACATGATGCCCTATGGTCTGGAACATCCCTTGGGTCAGCTGGGGTCATCTCTTCCAGTTGTGTCCCCTCCCAAATTCCTTGTGCACCCTCAGCTCTTTTGGTGTTCCCAGCCAAACCCAGCTCACCCCTCACTCAGGTCCTGGAGTGACTTTATCTAATGAGAGCTTGGAGTGGATCAGCTGATCTGCAGAGGTCTCTTCCAGCCCAAAGTATTATTCCGTGCTGATACCATACAGAGCAGTGCTTGCTGTGGGAGTGTGATCCTTCAGGCTTGCTGTAAAAAGGCTCTAAATTCAGGGGATTGATTCATGAGGCATGACCTTTTTGTGAGTTTTGTGAATCATGTTGCAATTCAAAACAAAACAGAAAACCTTTGAGACTTACTGTTCCCTGGGGTTAGTCTTAGAGCCTGTTAGTGTGTACACGCATTCACAACTCCAGGGTCTGTTGCCCTGAGATGTCCTCCATCTTCCACCTGCTCTGTTGAAGTTTGATTGCCCAGTTGATGGCTCTGAGAGGTCAGGGCAAATACAGGAGGAAGGTAGAAACACAAAACATTTAGAAGAAGGGATAAGTGGCTTTCCCAGCAGAAGAAGGGTGGATTAAATCATGTTTTGGCTAATTCTGCTGGCTTATAGATGCTATGGAATGTGGAAAAAAATTGTGTAAAAATACTCAGAGGAAAACATCAATATCCCTCCCATGGTGTCTTTTTTTTTCAGTTTATACCTTAATGCCTTAACAAGTTGGGATATGTAAATACTATTTAGAATGGAAACAAAGTGTAGATTTTTAAGGCTGTTTATTATCTTCCCTTTGCCCTGTTCTATTTTGAAGTTTGACATTAGCATCTTTTGAAAGGGAGCATATGGCATTTCTAATTAAGGCCTGAGATTTTCTGACATGTAACTGAATAATACATTTCAAACACTGCCAAGCCTTCCAGATGAAAGAATTTTCTGGCTGAAGCACTGGAGTGTATGTGCTGTAACACTGGTCTTCTTTAGAACTTCGAAGAATTTTGCATGGATTACCAGCATAGTGAGAAATCCAGGGGTTTGTTTCTTTAGGCTGATGTCAGTCAGTGTTCCTTGGCAAGCTGGGGTTTGGATCCAATAAGAGCTCCTGTGCTTTGTTGCTCAGAGGATTCAGTGTAGCTTCATTTTGAACCGTTTTGGTCTGCCAGGGGGTTTTAGTCATGTTTATCAGATTTCTTTCCAGGCTGCAGGGTTTGTTTGTGTGTATTTTCAACATTAACTCCTGTAGAGATGTGCTGTAGTTCTTCAGTCTCTCCAGAGAAATTCTAATTTCTTCCTTTCAGCACTTGGTGCCAAATTTTCTTCCTTTATTTTGAATGCATGAAACCTTTCTGAAATTGTGGTTTGTGATAAATTCCTGATGTGAGCTAGGTTTCTTGATATTCGTAATACGTCCCAGTATCATTAACATGTACCTTGTGTCTCTGAATAGCAAGTGTGCTCATCTCAGAGGTTTCCTCAAATTCTTTTCTTCTTTCCATGGAAAGTAGAAGGGACTGCATTTATTGTTGATCCCTCTGACACAGTTGTGCCAATCAGGAGAGGAGAGGATTAAAAAAATGTAATGCATTTAGGTCAGGGGTTTTTTGTTAGGTATTGCCATGTTTGTGTGGTAGGTGGGGAAATTGGCATTTACACTATTTTTGATAGTTTTAAGAGGGAAGCTGAGTCTTCAAATACATTTTTCCCCTCAGGACACAATTGATTCCTTTGGTTACTGAGAAACCTGTTACTGTGATATCAAATTTTAGTTAAAATATGAACTTGAGGGTTTTGAATCTTCTTATTTCTGTCTTTAGGTCTAATGAATGCATGCAAAAGATTGGGTAACCTTAAAATCAAGTTTTTTGTAGATTTGTGATGTGGGTGGGTGGTTATTTTCTTTGGATTATTTTTAATTCTAATGGGGAAGTATTTAAATGGAGGTTGAGCTTGTAGTTGGGTACTGTAAAACTGTGCAAACAGGTTCCAAGCTAAAGGCTTTCACCGTTGTTCATTTTCAAACACAGAGATTTCTGATGTGCTTCTCTCAGGGCAGCGTTTTTGCTGTAATTGTCCTTGAAATACAGTATGTGCTATCTTTGTCCTCACAGCTCACTGTCAAATTCAAGCACTGATGATATTTTATTAATTAGTTGTATTTGACAACTGCTAAGAACATAAATTAGAAATCTGTAATTGAAGTGAGAATGATAAGGATGAAGAGCTAACAGGGTAATTGCACAAGTCCTGAAGATCCTCTTCTGCCTGGGAGTTAAAGTGTTTAATGTGCTTGGGGGAATTCAGGTATTAGGTCAGCAACAATATGTGACAGAGCTGTGTGGAACACAGTATTGGAGGGATTTGGGGGACAGATGAAGCTTTGGTTCTTCTTTTTTTGTTACATTTTTACTTCTGGAGACAGTTCAGATCATAGGAAAGAGCAGCCTTGAAGCCCTCTAGCATCGAAGTGTCCACGGCTTCAGCAGCCTCTGAGCATAACTGGTTGCCCAGAGAAGCTGTGGCTGCCCCTTCCCTGGAAATGTCCAAGGCCAGACTGGACAGGGCTTGGAGCAGCTTGGGCTAGTGAAAAGTGTCCCTGCCCATGGCAAGGAGGATGGAACTGGATGAGCTTTAAGGTCCCTTCCAACTCAAACTGTTCTGGGATTTTGTGATGATGATGATAACAGGGCTCTTGCTGTGTCTGTTTTTGGGTTGTGTTTCGTACTAAAGACACTGAGAGTTGGAGCCTGTCTGCATCTGGTGGTGTTGAAGTTGCACTTGTTTAATTCTTATCAGTGTTTTATTCAGATGGAACTGGAAAAAGTCCAAATAACTGCAAGACCATATTTACACAAGGACTTGCCATATGGAGTTAGACTGTCCAGCTTACTGTGGGCAGCTGCACAGGCCCATGGGACGCTTGGAATCTTAATGAACACTTGGTTTGGATGGTTCTTTGAGCATGCTGTTCCAGGCCCCCATGATCCCTTCTGGGTTTGGGTGTTATTCATATAATGGCATATATCCCTCCCTAAGTGTTTCATTCTTAATAGTTAGGAGGTTTCATTTGAAGCAATCCTCTTTGTGACCTTTAATGCCACAGTCTTGGGTTTTTTCTGCTCATCCATGAACCTGCTTCCTTAAAAAAAATTATTTTGTGGCTCAGAGAAGACTTCCTGAGCTTGGGATACCACAGGGAAGCCAAAGGGACATGGTGTAATGAAGTAGCATTATCCACTATGCTTTAACAGAGACTCCTCTTTGTGTGAAGTCTGGATGTGACTTTGAGGTAGCGCTGTGAAATTTTATTAAATGGGGAGTTGACCGCATTGAAACTTTCCTTACATGATGCTTTTCTAGGTCCCAGTCCTTTCTCTGGTAACACTGCTGTGAATTATTTTCTAGTCCTGTTCTTTTAAACTTTATGATAACTTTATTAATACACTTGTTTTATAAAGTCTGCTAAACATTCTTTATGATTCCATTAAAATTTTGTGTCTTTTTATGCTTTTAAAACTGATACATGAAAAAAAAATTGTCAGAGACCTGTATGTATGCATCTTTAGTGTCTGTGCCCTTGGGTGAACCTGTGCATGCTTTTGTTTTCTTGTTTTTTCTTTATTTTTACAGAGAGTGATAATGAACTCTCCAGTGGCACTGGTGATGTGTCAAAGGATTGTCCTGAGAAGATTTTGTATTCCTGGGGAGAGTTACTGGGGAGATGGTAATGCTTAATTTCTTACATTAGATTTTAGATACTAACCTTTAATTTGGTTTATGACACTATATGCTCCTGAGCAGGAGGTTTGAAATTCTTCACCTTACTCAGTTTAAAAACTAAAATGCAAGATACATTGAAGTGTAGTTTTAAACCTTAATTTAAAGGGGACTGGTATAGATAACTTGCAGGTTTTTTGACAAATCTTTCCCATAGCATGTGCCCAAGTCTGGTTTGGTTTGGTGTTTGAGAGTGTATTTGTATGTGCTCACACAGCAGGTGTGAGTCTTCACAGGCAGAACTTTCTGGTCCTTTGGGGCTGGGTGTTAAATCCTCGTGAAACTCAGTGCCAGGATAGGACAGACACAGCACTCCCATGTGTCCCATCTAAGCCATGTGTGCCAGCTGGTGTACACTGAACTTGTTTAGAAGCACTTTTTTTTCCTATTTTTGTTAATGTGCTATATGCAAGTGCTTGAAAAGGAATCTAGAAAGACTGTGAATCCTCACTGAAACACTTTCTGTTGGTGAGTGAAATGAAGAGTATTTGTAAGCCCAGACTATGTTCTCAACAGTGTTATTTCTGTTGTTTAATTAAGTGCTCCAGTAGCAGCACATACTGTGCCAAGAGAGGAAAAGTCTGTCTGTTTGCTGCCTCAGAGAGACCTGAGCAAGTGCCAGAACCACTTACTTGGTTTTCCCTGTGTAAGTAGCTCCTGCTGCCGGAGACAAAAATAATCAGAGGCCCTTAGCCTGGAATTGGCACTTTCCTTTTCCTAACTCCAAAAGAGAGATGACCAACATTTTAAGGATTTATTTGGGCAATTCCTCCTCCCTTTACTTGGCTACTCTGTAGCTTTGGAGAAGCAGCCTCTTGCTGCTGGCCTCATCTGTACAGTGATCCCACACAAAGGTTTCTGGATGAGGGAGGCATCACAAGGTTTTACTGAGCTGAACTGAAACTTCCCTCTGGAACTCTCCTTCTGGTTGTTTTTAACTGTCACTGAAGTTTCTGACCTTAATCCAAGATTGAAAGGTGCTACTTTTCAATGTAACTTTTTAAAAAAAATATTCATTTGTCGGTTGATTCTTCTGTTTTTAACCTGTGTCCTTGACAGACACATGGACTCTGTGGATGAGCATGCTGAAGTAAAAAGACACCGACAGCTCATGGTCTTAAGTTTCATGTATTCAGCTATTCCTTGTGGTTACTCAAGTATGCTAATCAACAAGATAAAACACTCAAGACTTTTGGAATAAACTACTTTGGAATCCTAACATAACTTACACATAAATCAAGAGAATTGTTCAATAGTTAAAACAGCTTAAAATCAGTTAAAAATGGAGTGAGAAATGGGGGAATCCCAGCCTGTTTGAAGACTAGCAAGCATTTCTTCAGGAGTGTCTCAAGCAGTATTACCTCCTGAGAGAAATTCAAGTCTGTAAACTTCTTGAATAGTGTTATGTTACATTTTAAGAACAAAACTTAGAGTAACAGATGAAAAATGGTAAGGATTTGAAAACTAAAAATAAACCGAAATAAAATCTCCTAGTGTGTTGAAAACTGTGCCATATGTCAGTAGAAGATCTGTGCACTTGTAAAAAAAGTAAACAAACAAAAATTAACATTTCCACTTGGGGAACTGGTGTACTGATTTGTCTCCTAGATGAAAAATTTCTTGCATTTTAATTGCTTTTTGTCATTTCATTAAAATGTCACTGTAACCTATTGGACTCAGCAGAAACACTGCTGAAAGACTCTCTTTAAGCATATAAACAGAAATATGAGTAAGACAATTTACCAAAAAGATAGAACAAACAATTGAAAAGTAATGGTATACATATTTATTTTACTACTTACTGCATCCTCAGCAATAAACTTGCTCTTGGCAGCTAAGCTGCTTTAGTTGACTGGTCAACTATTTCTTTAAAGAAACCAGTAGCAATGATCAATAACAGTCTTTGATCAGAAATATGTTTGTCAAGTTGGAGCATAGTCTGTGCATTGCTGCTGTATCCTTGCCCTCTGATATTTAAAAATTGGATTTTTGAGTTTGTGCAGGACGATTGCAACATCTTGTAACAAATTAAAGATGTCAACATCCATGAATGGTGACCCCCCACGTGATAAAGGATAAGGTTGGAATAAGATAAGCTTTTATTTGCTCATTTCACTTGTTCTGAGCAAGAATTATGGATGCTCAAGCTGTTTCAGTACTTGGAAAGTTGGCTATGGAAGTTACTAATGCTGTCCAGCATGGACTCATATTGCTAAAGTATTACCTCTGCCACAAAATACAAATATAGAACAGAGCCAGTGAAGTCTGGCTGCTTAATTCTCAGTTGGGGTTATGTTCAGGAAGGTGTTACAGCATGTGTGTTGGTTGTTGCCTCATTTGTATTGTTTCCTTAATGTTGCTGGAAATTTCCCTGTTTCTATGGGAATGTCCCTTTTGAGCTGTTCATTTGATCAGCTTGTCCAGTGCTCAGGGGAGCCCTTCTTTGTTTCTCACATAACACATGTGACCAGATCCATGTAATAACCAAATTAATCCACAACCAGAGCTTCAACTTTCTGACGTATTTACTATATATTTATTCCTCAGTGTGCATGTCATAATTCTGTAACTGCTTAGAGTATCCTGTCAGAGAATCCTGAATAGTTTGGGTTGGAAAGGACCTTAAGGCTCATCTCATTCCAGCCCCATGCCATGGGCAGGGCCACCTTCCACTATCCCAGGTTGCGCCCAGCCCTGTCCAGTCTGGCTTTGGACACTTCGAGGGAAGAGGCAGCCACAGCTTCTCTGGGCACCCTCTGCCAGGGTCTCCCCACCCTCACAGGGAAGAATTTCTCCCCAACACGGATGTAACCCTGCCCCTCTGTCAGTTTAAAGCTTCCCCCTTGTCCTGTCACTATCTGCCCCTATTAAGGTTCTCTCCTTCCTTTTTACAAGCTCCTTTAAGGTACTGAAAGGCCATAATAAGGTCTCCCTGGAGCCCTTTTCCTCTCCAGGCTGAACACCCCCAGCTATCCCAACCTGTGTCCATAGCAGAGAGGCTGCAGCCCTTGGAGCACCTCTGTGGCCTCCTCTGAACCCGTGCAAGTCCTTTAAGTCAAGTACTTAGTGCTTTTAATGTTTCTGTGAATACTGGTTTTCTTTCCAGCTTTTTCCCATCACAAGAGAGTTAGGGTAATGTGACTGGCTGCAAAATAGACTGAAAAAGAGAAAAGGAACTAGGTTTTATTTGGGTATGTGAGGGGTAAAGATAAAGATGAAATTACTTGTACTGCACCACACATTTAAAATAAAAATAATTATTGTTTTTAAAAGGATAAGGGTATTATATAATCACACTCTTTTCCATTCTCAGGTCATTAGGAAAAATGGGGATATCATCCCCAAAACATAGGAAAAAGAAATTGGTTAGAATACCTTTTAAATTTAAACAGCAGTGGTAAATTGTTCATGTCCTAATGACCTGCTTCATAGAATGAATACTCTAAACATTTACTGGAAATCCAGGGTCAAATTGCAGGTTATTCAGTTAATCACAGCTTGCTGGCATTTGGCTAAACAGCCACTCTCACTGCACTGCTACCAGGAAAGCTGGGAAACACAATGGTGGTCAAAGCAGAAAGAGCCAAAAATCAGTTTGGGCAGTCTTCTGCTACATTGCTCTGGACATTTTCATGAGTCTGACTGCTCTAGTCTAGATCAGCAAATACTGTTATCTCAAAAAGAGCTTTTCCACATCTGTGACTGAAAGCTCTGTAATATTGTGCATGTACAGTGATTTTTGTATTCCTATATTTCTTGGTGTGTGTGTTTGTGTACAACCACATAGTAAAGCACCAGCTCAGACCAACAGGCACATTTATTTGAAATAGAGGGTTTGTACAAACGTGTGCAAGTGTTCCTGTTTTGTGGGACTTGGAACATGCTCTTGGCATGAAACATGGAACTAGAACTTCAGTCTTCATGACACTACTCTTAAAATTGTCTTTTATTTGTTTTCCAAAATTTATTTTTCTGCACAGCTTACATTATTTTTAGTTTTTTTCTTAACCTAAGCTAAAACATACGTGTTGAACAAATATTTAAATTGAATTGTCTGTACAGATGGCGTATTTTTCAATTCAAATTGTTCTTCATTAGCCAGTTTAGTTCAATTTCTGCAGCTATTGTTAATTTTCATTAATGTCTCCACACCTAGAGAATTTGGATATCACTACATTTTGCCACTGATTCTTTCTGTAAATCCTTGCAGACATCTGACAAATACTAACTACCATAACCAGTGAAAGAAAAGTTTGTGTTGCCAGCTGCTGACTCTGCTTTAGTGAATAACTTCAAAGATTTTTAATGTTTTTAATGTTTTTAATCTTTATTTTGATTACTGTCATTGGAGTGTAACAGGCAAATTACCATCTTTATTTCAGGCACAATAACCTTGTTGTGAGACCAAATGGATTGTCCACTCTGGTGAAGAGTGGTGTTCCAGAAGCACTGAGGGCAGAGATCTGGCAGCTGCTGGCAGGATGCCATGACAACCAGGCAATGCTAGATAAATACAGATTACTCATCACTATGGTAAGGGGTTTATTATTTGTTCTTTCCTTCTTTTGTTCACTTTTCTTTCCTTTGGTCAAGATAAATTCTGCTGGGCAGCAGTTTTAGTCAGTGGCAGAAGAATGAAACAGTTTGATTTCTAGAGTCAAACTTTTTAACAATTTTAAGTAACTGAAATTGTGATTATGTGACTTTACCTCCTGCCATGGGTACCTGCTGCATGGCATTAGCAATAAAAATTGCTGACCTACATCTGTTGCAATGCTTGACATTTAGCTTTCTATTCTCTTGCTGAGATGGTAAGAACATCAACTTGTTCAAGTGTTTGCTTGTGAGTTTTGTATAAACTCACATCCATTGCTTTGTTCTTTCAGAAGTTTGTTTTATGTATGCCTTAATTTTAGGGGTTTCAATTCTTAGAAACCCAAACAAGACATCACAAAATTGAATATTTCTTCTTTCTGTTGTTTATTTTTAAAAAGATTAGTAAAAACATTTTGACCTAGCAGGAAACCAGTCTCCTTGCTGTGTGGATGAGCTGATAGGAGAATCCTTTTGGGAAACAATTCCCATTCTGTGTCCATCAGTGCAGTCAGTGAGCATTCTAAGCACGCTGCAGAGCTGTTTGCTCTTCTCAGATCTGTGATGGCAAGAGGGAGGAGCTCTGTATTGTGTAGCACAAGCTCTGTTCAGTGTCAGAAGGTGATCTCAGCATTTGGGGTTCTGGAGCTCTGCCACTGCAGGGCCGTTACAGCTCTGAGAAGAGCAGCAGTCTCAAATATGCTTTTAATGGCAAACATGGATGGAGATAATTTTCTGTGCTGCTCAGAGCAAGTGCTGGATTTGTTACCTGAGTCATGAATTGTCTGTCCACACAGAAATTCTGGGGTGGATGTTGTTACTCCTTTCATAATGTTGCCATATTGTTTTGTTACTTGTTCTCTTAATTGGACTTAATTAATTATGTTTGTGAAGCTTAGAAGCATTCCCAGAGTGAGAGCTGTCCTGGTGGCTTCTTTTTCTTTACCAAGAAGGAAGAATGTTTTGATAGTGTAAATTTTGATGTTGTAGCTGTGTTATATTTTCCTTGGAAACCATTCACAGGACATCTGTCAGCTGTGTGTTGCATCAAAGCCACCTCCATTATTTGCTCCTGCTTTCCAAAAGTGGGAAAGATGTTTGTTTCACAGTGGAGGAGGGAGTAGAAGACTTCTAAAATGCAAGCTTTCTCTTGATGCTGGGGCCTTGTTCCTTAAAAATACCTTGTTACACTTGGCCTTTTCACTACAGAAATATTGCAGTGACAGGTATTTTGGAAGATGATATTTCATACAGTATTTAATACAAAATATTACAGTGTTACTGATGAAAAATTTAAATCCTCTGCTGAACTGAAGCATTTATGCAAACAGAGTTTTTTTTTTTCTAAAGTACATCATTTTCCTTCTGGAATAACAAAACTTCTTCTGTAGTCTGACTGTCTAAACTGCTGATCATCACATCATTTGGCAGTAAAAGACTCATGAAAGAAATGAACAGGAGAGAGCCTGTGCTGTACCAAAGCTAGGGCCCATCTTTGGGAGGAGTTCATATGGGATGCTCCAAAAAAAAAAGTCAGCTGATATTTTTTTTTCAATTAATTATTATTGATATTTATGTCTGTGAACAGAACTTTTCTGTTCACTTTACTGGTGTATCAGTAATATGAATTAAGCAGAGAGAGTAGTAGAATATATATTTTATCAGTATACGCTACTAAAAGCTTGCTTGTAGTCTTACCTTATGTGTGTCAATAAAAACCTAATAGTAACAACTTTATTAAGTTAAGCTTCAGAGTTATTTGAGTATTAATGACTGTTCACTTGCTTCTCCTGTATGAGAAAGTAGAACTGATTTCTTTTCTCTGCATTATTTGTATGCTGCCATCCTAATATGCCAGCAACATGAACTTCATTTTTTTCCATAATTATTTATTCTTGCCATCAAACCTGTCATTTTCATCTTGATTCTTTCAGTTTATGTATATGTTTGCACAAATTCATTGTCTACTTGTATTTTGGTCTTTGTGTTTGACATTCCTCTTCTGGAAGCTGGATGTGTTTGTGGGTGTCTTGTCCACCTCAGCAGTAAATTCTGTGAGCATCTGTGTCCCTGAGCCATTCCTGGGTGGGGAGAGCTGGTGATGCTCTGCATGTGCAGTCCTGGGAACAAAGTGGGCTGAGATACCAGAAGTAGGAGGTGGCGCCAGAGCCTCTCTCTCCCTCAAACAGCTCCCAGTTGCTGCCTCGTTCCTGGAGCAGTCCCCAAGGTTCAGTCCCCAAGGTTCAGTCCCCTGGTAACCCATCCTTCCTCTGAGCTTGCCCTCCCAGCACTCCAGCCCTTCCCTGCTCATCCAGCCCAACCTGCACCCCTGGGTTAAACTGGCAATTGCAGCACCTCAGGGAGAAAGAGCGCCCTGGAGACCACTGGAAAAATCTCTGCCATGGTACTGTCACAGCTTGAGAGATGAACTCGATACCTGGAATTATATGTACTGAAAACCTGATTGATGGTTGCCTCTTACGGGGACAGAGTGAAATCTGATGAAAACTCCAATTTTCCTACAGTGTTACTGGTTAACTTCTGGTGAAACTGTGCTCACTAGTGAGAGGTGTGTTGTTGGCAGGCCAAAAATGTGTGCCTTGTGATACTCTGAATGACAGCAGACTCTCAGCATTTAAATTTTGTTTAGAGACCATGATATAGAAACATTGGTTGTTCTATTCCAGTCTTGTGCAGCAGTGCTGTGTTAGATTGGCCAGTTACAAGGCCCATCACCTAAGAAATCTGGCTGTGCATTTATACTGTGTATATCCATCTGTATGCAGAGCTCTGGAACCTGCTGCAGAGTTTCTCAGCTACAGGGGTGCTTGGTTCAGTGTGTTCTGTAGGAGAGGGTAATTTGGGGCTTGTTTTAGAGTCTCAATTCATCACTGAAAGCAAAATAAAATGTCTCATTTAGAAAAGTCAGTGCTGCACTCATTTTCTCCAAAAGGCCTCCACGTCCTCTAGTCCTGTGCACTGGAGATCAGCAGTTTGTCAGGAATGGTCTGGTGATCTGTGTTCCCTTTCCCCTAGATCAGACCCTTCATTTCCTGTCTCTAGGTGAGTTTGGAGTTTCAGGAGGGAAGGGAGAAAGAAATACTTCTGCTCTCATAAGTGCTGACAGGCACTACCTTGCACTCTCTTGGGTCTCCTGCTGAATTCCAGCTTGATGATTCCCGTGAGCTGCTCAGGAATTTTGACTGGAGCCCATAGTAGGCCTTGCATCCCATTTTAGAGAGTAGGAGTTGTGATTTGGCAGCTGCTTTCTGACATGTATGTAAATCTGTTCTGTGTGGCAATCAAAATCTGCCTTACTTCCCTTGCTGGCATGTGTGCCATGGGCTCTTCACAGCGTTGCACGTGGCACCTGACAGGAAAGTCAGATATACACCAGTAGGGATGAATTTGTGTTTTTATTTATGTAATTATTTTTAGGAAAATAAAATCAGAGTGAGAAAAATCTGAGGGGTAATACTGGTACTCAAAGAGCTTTTGGAAAAGCAGTGTTTTATTTCTTGCATCTTACAGTGTTTATTATCAGAATTTTGCTTCTCTGTTTTAGATGGTTTAATTCTTGTATGTGTTCTCACTGCTGAATTTGTAGGGTGAGACTTCTTTCCTGTCAGGGCTGCGTGTAGCTGTGCAAGTAAACTGAGAGCAGCAACAGAAGGCTGTCACTCACATTCTGTAGTCTGAAAACTTTTGGGTGGACTGTTTTAAGGTAGCATTTCTGATTCTAAAATGTATGATTTATTCATAAAAGACTTCCAGTTTGCAATAGGAATTCCCTTAAGAAATGAACTCTATGTTCATCTAACAGCATATATAGACTTATTTTAAATGCAGCTGCTGCTGTGCTTTAAGGAACCAAAACTTGTTTTAAATTTATTACTAATATTTTTTTTAAGTAAGATCAGAAAAAGAAGCCTATTCTCAGATAAAGTAGATATTGATAGAATTATGTTACTCAAAACAATGAAAGTTTGTGTAGGAATGAGAATGCCCAGTTTTGAACTGCATGGTGACATTGAGTCGAAGGTCTTAAAAAAAGATGGAATGGCTGTCCTTCCAAATGACTTGTAAGAGAACCAAAAATAAGATTATTTGTTTGTTGTCATAATTTCCTTTGGCAATGTGAGCATGTGCCCAGAACAGTTAGAGATAATAACTAATTAAAGGGTCAGGCTTCAGAAGACTTGGCCAAAAAATAGCTTTTTCTGCTGACTGTAGTTTTTGGTGTTTTGTGTCTGGACCAATAACGTTTCAAGTCACTCCACAGTGAAAATCCTAAGAATTCTTCCAAGCTCTGACAGGCATTGATTTGGGGATTAAATATTGTCATATCATGGAAATAACAGGTCTCAGTAATTTAATAATTTGAAAATGGCACTAATCAGAGGTATCACTGCTCCAGCAGGATGATTCCCATGCAGTAGTGAGCAATTATAGGAAGGTGTTTTCCATTGCTGCAGAAGGTGGAGCAAATGGTTTGGATTTGGGGCTGGATGAAATTAATCAATTTAGAGTTAATATATTTGGTTTATCTGTTCATTTTGAACCAGCATTATTACTTCTGATTCCTACAAGACAAATCCTCTTGTTTTAAAGCAAAAAGAAAAAATACCCTAAAAGTTAAGGTTACAGGTTGCTAGAATTGTCTTGTCCAAAATTAAGGTAGAAATAGGATAGATGAAAATAGCAAATCCTGTTGTTGAAGTTTCAGCATGTGCTTAAGCACAATCTTCCATGTATTGAATTAACTCTAATTATGTTTCTTGGTGCATCTGTGTTTGACCTGAGCTCCAAGGACTAAATATCAACTTTCATGTAAACCTAATGCAGAAATGTATTTATTCTTTAAACTTTGAATTTACCCAAACTGTTCAAACAAGAAAAGGTCCTTGCTTCTTTGTTTCGTACTTAATATTTACTTGGCTGATTAATTTTTATTGCCAGTTAGAGAAAGGAAAATTGAGGGGATCACAAATGAGTCACCGTTGATAGACAAAGATTAAATCCAGTTGACTTTGAAACTGGTGCCTTGATGCCATGTTTGTGTGGTTTTGTTCATTTAGTTTTTTAATTTATTTTATTTGTGTGAAGCAAATTCAATTTGTGTGAAACAGTTTAGGTGGGAATTGAGAGAATTCCTTACACAGGAAGGCTGTTTTAGTGTGAGTAGAAAATGAATCAAGCTTGTTACTTGCAGCAATACCAGAGGATGTTAAGTTAGCACTAAGAAGGGGAAGAGGAATATTTTTTTGTCCCAGTGGCATCGTGCAGGGTTCCACTGCTCAGTGTTCTGAGACTAATTAATCAGTAAGGGTGTCTAATTAAAAAGATGACTGTTCACCAGCTGCCACAGCAGGCTGGTTAATGGACTGAAACATTAGAGTATTTTTGTAGGAAATATTTGTGTTTAGAGTACTGCATCTGTTTGTCCTGATTGAAAATGGGGGAAATTAGGCCTCTGTAGCAAGGAATAGGGTATTTTTGCATCTTTATTTCATCTCCTTACTAATTAGGAATTGTCTCCCTTGACTTTTAAAGGAAATAGATATCAAAGATGGCATAGCAGTGTGCTAAGCAATTATAAAAGATGCTATTACATAAGGATCAATGATAATTTAAATAAAAATGTGATTTTTTTTCAGTTGACTAAAAAGAGAGAGAGCTAATACCTGTTATTTTGCTTTTTCAGTGAGGTACTTGGGTATTAGGCAAAATAATTCTGGAGGAATTGATCACTTTTTTCTGAGTTTCCTGTTTCTTTTACATCCAGTATGTGTAGGCAATTTCTTAGGTTTTACTTTCCCCACCTTTTATTAAAGGGTAAGGATAGGATGACTGTTACTTAACTCTTCTCTTAAACTGAGATCATTCATTTCAGGGCAAGCAGATTCTTGATATTTTTATAATGTAGTGTGGTTTGTAGAGACAAATCAGCTCCTGCTGGTTGGAGTGATGGGAAGCCTCGTTTTTGGTGTAAGCTGATCTGTTGGTGCTGACAGTTACAGTCACCTACTTTGAATTATTTTAGTGCTGCTGCAACACTGTGGGACAATAAAGTAGATATGAACTGAAAATACTTCCTAGAAATCCGTGAAAAATTATTGTCTCTGAAGAGCAGAAGTTGATACAATTTTAATTCTTTAAACAGCTTCATTTAAATTTAGACTTCAGATAAAAGGTTTAGTTTATGATAAATGTACCAGGGTACCTAGTTCCATAGCAAATGCTGATATTACTCTTACAAACTCAGGAATAAAGTGTCCCTAAGGTGAATTCAATTTGCCAAGTTCTGATTCATTTAGCACTCATCTGGAGAAAGCCTTTCAATTTTGTGTGCACAAAAGGGAAAATCTTACGCTCACTCTTCATCTTCAAAGGAATTCGTCAGTTTAATGACAGGTCCCTTCAGGAAATAAAGAAGGAGCATCAATTAGTAATTTTTATTTTAATGTTATCTAAATTTTAATGCTTATGTATGATACTTGAGGTGGAAAATATTGCCAGTAGTATTTTATTTTCTGTGCCTGCATAAAATTATAAAACGTTCTGCTGCATTAAGAATTTTTCTGCAGTTTCTTTTCCATACATAACCACGTATGAGAACACCAAAATGACATTCACAATACAATTCCTGACTCTTGAGGCAATGTATGACCTCTCTACCCTAAAGGTCACATAAATTGACACATTTATTCTGAAGGTTGAGTATAAATGAGATTTGCATGTGCCCTCTTGGAGTGTGTGTTCTGTGAATTTACGATCCATTATCTGCAAACCAGGGCTGCAGAGTTGCCCATCATTTCAAACAGTGATAAAACCAAGGGTGTATCAGGATTATGGCCTGGTTAGGTTTAAATGATGGTTACTGGTGATATTACAACAGATAGTGTCATAATTTCAGGATATATGAATATTGATGCAGATAACAAGTGGTTTTTAAGTAGGATGAAGCTGGGATGTGTCACTGCCTCGCTGTTCCCTTAGAGTGTGGTAAGAGCTGCTTGTTCTTGGCACCTCAGAGCTCGTTTGAAAATCCCTTATATTTCTTCCTGGATAAAACATAAATAGGTCTCCCAGTTGAATTTGAATGTTGGTTTGTTAGTAGGTGTTGAGTTTTCCTGTAGCAGTAATGATGCTAATGCTGAAAGAGCAGCTGTAGTAGAGGGGCATTTTAAACTGTGGTTTTCTACATCCGAGTAAACCTGGATTGTTTTAGAAGTTCCCTGCAGGGTGTGTTGTCTTTATAGAATTCTCTGTGTGTGATCTTCCATTTTAGAGTGGGGCACTGCTTACCTGAAGCAAATGGTGGTGTCTTTGTCCACTGCAGGAGCTGTGATTGCTGGGGGATAATTGTGTTTGAAGCAATCAACTTGATCTTGGTATTCCCCTTGCTTTCCAGTCCACTTCTTCCCAATAGCCTCTGCTTTCAAATCAAGGTTGCATAACTGGCATTCAGGAGGCTGCAGCACTCCAGACCTGGAGGTTTAGAAATCTTAAATACCTTTGTTGAAGAGAGCAAACCACCTTTTCCTGACTATTAGTTGCTGATTTCAGTATGTTAATATTTCATGCTATAAAAATTAAAGAGGGCTCTAAATGCTTAGAGAGGAGCACTAAGAATTTGTTGTTTAAAGTCTCTTAAAATGCCTTTGTTAACACCAATACTGGCAGTCAACACTTTATTAAAGCATGTTTTACCATAGCTGTGGACAGCAGTTCAGAACAATTGAGATAGTAACAAACCCAGCAAGGCTTGAGCTGCCTGTGTAGAATATTAAAGCATGCAGAAGTGGCGAATACATCACTCAAATCCAAACTGGAATTTGGTACAGAGTGAATTCTGAACCTTTTCCTACCTTAGTGCATGACTTCTTCATGATAAAGCCCCAAATGACAGGCTTATTTGTGTGTTCTGTAGGATGTTCTTCTAAGGGCCTGAGCTAGCATTAAGGTAGATTTTACAGTAATCCCTTCAAAAGGGATGAGAAACCTATAGATCTTCTTTACATTCTGGATCCATTAAGGAATTTTTTCCCTTTGCAGTGATGAGTATGGTGACACAAATTAAGAGTCATATCTCCTATCAGTAAGGAAATTTGCAGCTGCTGAGGTAAACTAACCAGAAGGAGATTGATTGGAGTCTACTACTGCATATACTCTTTCTAACAAGCTTTTATGTAGGTTTTTGTGGACACAGACAAATATTTTGGCAGCTAGGATTTTTTTTTCTTGCTGAGAGTTTTCATCAGTTGTTTTTCAAACTGACAACCGAATACTGATGATACGGGGCTTCACATATTTTAATCATATCCTGCATATGACAAAGCTGTCTTCATATGGCTGGTTTGTCTTCAAAGTAATCCAGTTTCAAAATATAACCCTCTTTTTTTTTTTTTGACTCAGTAGTACAAGATACAGCCTGCATTAAAACTAAATCATCATTAATGGGGATTGCCTTTTCAGACAGCATGCTTGCCAAAAGAGGTTTCTTTTGCTGCATGCTCCATCTCTTTTTTATACCCTTACCTAGCATTTGCAGGTTTAGTCACAGTAATTGTGGATTTTTATTTAGAAAATTTCCTTCCCCCCGTTTCTCTCAGAGAGATTCACTGTTCAGGTGTGGTGTCAGGGTGAGGTGGGAGCAAGCACTGGGGCTGGGCAGGATGGACAGGGAGGCAGCCTGAGGTAGGTTAATGTAACATTGCAGTCTAATTGGACTTTCTGGTACCTGTGTGGCACAGGAATTGGAGGTGCCTTTTGGAACCATGGCCACTTTATTTCATTGGTTTGTAAATGTAATTCCAGAAAGCTCTTTCGGTCTTTGTTGTCACTTGTCTAGGATTTCCTCTGCCTTTGAAGACTCTTTAATGGAAATTTGAAGATATATAAACACACAATAGGGGTAAAATATACCCAAAAATGCTTGAATGAATATTCTTTGTTGATGCTTTTATACACATATGTGTATTCAATGCAGAATGGCTGTCCCTGATATAACAAGGATAGTGCTGCTGAATGCCAGCAGTGGATTTACACAGCTGGCAGTCAGGGAGTGATATTTGGATGTCTGCTCATTTTCTTTGAACGGTATATTCAGGCAGCCATGCACTTGATTAGGTCTAGCAATTACACAATGAGGAAACTAATTTCATAGAAAGCTCAGGGCAGCAGTAGCTGGTCGTCTTTTCAGGACTGTCTGCAGTGTGTGGTTGAGTCAGCAACAAGCCTTGAAAACATGCAGCCAGGCTCCATGAGCCCAAGCAGAGACAGTATATTTTGAAACTTGGATTTAAAGTCTTGATATTCCCATGTCTAAGGCTTATCCTGACTCATGAAAATGTATGTAGGGTGAGAAAATGCATGTTGTATGTGGAGTTTCCTTTGCAGAAGCTGTTGTCTTGGTCATAGATGCATTAGGTAAGATATTTACCTACATAATTTGCATTTCTGGAAATGCTGGCTTCACATGATGCTTAAGAGGGGATGAGTTAACTGTGTTTCCATCCTCAGGGAGTAATACTGGGGCTGGGGCAGCAAAACTTCAGAAATACACCTGAAATTTCAGTGTTAGCCTTGTTGCACAGCCCTGTGTGTTATTTGAATTTCCAGTGTACATCTGATTTTTGTGCTGCAATAAGAAATTAATGTGATTCTTCTCTGTTTAGTCCTAGTGAAGGGCCTGACTTTGAGCTGTGGTTTTGGCCATGCTAGCTCTGCTCAGGGAAAGCTCTTGTGGATTGTGGTGAGAGACTTTTCACGTGGGTCAGAAAAGAGTTACGAATACTGGCAGTAACAACCTTAATTTTCAGTGCAGTGAAACCAAAATAAAAGGCACATGCTGTGTTAAAAGACCAGCTTACACTGGGATCCTAGCACATGCTATGTACATGGTTTAAGTGCAAATATTTCCAGTACAAGTTACTGTTTCTAATCATAATTTCCTGAGGTATCTGTTAAATACTTTGCTTGTTATTAATTAAGGCTTGTCTCATTATGGCTTTTGGACTATTTCACGGCGCACACAGTTCTGTTAATTTTTGTTAGAAGCAGCAGTTTTCACAGTCTGAGAAATAATGGATAGGAGAAGAGTTCTCTGAGGTTGTTGTGGAAGTGCTTGTATAATTAGGAGCCCTGTAATGGTCATCAAGGACGTTTCAGAAATTTAAACATATTATCATCTTGTAGTCATAGGCACCTTTATAATTCCATACATATAAAGAGACAGAACTCTGCTGCTTCAGGCAAATAAATTTTGGTACTTCCTAACTTTTCAGTACTTAATTTAAAATAATTAAGTAACCTTTATCATGGAATCCTAGAACAGTTTGGGTTGAAAGGGACTTTAAATCTCATCTTTGTTCCACCCCCTGCCATAGGCAGGGACAGCTTCCACCAGCCCAGGGTGCTCCAAGCCCTGTCCAACCTGGCCTTGGACACTGACAGGAATGTAGGGGCAGCCACAGCTTCTCTGGGCACCCTGAAACATTTTATGGATCTAGGTAAGGTGGCCAGCACATCGGATAAGTGGTAAAAGGTGTTTGTTTCTTCCTCCTGACTGTGAGAACTTGCAGTGCATAATTTTCTGCTCACCTTGAGATGCTCCCTTGTACTCTTTAGAGTTCTCTGGAATTGTACTGATTGTGATCTCTAAAGCAAAATCCCCCCCAAAAAACCCAGTCTCTGTTTGTCTCTGAAGCTCTTGCTGTAAATTGAGTCATAGATGTTACATTTTAAGCCAGCAGAATGTTTGATTATTCTACTTTTGACTGCCTTTAAAATTCTAGTTGCCATAACAACTTTATTTCTTTATTTTTAGCACATCAGTTGCCATAACAATAAAATATAGCTTTTTGAATGTAACCATTTTTCCCTTACTTTTTTTTTTGCTTTGTCTTATAAAGAACCTTCTTTGGGGGTGAAAGGAAATGTGCTAAAGCTCGTCCCCTATGGGCACTTGGGTTAGAACGTTAGCTGAAAAATAAGGCTTTTTAAATCCAGCTTTATTCCATTTCTGTGGCATATTTTTGACTACTGAGTATTTTCATAACTTAGACAGAAAAATGAATGCAAATCACTTGTGTAAAACCTTTGCTTTGTAAAAAACCTGCTGTTTCTCATTCTTTTTTCTTTTAGTTAGTGTATTAGAAAACCTTATCTGTTAAGAAGGTAATTTCTATTATCGTTATTTCAATATATGGAATGGCTATAAAGTCACTGAGTTAGAGGCAGTGTTTCTTTCAGCATGTTGGTATTCCATGTTTGGGGCAGTTTTATGTGATACATCTTTAAAATATATGAACTAAGTGATTAACTTCCAGCTTCAAGCCATGATCTTGAGGAGAGGGAAGAGGTTTCTATGTGAATTTAATATTGGTGAAAGAAGTTGGCCTTGAATTTAATCTATAGCCTTGACTTCTCCATTTCCTGATATTGTCCATTCCAAAAGGATTTCTAGATCTCAGTGTTGTCTTTATATTTAACTTATTCGTAGTTCTGATAAAGTATATATTTGATTTCATTTTTTTAAGAGATGGCAAATAATATCAGGTTTGGTATTTCTTCTAGAAGAAATGATTTCTCAGCTCACATGACATTTTACATGTGCCAGTTTCTGGCTATAAATATAAATATAAATGTCCTCATTATCTAATAAGACAAAAATTGCCAGTTATTGGAAGTTGAATGTATTTAGATGTCAATAATCTTGAAAAATAGCTATCAGATGTATGATGATTTTATAAATTTTAGTTAGATAATTTTTACCTCGAGGGTGTGGGGGTAAAGTCAGTAATTCATGCTTTCAGTGGCATTTTCCTAACACCTCTCGTTTCTGGATTCCACGTCTGTGAGTTACCCAGGAATGTACTTCCACTGTTATTGGCAAAATTTTCCTTGTAGATCATTCTCAGCAGGAAGCTATTCCGTGTCCTTTCTCAGATATGGATATTGATGCAAGTGTGTATAGATCCATGCTGGAGGAGAACAGAAGTGATACCTCTTCAGCACTTCCAGCTGGGAGGAAGATTTGGTCTAAATGAAGCTGAGCTTAAAATCCATAAAAAGAAAATGTGCCACCCTTCAGGTTATAAATAGTTATCGTGCCATATCCTTCTCATGTTCCTCTCTTCTATTTCTTCACAAAGTGGTAGAATAGTAATCCCGAGTAACACTTAGTTTAAAAATAGTCTGAAAAATCCACTATTTGCTTTGATTATTTTTAGCTTTTTTTTGTTCTCAAGAAGTAGTGGAATTGGATTTCCTGGGATTTGGGGCTGGTACCACCTGCTTTCCAGTTGACCCTGCCCTAAAACAAGCAGCAGCTCTTTAGTTCTGAACTGACTTTGCCCATTCCAACAGTTGGAGCTGTGACTTCATCTCCTAAATGATCCTGATTGTTCAGTGCTTTTCTCAGCCACCTCTCGTGTCCTCAAGGAAGAACTATTTTTAAAGGAATCTATTAAAGGAAAAGTTTAGGGTGGAATGTGTCAATTGTATAATCAACTACACCATAAATGGTTGGTGTGACCAGGCACATGTTTCCAGCCAGCCTGTCTGGATTACACTGGATGTTCTGGGAGAATGTTCTGTGACCATTTAACCCAAGCCACATCCATGGAGAGTGGATTTGAATCTGTCCTTGGTGTGTGTCCGTGAGTTTGTCACGTAAGAGCTGGCAGTTCACAATACTAAGAAGAGAGAGTTAGACTGAAGAGGAACTATTCTGTGGTACATCCAAACTTCTGATCTTGGAAGACAGGCAGGTGTATGTGGGTTCGATCCTCGTGTTCTTAGTAGCTGTTTTTGCATGGGCCTTACAAGTTGGCTGCCTAATTAAGACCGCAATAAATTATTCATCAGTCAAACTCATTAAGTCAAAATTCCTTGCCTTTCAAAAGGTCATGCTGTAGTTTAGAAGAACTGTTTGGCTTGCAGTGTGTGAAAAATTGAAGCAGGCGGTCACAATGTTTGGGATTTTTTTTAAATAGCTTTAAAATCTCTTATTCTGGCTCTGCTGAGATGGAATTACTGCTAATACTGACTGAGCTTATATTCCTGCCAGGACAGCTGGAATCCTTTTGAACATACACTTTCTTGATGCCCACTTGAAATATGCTTTTAGAATATCTGTATCTATGGGATGTAATTCCTGGCTTGACATGGACAAAAGTATTACTAGAAGTACAACTATGTCAAAATATGCCTCTAAAAGGTTTGAATGGATGCAGTACTAAAATCTTCTATGTGTTACTTTGTAATATGAAAAATGATTCCCACAGGAAAGGAGAAGGCAATGCTACCTGCGCCATGCAGACTATTCTCTACATTTCAGCATTTATTCATTTACAGTTCTCTTAATTGCTATCCTTTGTCCTGTGATTTAATGTTTTAATTCTCTCTTGAAAGATGGGAGCATTGGGAGACAGTAAGTTGGTGTTGTTTTGCCAGTATACTTTACGTTTTCTTTTTCTTTTTTAAACTGCTGCTAGTGTAAGAGCAGGTGGTTTAGTGTTAGTGGCACATGCATGAATCTGTCTGAGAGCACAGGTTTCATTTTTTGCTTTTCATACCATCCTAAGAAGTTTTTCTTGTGCTTCCTATCATATGTGGTCAATCAGTAAACAGCATCCTTCTGTGGCTTACGTGCTGTTTAAAGCAAATGCTGTTTGGTTTCTGAAAAATGTTAATTATCACCATTCAGTTGGGTGCACAGCATTTCCCTGAAGTAAGTTCTCTTCTTGATTGATAGTGTATTGCAGAGTTTTATTTCTGTTGATTCAGGGCACAGGAGTTTGGTGGTATTTGTCATTCCAGATTGAGCTTGTGAAGTGGATTCAGTTTGTCATAGGACCATCAATATCCTCTTGAGGGAAGCTCCTCCTTAAGGAAAATGTTCTTTTATATGAAATTCAGAAAAGTATTTGCCTTGGGTGGCATCCCTGCCCGTGGTGGGGAGGGTTAGAAGAAAAGGATCTTTAAGATCCCTTCCAACCCAGACCATTCTGTGATGCTTTGAAATACAATCCATGAGATCACAGGCAGTAATGTTTAAAAGGAGATTGTAGCAATTTACTCCAAAAACTTGCTTAATATTTATTAAATACATAAATATATTAGGAGTCATTTGAAAGTTTCAAACTTCAGAAGCATTCGATGTAATTGTTGCTTAACAGTGTGAAAAGACTGCATGATAAACTTGCAAATGTGAATGCCCATCTCTGTCTACTGATCCACATGAAAAAAAATATTTGCTCATTTCTTCTTGTTCTGCATCACAGCATCCTAATTACCTAACATTTATGTGATAGTGGCTAATATTTGCATCATTAGAAACAGTGCTGGAAAAGGACTGAGCCGTGAGTCCAGCAGAGGATCAGGCTGAACCTGAGCCTGCTGGAGTAGTAGCAGTGAAAGGTAAAGGGATCATTAGCTCCCTTCACATCTCTTGACCTTTTAAAGGCTGCTGTCCCCCTTCCAGTTTTTCCTGAACTGCCCCCACCCTTGACTCCAAATTACACCAGCCCCTTCCTTCTCCTCCACCTTACAGACCTACTCTGCTGCTGCCACCAAATCTAGTTTTGCCCTAATGCAGAAAAGGGCTGTGCTGGCTTTTTTCCTGTACCCATGAGGTAAGAGCTCCACAAGAGCATCTGCATTTCAGAGCTGCAGCTGTGTACCTGGAGTCTCTTGGTCTTTTCTGCAGCACAGGGTGTGTGGGCCATAGCACTGTAAAATGATTTATGGCATTCTTTAGGATCACAGGGTGGGAGGGAGAAGATCTCTGATAGCAACACTGATAAATGAGACTAGCAGGTGGGGAAATGGTTTAAAAGTTTCTGCAATACACTGTTTCCTTCAGAACTGACACTTCTGGGTTTTCACCACTGGCCCAAGTGTGTTCAGTCTTGGTGAGGACGAAGACAAACCACAGCAAGAAAAGCTCTGAGCTGATGGTGGGAGTCACAGGAAGAGTGGTCAGACATTGGAACAGGGGCCCAGGCAGGCTGTGAAAACTCTGTCCTTGGGGATGTTCACAGCTCAGCTGAATGTAGGACCCAGCACAACATGGCTTAAATTTGGTGTTGGATCTGACTTAGAACTTGGGCCCTGGAGCAGGGCATGGGCTCAGATGGTATCCATAGGGTATAAGGGGTTTGAGAAGCCTAAGTTTGTTTTGAGAAAAAATATAAGGTATATTTGTGTATATATATATACATATATATATATTCTTCTTCTGTCTCATCATATGCCTGCGCTCAGGTCAAAATCCCCGTGTGTTCTGTGTAAGCGCGAGCTCTCCGTGGCAGGTTTTAAATAGACAGCTGGAGTGGGTGGATTTAGGGAAGAGGCTTTATATTCCAAATAACAAATAGAACTGATTTCTGCCTTAAATACAGCACTAACATGACTTCATAGAGCAACTTCAAACACTAGTATGATTTAGAAAATCCTACCTATGCACACACACACACACACACAATTTTTAAGGCAACCAATTCTTTTCCTTCCTCCTCTGCTACTTTAAGCTGCACTACAGCTGCAAGCTTTATAGAATAGAATTATTCTGGAGGTATTAAAAACAATACCGGTCTGTCCATAAGATATAAGTAAATGTCAGAGGTAGTTAAGATTAAGAATAAAGCAAACTGAAAGGAACGCTTTTGTTCTTTAGGCTTAGGAGAAAGTATATAAATGAAAAAATACTGTAAAACAAAAAAAAAATTGAGTTGGGCAGGAAAAATAGAAGCTGATGAGCTGGTAGGTGTATCAACACTGTCATTCAGGTCTGCATCTATATAAATAACTACTGTGTTCCTCACCCCACACTCTCAGCTGCACCTCCTTATTCTCATCAATGCCTTTTAAAAAGATTTTACGGAAGTTATTGCTGTCCATTTAATCCAGCTGACCATCCAGTAATTTAGCAAGGGAAGACTTCAAGCTAGAAATGAGTGGTGTGATTGAGATGCTGCTTTGTGCACTGCAGGGATCACTTCCATCAGTCCTGTTGCCTTACAAGAAAGGATTTAGGAAACAAATACTGCTATTCCTTTCCAAACTGAATGGCTAATAGATTGGTTTTTTTCTTGGAACTTCTAAATCTCTTTCCATATGGACTTTTTTCTGTCTGAGAAGCTTCATCTGGTTTCCTTTCAGGGTCACACATCACCACTGCTTTCACAGCCTTGCTTTGCATATACAAAGCTCATGCTCCTACCACATTGCCTCTGTGTGCAGCAGGATCAGATGGTGTGAATCTTCTGTTGTGTACAGCGACTTGTGTTGTTTCTAGCTGATGTAGTTGATAAAGAAGGTGTGGAATTGCTCCTTCTATTCAGCTTGAAGGGTGCTCAGTCCACCAGCTGGATGTAACCAGCTAAGGGAACTTGTGCACCATGTGGGATGCTGCCTTGGTGACAGTAAGGCAAGTCTTCCAATAGAACTTTTCTCTTTCTCACTTCCTTCTCTTAAAACACAAATTTAAAAAAAATCCTGAAGCGTGTTTTGTTTAAAACTGTGCCGAAGGCCCAAATGTGTTTCTAATCTCCAAATGAAAAAACTTTAGCATGCTTTTAACATGCTGCCTCTGTTACAACATTCTGATATTGCTGCACCATGTAAAATTCCCTCTGTAACTGCAGAGTTTCATCGGGACTAGCTGATTTCCGCTTAATTTTCACTTGCTTCTAAATATACGTCAAACAGCACAACTTAGTGCCATCAGCAGGGTGCAGTTTATAGCGAGTGGCTGTGGTGATGAAGCCACTGGCAGCTTGCAGCATGACTGGATTTTTGGGAGTGAAGGAAGCCTGCTCGTATTCCCAAAGAAGTCAAACTTCCCTGCTTTTGAACCACTTTGTCCCTTTAGCTACAATTTCTTCAGATGGTGCATTTCACCTGCATCTAGAACCAGCCAGCAGAGGTTGCCATTGATTTTCCTGTTACCTGCTCAGCAGAGCCTGGATTTCTTACAGCAGACCTGAAACATATGGCTGCCACGGGTGCTTGTTCTCAGAGCTGAGCACTCTGGGCACGCACAGCAGGCACCAGCTGGGGCTGACCTGCGATCAAGGTGACTCAGTGGTTACTGTGACATTTGGGAGCTTTAGTAGTTACCAGTCCTTAAATCTGTGTGGAGCAGCATGTACTGAGCACGTAGTTCCTGTGGTCTGCTTTGTCAGGCTGTGCCTTTGCTTGTCTCACGCCCCTGTGTACCTTTGGGGCTCTCTGATGTCCATTTTACGGTGTTTTGGCCCTTTACATCACTTTTGCCAGCCACGATCTGTCCCTAGAAGTACTGGTCACTGCCATGCCTGTGCACACTGTTTATTCTCCTCCTCCTCCCCCTCAAGAGGACTGGGAAGAGAAGGAATAAAAATTGCTGCCTATTGTTCTGCCCCTGATATGGATAACTGTTAAAGCTGTGCTCAGGGACTAAATTTAGTCATTAAGTCTGTTGTTGCAGCCATTTACCATTCTGAGGTATCGGAGATAGTTTAATTTTTTCTTAAATCCTCTGATAAAAGACTTTGGAATGATCACATGCCCTTACTGCAAACGACTCTTACACTGCTGCAGTTTGTGCTGCTTCACTTTGCTACAGACTTGTCATTCAGACTTGGACATTCGCTCCAGGCAATACTCGAAATACAAGATGTTAACTCGGGAGCAGCTTATTAAAATTTTGCCTTTGGTTTGCCTTGGAACTAGAAGGATTTAAATCTGTAGTTTCTAATGCCTTGGTTGGTTAAAGCCTCAGATACCATCCAAGACACATCTGCTGATCGATAGCCCAAAATGCTGTTCTGTGGTTGGTGTTTTGGTATCTAAATTTGCTGTTTCAGTGTCTAAGGATGCATGGAGTGGCTGTGTAAGATAACTTTGATGGTTGTACTTCTGTGACTGGGTTTATTTTTAGGAAGCACGAAGTAAACAAAAGTTCTGAGTCAGGGAATAGCTGCATCTGTTTGCAGGAGTAAAGAGCTGAGTTAATTGGTTCAGCTTGGAAAATAATGTGTTACAAGTATTTGTATTTAAACTGATGTTGAAGCAATTAGGGTACTATTAGGGTACTGGTAATACTGGTACAGTATCAAAACCGGGTACAGGTGTCTTTTGTAACATTCATGTGTTAGGTTTGGAAGTAATTAATTTGGGGACATAATTAAAAAGGGTGTTGTAATTTTGTCTTTTAAGGAAGACTAGAAAATTTGTGTGGAGCTATGGCAGATATCTTACCAAGCTAAATCTTAGCAGGTGATGCTTAAAAGATGTGTGCACAATTAATAACGTGGGATTGTTTTAGTAAACAGTTTCAGTGGGATGATGACGGTAGCTTATTTGATTATGTCTGGATTGTGTAGGCACATTTCTCTAGGAGGGATGTTTTGGCTTTCTCCTCAGGCTCCCGGTGCGGTTCGGGCCGCGGGTACCCGGGTACCTGGCTCGGTGCGTCCGGTGCCCGTGCTCGCTGCTCCCTCCGCCCGGTGCCGCTCCCGGTGCCGCTCCCGGTGCCGCTCCCGGTGCCATTCCCGGTGCCATTCCCGGTGCCAGCGGTGGCGCCATTGGCCGGGCAGGGAGCAGGGGAGCGGCCGGCACCGCTCCAGCGCCCGGCGGGCTGCGGCGGGGAGGAGGAGGAGGAGGAGGAGGAGGAGCGGGCTCAGGTGCAGGCAATCATCGCACGGGGGGAGCGGGGAAGCAGCGGCAGCCGCTCCAGCCGCACCGCGCTAACAGGACTCCCTGTCAAGTATTGGACATAGCGGCTGGTGAGGATGCGTGTAGGTGAGAAAGCTTCTCTATTGCTTTAGCAGGGAATCGGAGAAAGGAGTGATTTTATACGTGCTCTGTTGCTTATAGACAAAGGGAGCAAATAGGCGGAAATATTCGGGGATGTTACAAAATCTGAAAGGACTTTCTGTACAGCGTGGCGATGCACGACAGGAAATTAACTCCAAAAAGAATGCTTTCTCTCAAAGTGCTGCGACAGAATTGGACATTTGGCTTTTCTAGTATCTGAAATTTCTCCTGAAGACACGGCAAGGACTATCAGAAACATCAAAGAGATCCTGGTACTTTTAAAGAGACTTAAAGCAAACGCCAGCTGAATGACCTTGGAGATCATTTTATGTGGATTCATTAATTTTCACTGCTAGTCTTCTAGACTCAGGAACTCTAGGATTAATGATGGCTTTAACGTTTTAGGGGCCTTTCAAAAACAAGATTGTATACATTTAATTACCTGCCTAATGATTCCTGAGCTAATCAAGCATTTACTTAAAACTGAACACAGAAGATGCTTTCTTTTAAGGTTTTCTCTCTCCATAACTGTGAATAAAATGAAAAAGGTAATGTCCTGCAAATAGAAGAACAATTCTTTAAAGCAACTATTTATTATGCAGACCATCTAATATATAGAGAAACATTAAACCCCTGAGAAGATGAAGCTGAGCAACAGAATAATGGAGTAGTAAACAATGGCAGCTTTTCTAGTCAAATCAGCATTTCATTAGCTTCCCAGCAGAATGCAGATGGAAGTTTCTGAGCTCGTTGTTTGGGGGTTTGTGAAATGATTCAGTTGTTGCTACAGAGGTGAGCAATATCATGGATATACCAATGAACTCCTGGGTATTGATCCACTGTAGTAGATATGGCAGAGTTTCTAAAGATTATTATTTTAAATTGCCATTGCTGAAATTAAATTCAAGAGGATTTATTTTGTCTATGGGGACACTGAATTATGATTCTGGCATTCGTAATTGTAATGGACTAAAACTGTTTAAAGGAACTGTAAATATTGACATAAGTCTCCAAAATCTATTTTTAAATTATTTTCATTTTTAAATGAATAGACACGATCTTCCTCATTGTATGTGAGATGTATGTTTTCTTTCTTGGGAGCCAGAGGACAAATCTGCCTCATCCCCCACCTGTCTCCCCCTAAATAAAATGCATTATTCATACCCAAATAGTGGTGAGTCTATTGGAATTAACCTTGACAGAAATGTTTTCCTTACCTTTCCAATGAATGGCATGGATAAGATGGAGTACCATCTTCTGAACCAAACAAGAAAAGACAGCATTAGAGGATGAACTTTTTCTTTTAGTCTCCAATCAGTCTGTGATTTAAACTAAGACATAAAGATTATCTCCAGTAACTGCTGGTCCAGGAAACCTGAGCTGTACTGAGGTTCCTCCTTCCCTTCCTCCACCTCTCCCCAGTATATTCCAAAGTAAACTACTTTCTCAGGAAAATAAGTCAGAGACTTCCCTCCCCTCCTTCCCTGGGAAATGAATGTGTCTCTTTTGTCAGTTTTTATTTCTATTTGTTTTAGAAGTGCCTTGTGTTTGCTAAAGATGGGTCAAGAGCACTGGAGGAGCTGATCAGTGGCCTTTCTCTTTCTGGCTTTTGTTTTTCTTTTCTTTCTTTCTCTCTTTCTTTCGTTCTTTCCTTAAAGCCAAGGTATGCCAGAGGTGATGCACTGATGCTGAGGAGGCATCAACAGCTATGGGACTCTAATCCTCTCCCATGTAAGCACTGGCAGTGTCTGCAAAGAGAAACCGTGAGGCGCTGAAGCAGAGTTTAGCTGCTGTTCAGCAGGGCACCTGCTCACTAAGGCTCAGATTGCACTGTTCCCTAAGCACAAAACATGAACCAGTCCCGATGGATTGAATGGAGGACTCTGAATATGAGCAGTAGTGTTATGAACATATCTGAGCACCTCTCCTGCCCTCTTGGATTTGGTCACTACAATGCAGTTGACATCTGTATCCTTGAGACAGTCGTTATTGTCTTGCTAACATTTTTAATTATTGCGGGTAACTTAACTGTGATATTTGTTTTCCACTGTGCTCCACTCCTGCACCATTACACCACCAGCTATTTTATTCAGACCATGGCCTATGCTGATCTTTTTGTTGGAGTCAGCTGCTTGGTTCCTACTTTGTCACTGCTCCACTACTCAACAGGTGTCCACGAGTCCTTGACTTGTCAAGTTTTTGGATACATCATCTCTGTGCTCAAAAGCGTATCTATGGCATGCCTTGCTTGCATCAGTGTGGATCGCTATCTCGCTATAACAAAGCCTCTCTCCTATAACCAACTGGTCACACCTTGTCGCTTGAGAATCTGCATCAGTCTGATCTGGATATACTCTTGTCTGATCTTCTTGCCTTCCTTTTTTGGTTGGGGAAAACCTGGTTACCATGGAGACATTTTTGAATGGTGTGCTACCTCCTGGCTAACTAATGCCTACTTTACTGGCTTTATTGTGTGCTTACTCTACGCTCCTGCTGCCTTTGTCATATGTTTCACCTATTTCCACATCTTTAAAATTTGCCGGCAGCACACCAAAGAGATCAGTGATCGGAGAGCTCGATTTCCTAACCACGAGGGGGATGCTGCTGGGGAGACCGGGCACAGCCCCGACCGCCGCTATGCCATGGTTTTGTTCCGGATAACCAGTGTGTTCTACGTGCTCTGGCTCCCTTATATCATTTACTTTCTGCTGGAGAGCTCTAGGGTGTTGGAAAACCCAGCACTCTCCTTCCTAACAACGTGGCTTGCTATAAGCAATAGTTTCTGCAACTGTGTGATATATAGCCTCTCCAACAGCGTTTTCAGGCTGGGACTGCGGAGACTGTCAGAGACTATATGTTCATCTTGTGTGTGTTCAAAGGACAGGGATGTACGGGACCCTAAACCAAGGAAACGGGCTAATTCCTGTTCCATTTAAAGAACACTGGCGCTTGTGATTAAATGCTGAGTTTTGACAGTATTTGTGGTATCTGGAGACTTGCCAGAGAGAAATGTTTACTTGAACAGCTTGCCGTGGTGTTAAGAGTGGTTTTAAAAGCGATCCTGGAAAAGGCAAAGGCTGCTGTGAGCTGTGAGAAGGGTCACTGAACTCTTGTGAAATTGTCGGGACAACAATTCAACAGGGGTGGTGAAAAAAGTCAGAAATAAAAATCTTCCAAAGGGCGTGAATTAACTACCACATCAGAGGAGGTTCCTCGTAAAACAAATTAGTTAGTTACTATCTTAAATTTTCCCCCTCGTAGACAAGTTGTCTTTGTGTCAGAATATACTGTAGCCTTCAGAATTTTAAAACATTTAAGAGGAAGCAATCAACAACACAGTATGCAGCTATCTGTAAATTATATACTTGAGGACTGTAGTAGATACTGCAGGTAAATAATCAGCTCTGTCTCTGCTCACACATTGTACAAATTTCAGTTGTACAAAAAATCTGCAATGCATAAACCCTTCCCTGGGCATGATGCTTTGGGATAAACTGGCACCTTTTGGTACAATTTACACAGAAGCTCTCCCTCTCATTTCCCTTTTTTTCCATGCTGTGTATCCCTATATTCCACTGTGTGCCCGTGGGTGAGTTTGAGGGCACCTGCGAGGTAACCTGAGTTCCAAACCATTCTCTTTGCAGGAAGCAATAGCCCTCCCTGGCTGCCTGCAACTACCCATGTACAATGATTTCTCCAGTCATTCACTCTCTTGACCCGGTTCAATCAGCACACAGGATCGATGTAGTGTCCTTTAGGGTCTACTAAAGCTTTTCCTTACTGGTTCCACAGCTGCTCCTAATGCAGATATGATAATGGCACACAGCAGCGTGCAGCACTACTTAGAAAATGAAAATTAAAACTAACCAATCCTTTTCTTTGGGAAATCTAAAGAGCTTACTGTTGTAGCTGTCAGTCTGTTGTGTGAACCTCACTTGCACATACAGTGTTTTTTTTAAGAGAAAACGTAAATTGTGGTCTGTGCCTAATGTTTTCATAGCACATGGAGTAGGTCAATGCTACAGGATTAAAAAATTTACTCTTGCTTTAAGAGAAATCCTTCTGTGCAGCTCTTTGTTAGACAAGTGTTCTCAGAGGAGGTGAACAGACCGTTTAGTGTTTAATACAGCCTAAGAGCTTTGGTATGTCCTTTTGTACTGAACTGACTTTCAGGTCCACTGATGAAATATTTTTGATTTTGCAAGGGCACGCATTAGGTTTGTGTAATAAATTGCCAGGGGTTCAGATGCATGCCAATCAATACAATATTTAAATTATAACTTTGAACCAAATGTAATTTTCTTAGATGGTTATTGGCTTTTTAAAAAGGCCCAATTATTGATTATTGGTGCCTTTTAACACTGCACTATTATTCCTTCTTTCACCAAAATGCGTATGTAAAGATTGTGCCTATTACTTTTTGTAATGAAAGCTGACCACGTGTGCACACTTGTGGTTTGACTCTAGAGCTCCCTTAATACTGTACTCTTTGTTCTGTTGAGGTGGTTCTGAACCCCTGTACGTTTTTTTTAAACCTGTAAGAAAGTTGAAACAATGGAATAAAGTAGTATTATGTCAATCAAACTCAGCCGTGGCTTTAGTTCCCTGATGTTACGCTCTGTTCTCTGGAAAAGTCCGTTTGGGTTAGGGCTCGAGTGAACAATTTCAAATCCAAATTTCAAAGCTGCTTATTTGGTGTTTAAAATGTTCGTTTTCTTGTTTCTGGCACTGCACGTCTTCAAAGTAGATTCAAATATGACTTGAAACATTCCCCGAGCTGAGCTGAGCTGTTGCTGACACCCAGCTCTCACAGATATTAGGGAAGAATGAACAGTATCCGTCTCAGGGATCTCATAATGCTCCGTGTCTACAGGAATGTGTTTGCTGCCTTCTTTTGACAAGTTGTTGCTTATTTCAGGAGGCTCTTTCGGCTCACTGTATGGTTGTTTAACCCCAACCTTTCCTACAAACACAGCTTGGATTCATTTAGTTTTGTCATAATGTTGTCATTCTTTCCTGCCTGTTAAGCCCTCGGCAAGCGAGACTTAGACAAGAAGCAACGAAATACCGTATTTCTCACAATTCACAGGGCTGGCTTCTTAGCAGTGAAGTTGCTTTATATCTCTGCTTCAGAGCTGGCCACTTAGAGCTTCTGGTTTTCATTGGCATTTCTGGTGACAAGTTTCTATGGGACCTTCTGAAATTGAAGAAAAGTTCTAGCAAGTGCTTGCAGTCAAACTAACTTTTATTGAATCCAGGCTGTAGGCAGCAGATGTGTTGGGACTGTGGTACTGTAACTCCAGATGTGTCAGACACCCAAGCAAACTCAATTGTGCCTTAGTTGAACCTGTTTGTGTGACCTCAGCAAGTGCAGTTGACATATGGCAACTTCCAGCTTTATTGCCTGAAAATGGTAGGGCAGAGGTAGGGCTTGGTCTCAGGGGCTGCTCCACAAAGTTTGCTCACCCTGAAGGGCACAGTTAGCAATTTGTTCCTCTCTACTGTCGTGTTTAGTGTGGCTTTGTTGGGTGGAACTAGAGATTTCCTTTTTCCTCAGGCTGTTCTTGGAGGGAGAGAATACAGCACAAACCCAATACCCTGGAACCAGCTTGTGGGTTCTAAGGTTCTTCACGCCCTTTTTAAAGTTTTTTTGGTTTGTTGAACATTGGCTTCATGTTGTTGGTGCAAGAAAACAAATTTGCTTACCTGGACCCTGAATTTCAGCTGCTGTAAAGACACATTTCAACCTATTCTCTATAAATCCCCTGGAATCTGTCAAATTAAACATCCCCAGCAGCTTCAAGTTTTGCTTTTCTTCTTTCTGTTTCCCAGGTGACAGGACTTAACCTGGTCAGTCACATGTGTGTTTTATTTTATGGAAGTGTTTTCTAAACTCATGACTGAAAATTTTTATTTGAGGGACATTTTGTTACTGTTTACTAATGCTGTCTGAGGATTCCAGCTGGTGCTAAATTATCTTCCAGAATTAGAAGGCTGGGCATTTTAATGGATTAAAAAAGTCACAGAAATTCCAGACACCCAATCTGCCACTTTCAATTTTCATTCTGTCATTCTAGAAAGCTGCATGTTCTTGTATGAAAACCTGATTGGACAATGATACTTTTAAAGCTGGCTCCCACTTTCAGGTGCCTGAAGATCTTTATGATTTACAAAACACCTGGTAAATAGGAGACCAGATGCTGACTAAAGAAGTTGATGTGAAAAAATCATTGTTGATAATACAGGCAATAAAAAGGAAACAGATGTAAAACACTAAATGAGAAAATAAAGCTATATGCCTGATAGATAAGAAAACAAATAAATATATATACATATATATGAAAAACTCCTTTATGCAGGTAGATTATGTTGTGCTGTTACATTCCTCTGGGATACTTATGCTTGCAGCATACCAGGGGCAATGTCAAGGTCGATTGCCTTACCATTTTTGGAACCTCATGTTTGCAGCCTAAGGAAAAGTCCAAAAAATTGTGTCATGGCAGCAAAAGAATTACCAGAGAAGTATTTTTTTCTTCACCAAATTCTATGTGCTTCCTTATTTTCTGGCTAAGTAAATTTCTTCTTAGAATACTATTCTTTAAAGGGGAAGGGAACAGCACTGATGGAAAACACATTGCTATCTTTTAAGGGTTACTTATTGTCTTACAGTAAGACATTCTTTCCCTGTTTCTGCCTGAGAACCCATTTTGTAATTGTATTCGGTAAAGCATGAAGTACTGTGCAAGTTTTATTTCTGTGCAGTCTTCGTGCTTCCTCTGCTGAAAATTTGGGAAAAGTTGCTTTAGTGAGCTGCCTTTCACAGATAGTTTAGGAAGACCTTTTAAAAATAGTTTTATGATTAATTTTCATTCACATGTGTTTGACAACAAAATATCCTTGAGGACACTGAGTTTTTACACTCAGCAAAAGTAGTAAAATGTCCTTTTATGGGTAAATTAACTAAACAGTTGATATTAGAAAGTGAGATTTAATGATGAGTTATTGCAATAGCTACTTCATTTCAATGTGGAGCTGTTTTATCTTTCCATGTTACGGTTGTAGCTAAACACGTAAATATACAGGGTGTTTATTTTTTAAAGTTGGTGTTGGAATGCTGGGGATCTGTATCTCTGAGCCCAAATCCTGCTATTCCCAGGGTGGGAATATCCCTTCAGCAGCTCTGGAGCTCAGTTGCAGCACCACGGCCAGGGAGCAGTGCCAGAGGTTCAGCAGCCTGGTGCTGCCGTGGGGGAGGAATGTCACTGAAGGTGGCAGTGGCCTCCCCAGCCATCCTCCAGGACCAGCTGATTTGCAGATCTTTCAGTTCTATTGTCCCTATCACCAAAAGGACAAGTTTAAACCTTTGACTTCATCCCTGCCCCCTGTTCCCTCTGGCTCTTATTTTTATGGATAGAATGGTGCATCTTTCTACTGCAGAACTGAATTTGTTTGATTTTGTTGGGGTTTTTCCACTGTAAATTTTCACGTCTGTCATTTGAATGGCCAAACCAAACACTGCTTTGTTAACTAGATGCCAATTAATTTGTAGAACTTTCCAGAAGTGGCAGCATCACTTAGGAAGTGTTTCCTGTCATTTGCAGCGTTGCCTGGAACTTTCCTCAAAGCTAGCACTTTCCAAAGATTACATGTTTTTTGCTAAACCAAATACAATGTTCAAGTAAAACCTGATTTTCCCCCATATTTTACATAGACATATTTAATATTTTTAAGTGTGTATTGAATTGATACCTAGATCTCAGCATTTTTAGTTGTTAACCAAAGTCTGTGCCGTTATTGTTGGTGGGATGAAAGCAATGTAGAAGGGCGTTTAAGAGGAGCTTCCTACACATCGATTTTTGTAGTCATTCTGTAAAGAAATTGTTCCTTTTTCCATCTGATATTAGGACAATCCCCTGAGCTCCATGAGCTGTAAGTGCTAAAGGAGTGGGATGTGAATGGAGAAGAAGCTGGTAATGGCTTCATGCCCCAGCACAGCACTGAGAAAATATGAAAACCCCTCACACTTACATCCATAAATTCTTCAGGCTCCTCCTTTGTGCAGGTACTATGAAAGGTAGGATGGATATAAGGAACCCATAGGGCTTTCAGCTGCACTGAGGAGTGGCTAGGAAAAGTAATTTCAGACAGTAAAATCTTTGGGACTTTATCCCCATCTTACACCATCTGCTGTCAGACTTGACCCTCTGGAGCAGACTGGGACAGCAGTGCTGCAGGGTTTCATTTTAACCACCGTGTGGACAAAAAAAAAGATGACTGGGAGCAAAATGAAACTTTTCTAAGTGCAGTGATTACCGTGGAAAAGAGTTTCTCTTTTCCTGTGTGATGTTCATCCCTGCGTCAAAGCTCGCAATCTAAAATTTACAGCTGCCAATGTTAGAAAAAGAGACAAACACCAAGATTTTGAGAAGGGGAAGCTCAGTCAGTGTCATCATGTGAGGGCACTTCTGCATCTTGACAGCATTGTTCTTTATTTCTTTGTTTTCTTGAAATGAAATGTCTTTTTTTTCCTTCTTCTGTATGTTACTTCAATAAGCACAAATTCTTCTCATTGTGGAAGAAGACCATTTTATGAGATATTTAAATGAGGGACAGTGGTTTGGGCAGGTATAACCGAGGCTCCCCCATTACTTGCAAAAACATGTTGTACTTTGAATTTCATACACTTTAGGCAGGGACATTTTCAAATATCTTTCCAGGTGAGGGTTTCCAGTCCATGTATCATCTCTCCAGTGTTGTTTATGCCTGTGCAGGTATTATGGAAAAGTTCTTGTGGGACAGCTCAATTTAGAGTTGTAAATGGACAAATGATGTTTTCCGTGATAAATTTGTTCTGCTTGAGGAAAGCCACTGGCTGAACCTCCTCATATCTTGGTTGTTTGGTGTCATTGGCAGCTCTGCACAAGTCCATTTTTGGGTGCCAGTGGGTAGAGCTGAAGCATGTGCTTGTCCTCTGCTGAAACTTTTACTCATGAAGTTAATCCTCTGCAGATGGGGTGAGAGACAGCTGAAGGCAATAATGCCTTAAACTGCCTCAGCAAGACTTACAGAGCTGTGGTTATCAGGGTTGTTAATGATAAGGAAATTTGTTGTAATTAAAAAAAGAGAGATCTCTGAGTAATGAGTTGTTATTAGGTCAAGAACAGAGTAGTCTGGTTTTCATCTGTGCCCTCAACAGGCCAAAAGGATCTTCATATGAGAATTTTGTTATTATCAGCTAGATTTTCAGGCACTGCAGTTTTTATGGAGAGTTTTAATGCAACTCTCTGTATGAAAGGATTGTAGATAGTCATAAAGGCAAGGTTTCAGTGGCAGCTTTTTCTGCATTTCAAGGGCTTTGGGGACCACTTTGTGGCTCAAGTTGGGTAAGTTCTAAGTGCGTGCTGAAATTGCCAAAGCCAAGACAGCAAACACAAGCTGTAAATTCAAGAGGTTCATCCAAAAGTACTTGCCCTGTTATACTGGATATTTGGTACTGTCCAGGCTTATTGTTGTTGGCTTATGACGTTGCCTTACAGAAAAGAAAGAACTCTAACACATGCAAGCAGAACTACATGCTGTTGTAGTAAATTATGTTCAAGATTTTTGATTTTTCAACTCAGGACTTAATATTTTCTGTGATCTCTTACTTTGGGAGCTCCTAACCTATTCATTATTTTTCTTTTCTGTCTGTGCTTTACTTGATCTCTGGCTTTTGGGTTTTTGAAGTTCAGTTCTAAGTTTGAGTTTTCAATCCAGTTTTGCTGTTTTGTGTCTGTGTTCTTCACTTGACACATGTTAAAACTTCTGTGGAGTATGGGAAAGGTCATGTCCTTGAAGGGGACTACATCCAGTCTGAAATGTACTTAGGCTGCATTTCATTGTATCTGAAGGAAGCATTGCTGTACCTTGTTCACCAGATTTCAGGTGTCTTGGCAAGAGCATCAGTGACAGATAACAAGTTCTCTAACATCCTCTGATGGGCTGAAACTTTCTCCTCTGATTTTGTTTGTAAATATTGCTAACTAAAGAAACTCTATTTTGGTGGTGAAACAGTGTTTTGGATGAGGTTTATGGAGATAAATTATCTGTCTGTTGTATTTCCTCTGGTTCTGATGGTGGAACAGGAAGGTTAATGCTTAAGTGCTGCAGGAAGTTCTGTCCACTTACCCCCTCTTTTTTTTGGGAAAAGTGTGTCTGTGATGGTTGGTCATTGATACAATTGGACTTCAGTGATCATCTTATTTTATGACATTCATTGCATTAGAAATGCCTGTAATTTGAAAATAAAAATCATAACGAAGTGCTCTTGTAATAATGGTATTGATTTTGTTTGAACATAAATTATACCAAGATCAAAATTCTTTACACTGGTATGAAGACATTTGAAATGTGTTGCATGTGAGGAGTACCTGCTGATAATTTATTTTGGGAAAGATTTGGATTTCAAGGGGCAGATGAAATTCAAGAGATCAAATATAAACATTAATTCTTTAGAAAAGCAGGTCTTGCTTTTCATACAATAATAAAATGAATTGAATCTGTTTCCTGTCAGGGGACTTTGTGTTTCTGTACATCACATTATAGAGATGGTAGTTTAATGAGCTGTGGCTTACCAAAAAGTGTTGAGATATTAGTAATTATAAAAATTACTAGAAATAATCTCTGCCATCACCATGATGTGCCTGGACCTTGAATCCCAAATGTAACAAGTCCATGGTAGCACAGCAGGAAGGAATTCTGATGAATGGCAAAGGAACTCCTTTTCTCTAGGGGAGAGTTAAAGTCTCTAGGATTTTCCAGCTTAAAAAAGAGGATTAAGGTACAGGGGAGTTTGAGAAATCTGTGAATTTGGGATTGTCCTGAGGGAAAATTACCCACTCTTTCTGTTCCAGAAAAACAAAGGTAGCACTATGAAAACAAACTGTGTGTATAGTGAATGGTGGGATGCACTGACCAGAGACTCTCAGGGTGGTAAAAGCTCACAGGGTTTAAACATTCTGGAGAGTTTAGGGAGGAGCAGTGTGTGAAATGCTGTCATCATACTTTCGGCCCATGAGTCCATGAGCTGCAGATTACCCGGGGCTGGGAGTCTCTGGTGGGGGAGGCTGTGTGCGCAAGTGTTTGTGCTGGTTTCTTAGCCTCATCCTCATCCTCTGTTCCTCATGGCTGTCCCAGGCAGGGCTGATGGCAGGGAAGCTACGGGCAGATCTGCTCTTACCTTCCCACTCTCTTCCCTTGCTACATCCTTACTGCTTCTCATTTACTCACTCTGGGTATTTCTTTTCCCATTCTGTCTGTCAGGAATAGAAAGCCCAGTTTACTTCAGCTGCTTTTTCAGAATAAAATCGTGAGTGATAAATGAGCATCTGTGGCTGTGTGCCTTTGTGTGCGTGAGGTGGCAGTGAGAGAAGCGGCAGTGTCATCAACTGTCTCCATCTTTCCTTGCTCTGGAAGCAAAATACCTTCTGCAAAAGCACCAACAAAGCACTTGTGAAGGGGACTATATTGCTAGTTTTGAGATCAAGTATTTAGGGATATACTTTTACTTTAAAAAAAGTAATTCTCGTAGTTAAGAGCCAAGCTATTTTATAGGCAGTCATAGCAGAAATGGCTTTTTAACCCTATGTAAACACCAGGATTTTTTCGAAGCCAGAGGGATGCTGCAAAAGCAGGGTTGCTGACAATCCTCGTGGGTAAGTCGAGTACCCCAACCAAGCTGCAGTCCATTCAGCAGAAGTCCAGCAAGTCCTCCCCTTCATCATGCCATTGGAAAACTTGTATCAAACCTATAGGATAAAAGAAAGGGCAGGGACTGCTGTGTTGAATTCAAGAAGGAATAAAAAAATCCTTGATAAAATCTCTTTGCCCTGGAAGCCTGTTGCAGCTGGCGACACATAGTTTGCAGTTCCCAACAGCTAACTGGTATTTTCTCAAGTATTTCTGCAATCCTCGAGTACCAGCAAAGTGGAGGCAAGTACCTTAATGATCTGTGATGAGGATCCAGTCCAACGCATTGTTCCACTCCTCATCAGCAGAATGTTATCTGTTTTCTGAAATAATGTGTTACCTATCGAGAAATAAAACCAGAACTCAAACTAGATCTGGAAAGAACTTTCACTGATGTGTTTATAGAATTGGAAACAGCTCTGCCTGTCAGCAAATCTCCAAAACTATATATCCTTGTTAGTTTTTTAGAGAGGAAGGCTGTTCCATCCTACTCCTTTCATTTTAAAATTGATCAATTAACATAGGTTTGCCCCAATAGCATTTTCTCTTTTGCTTTTAAAGCTAGTATTGTTAGTTAAGGTCTGTGGATAAAATGTATTGTTTGGGTTTTTTTTAAGGTACATTCTTGTTCAGTCCTTTGCTAGATTTGAGTGCCTAAATCAAGAAGTGGATTCTCTGTACTCAAATTTGTTTTCCTTTGTTTCAGCTCCATGTGCTCCTCCACCTTCAGGCTAGCTTGAATATTGTTGCTCTTCTTCAGGTTGTGGAATAGATGAGAAAATGTCAGGCAAAATTGCAGATGTCAGTGTTTAAGTTATTTTGTGGACTGAGTTTGTCTTTCTCATTTTTTTAAGTACAATTACTCATCATGCTTGCAGAAGCCAACATGACCATGAGTATTTTCGGTTTTTTCTTATAAAGTAATTATTATTTGAAAAGAAAAGTGCTTGTACAGAAAATTTTGAAATTTCAGGTGGATATTTGGATTATACTGTAGGTTCTTTTCTGTTACCATACTGGAAATACTGTTGTCACAGACAATTTGAAATAGTGAAAAAGGAAGGTGTGGGCACTGGTGGGCGTTTCTAATATGTCTCCTAAAGATGTTTGCAGTCTAGAAATCACCAAAACTTGGCATTATTTTTATCCAAAAGCATTTCTGCAGCTTTTAAATATGATTGTATTGTTAGTTATGTACATTTTGGTCCAACCCTTCATTCCTGCTGCAAGAAAATACCCATTCCCTCAGGAGAACCTGGGAACTTTGATGAAGTTTGACTCAGTTTTGCATATTCAGCCTAACAGTGATCTGGCAAGCCCTAAACTGATTTTTCTGCAGCTACACACACGACTCTCTAGATCTCCTTCCCAGTAGCCTGGAGTGGAGCAGGAGCATTGCTAATGAAACAAATGTGCATCTGTGTTTATGTGCTGGGCTGGAGACAATATGTTAACATATGCACCAAAAATCCCATTTCTCATCCCTGTTAAAAACACTGCTAAAAATCACAGACCGTGAAAGAGGAAAGGGAGAGGGCCCTTAGCTCTGGTTTGCTACATTGCACTTCACATTTTTGGTCTGTTTTTGCAATAAGCAAATTGGCAGGCAGGATTTGAAAACAGCATTATTTTTTCATGCATGTACAAATATTCTAGGAATATTATGCTGTAGTATTTCACATTAGTAAAAAAAGCCCTTTAAATATAGATTGTGGTGGTAAACACAGAAGAGCTCAAATAATATCCTTGAGTTATACTTTTAAAAACTTTGCATCTCTACTTTGTATCTCCAAAGAGTTTTGGTAACTTTTGTTTTAGTTTCTTTGTCAAGTCTTCCCTTTCTCCCTAATTACATTTCTTTGATTTTTTTTTTAATTTAACAAGATATTGGCCATTTTTCCTTGAAGTGAAATATGACCATATGAATATAAAAGGCATTGAACCATTCCATTACTAGAGAAAGATTGAGATTTAATCTTGATTCAGTCTTACTTTTGTTGCTATCATCTGTCCAGTTTGTCTGATGGACTGTTCAAAAATTCAGAATTAGAGTTGGAATCTCAACTGCTATAGGCAGTGTGTGGGGGACTTTTTGTGAAAAACCTTCTTTTCTATTTATATGAGACTGTATTCTTAAAAACAGAAAAATGTTCTGTAACTTTTTTATGATGTGTAGAACTTTTGTTAGATATTTTCTTCCTTGACTGCTGCTACAACAAGCCTTTTTTCATCCCTTGAGAACTGTGTGCATAAGAGAAGGTGCTTAGCCACACTTCCATTTATTATTCTTCCACATTAATTGTCCACCACAAAATATCCTCATGCATTTAAATCAAGTTCAGGTTATGGCTTTTGCTGTTAGAACTGGACAGAATGTTTTTTCTTGATTCAGTCTCTTCACTTCTTTTGGTTCTTTGCAGCGGCATCTCTGGCAGTGTTTGAGTCGACCTGCTTTCTTATTAATCATTTCCTTTCAAAATTAGGGCAATATTAGCATACATTGTGTTATATTTAGATTTCTGCTTGGAGTTAGATGTATTCACAGTTAGTTTTAGAACAGGAATTCAGTATTTTGTGCTATGGACTTGTATCCTGGTTTGGTAACTTCCAATTTTTTAGGCCTGGTTTGGAAGATTGGTAGCAAAATCTTGGCTTGTAACCCTAATAAAAATACATTTTCATAATATTTATAATTATTTAATTGAACATTTTGAAAAATGTGACTAACATTGAATATAGACCCAGTTGTTTACTTCTAACAGATGAGTGGTTTTGATAAACCAGCATGATTGAAAACTTGCTGTCAACACTGATAGAAAGGGCACTTTCCTTCTTTTTGGTTTTGCTTTGGTCTCTTCTTTTTAGAACAAGAAATAATGTTCAAATACGTAATGAAAGGCTGTATAAGTGGGCAGCGTTCAATTCACACTCATTTCATTATTAATTAGGTAACTCACAGGAGTTAAACCTGTGTATAGGAAAAGGCACAAATCCATTGTGAGCTGGGGCAAAGGAGAATGTCCTTCCTCCTCAGCCTGTCACATGCAGAGATCCCATCTGGGAGCATGGAATGAGCTCCAGATTGGGCTTGGAACTCTTCCAGTCGGTGCTGCCGACACCTTGAAGCAAGCAGAACAAAGCACAAGCAGAGTAATCCTTTCACCAGCACTGACCCCTTCAATGACAAAATGGTTTTAATGAGAGTGATGCTGCAAGGCATTAATTCCCTCCAGTCAGTGTGGGAAGCTCTGCAAAGGTGTAAGTTTGAAGTGTGATCAGAATATTTTGCCTGAAACCTTCACCTTATTTGTGAGGGTGTTTCTGTGTGTTGTTATCAAATATTGGCTTCTGGAGCAATTTTTCTTTACACTTCTGATTAGTTCATTTCTTTCTCTCAGTAGGGCAGAGTGTGAAAGAAAAGAGAAGCAACTTAGTTATATTCACCTTTACTGGGTTTGATTTCTATTATTTTCTTTTTTTTTCCTATGAAAATAATTTATTTAGACCTGTGAAGGGGAAGATCACTTAGAAAAGCTTGTTGTTTATTTAATTCCAAAATTTTTATTAATGACTAAATTTTATTACTAAAAATCACTTAGGAAAATAATTGGTTTTTTTGGTGGTTTCAGACACCCACTTTTTCTCCTGGCTGCACATCATTCTTTTTATCTTGAAGAAAATACCCAACGATTCAAATTTGGTCTGTTCTGACACCTTCTCAGTCTCTAAGCTTATGTTCCTTTATATTGCTTAAACTTCAACTCATATTTTTTTCATATTTCAGGTATAAAGTCTCTATCCTGTGATATAGCTAAGATTAACCCACCTTCCTTCTGCCCCCCACATTTATTAACGTATGACCAATAGCAGATCCAGATGAGTTCTAGCCCATTTTGCACTTCTTGATGATCCTTGTTTGCCACTTAAAGGTTCCCTGTTCCTGGAATATCAGTTACCTCACTGCTCCTCTTCCAAACCTCAGTAATATCAGATAGATACCCACAGGGAAAGATCTTTAAATTTAAAGGTCATTCTCAAATGGCTCTTAGAGTGGCAATAAATAATCAAGAGTAGCTAGGACTTTTGGAGACAAAAATTGTATCTCATGGCTTTTAGAGCTTTGGCTTTTGTGGTCTTTTTTGAGGTGTAGCAAAGAGAACAGCACTTGGATACCTGGGGATTTAAAGTGAAATTCCCAAACACACACTTGAAGCTCCTAAATAGAACTGGCCTGATTTTTCAGGATTGCTGAGCAACCCAAAATCCCATACAGATAACTCACTAACTGTGGATTTCTTACTAAAACAAATAAATAATCTTCACAGATAGTTCGTAAACTTACTGGGATCTGAAATTTGATTATTTTCTTCTAACTCACGTATTACATGAGGATTGTTTTTTTAGCCAGGATAGGGATTACAGTTATTTAACCTAAACCTACTTTCTGATTGTTACGTTGTCTCCCTGTAACTGACAGAAATACTATTATCAGTTAAATTTAATGGGTTGTTTTCATTCCTCCTATTTTTCATTCATTTCTGTATATATTTTAAACTCTGTTTATTTTGTCATTCTTCTCTTTTTCTGATTCTCCCTTTCCCATGTAGTTGCAGCCAGGTTTTTTCAGGCTTTTCTAGCAAACAGTGCTCCATGCTGTCCTGAGAGCATTGTCGGTGGAAGTGAGAAAGAGCTGTTTTAAGAGGGGACTGAAACTAATGGAAGTTAGAATTCTTTTCAAAGGTGTATTTGGGTGGTTCCTCCTAATAACAAAGTGTCAAATAGCACATTTTCTACTACTGCTTTCTAGTTTCAAGTGGGAACTCGAGTCCCATTAATATAAAGTGGTGGCAAACCAAGGATTTTGATCAACAAAAACTATTTCCAAGACTCAGAGTTCTACTCCAAAAGTGAGATTTTAACTGGATGAAAAGCATGGGTGAAAGGTTGAACATTATGGGGGTAAATGAAATCAAATGAAACAAATGCTGGGGTCTGTGTTTGCCATTGCTTGCACAGTGGTGGCACCCATTGCACCCTCATGGAGAGTTTGCTTTTCCTGGGCTGTGTTTCCAGCAGTCCCACTTTGTCCAATGTCCAGGAGGGTGATAGGGTGGGTGACTTACACTGCTCTTCATCCGTTAGATACAAGATTGCGATAAGAAATAAAATAGGAGGTAACAAGTGGGTGGGAATAAATCACAATCCTGCTCTGTTGGAACAGACAGCAATTTTTTCTCCTATCTCTTTCCATCATCCAGTGGAGAATTTTTTAAAATTTCTTGTTAATGTCAAGAAGGAGACAACATCCATTCTTTCACTCTGTGTTTTTCCAATTCCACCGTTTACGTCACAAAACAATTCTGTTAGAAATAAGAGTTTTCTTAGTTGGTACTGTTACATTTGTATGTGCTGTCTTGATTTGAGCAATAATAGCAGTAAAACAGGGTTAGAAAAGCATCAGCTGAAGTTGTTTGGGAATACCTTGTTTGCTCAGTCCCTGGGTGTGAGGCAAGACTGCACCAGAGTGATCAGCAGCATCCCTTGTCTAAGGAGTGAACCAATGTCTTTAGTGGGCCAGGTTTGTAACTTCATTGAAATGAATAATGCATTTTTTAAAAATGAAGTTTTAGAACTTCATTTCTTAATATTGTCCCCACTAATCACACAATCCCAAGCTTTCATGGGAGTGTGTGAAGAAGGACTTTGCTAGAACTGGTACTATTACTTTCCTAGGTTGTAGGGAGCAGGACAAGAGGACACAGCCTCAAGCTGAGCCAGAAGAGGCTCAGGTTGGGCATCAGAAGGAATTTGTTCACAGAAAGGGTGCTCAGAGTGGTAGTGGAGTCCCCATCCGTGGAGCTGTTCAAGGAAAAGCTGGATGTGGCACTCAGTGCTCTGGGCTGACAAAGTGGGGATGGGTCAAGGGTTGAACTTGATGATCTTGAAGGTCTTTTCCAACCTCAGTGATTCTGTAATTCTGTGAAACTGAAAGCTTAGCAAAGGCTTTCTCAGGAAAGCTGTCAGTGCATTTCTCAGGATAACCAGACAGGCCAGTTTCCAGAGTTTGGAAATTTTCCTCCTTGAAGTGTGAAGAAAACTTCTGCTTCTGATGAGCCTGCATTTTCTGCAGATCATTCTCCAAAATACCTTGCAACAAAAACCAGTAAGAAAACCCTTACACTGACATTAGTGACAAGTTTGTCCCCATAAAAATAATTCGAAGAATCAGAAGTGAGGTGTGAAAACTCTGTTGTGGGGAGTCAGCGTGCTTCAGAATGGGCCTCTGTAAGTTTTGTGTAAAGCAGGGAAGCATTCAGCAATTCCTTTTGTTCCAGCCAGTGTTCTGAGATCTGAGGGATGCTGCAGCCTTTGGCAGGGGTAACTGGATGCTCTGTCTGAACTGTGTGTCGTTCTGGGACTGTTATAGAAGAAATACTGAACAGTGAAAAATGAACTTTTTGATACCAATTTAACCACACTTCCCAGCTTCCCATTACAGTTAGTTATTCACGTTTATGGCATTTCTAGGTGGATGAGAGGATATGAGTCATATCCAAGCTATATGGTCACGGCAGTAAAATTCTAGTAAGAGTCTAGGTTGTTAATGCAGGAAATACTGGTTCACCACTACATATAGCTTTCTAAAGCCTCAGTAAAATAGCAGGATAATTCTAATACTTACATGGATGTGGCTATGGAGGCTTAAATCAGGGGTTTGTAGGATTGCTGTAGCATTGCTTATGGGAAGATTTTATGAGCGATAAATTGCATTGGTAGCGTATTTATGGAGAATGTGGACAGGGATGAATTGCAAACTGTAAATAAATGTAAGGCTTTGAAGCACTGTTTATAGTGTAAGTCATGATGCTTTATTCAAAATAGGGAGCTGAGGAAAGATACTATTACTGTGAATAGGTACATCTGTGATTGCTGAAGTGCTGTTCCCCAGGTGCCTCATGCTGCAGATGATGCCGATTATTGTTGACTATCATGTGCCTTTTACTGTCTTCTGTCTAGGTGTAGAGGCAAAGGTCTCAGTCCTCCCCAAAAGAACAACTAAATACTTGAAGTTATCAAGGAAACAGCATGATTTAATAATGATTAAAACACTGCTGACCCCAAAACTAAAAAAGATTAAGGTACAAACCTATGGACAAGGGCATAATTGTGGTTGCCTTTGTGAAAAAAATTGTGCTGTATGTTACTATGTGAGAACTAATTTCAATCTAAGACAAATAAGAAAAGTGTACGACATAGAAGAAATTGATGCAAGAGCAACTTGCCCAGAGTTACCTAAATATCAAACAGGAGTGCGTACACAACGACGCAGAAGAAGGGTTTGGCCAAAATTTCAAACAAGACTGATTTTTGTCATGGATTTTGACCTCCCAAGCTACCTCTACTCAAGCCCTCAGGACCACCCCTGCAAAAATAATAAAAAAAACCCACTCTAAATGTAGTGTTCCAGCCTTTGAGAAATACACAGGTGGGTTTTGGTAAGTACCTAGGTAGTTATTCACAGGTACAGCAAGTATTGGCTTTGTAATCTGTGCTGGGAAGGACAGATTGTAGAGGCAAGGATTTAGGGAAAACACAAATTTTGAAGTAATTTGTTTTCTTTTTCTGATCTACTGCTCATAAACAGTTTTTAAAATTATATTTAAGCGGGCAACAATTAAAAATGCCAAGTGCCTTTCCTGTATATGTCAGTGGGAATCCCCTCCTGCTGCCCCTGGGCGTGGGTATTGGAAGGAGATACAAACTGAGGAAAGCTGGAGTAGGTGGGAAAGATTAATTTCCATAAGAAATGAGGCTAAAAATACATTTTAATGCATCGCTAATAGTGATGTATTGGTGAGAGCAAGTTTCATGAAAAGCTGTCTTAGGCAGTTAGAGGATAACAGTGTTCTGTAATTGGGCACTGAAAGCAGCCTTGGGATTTTTTGCTACAAGTATGGAAGAACTGAAAAGATAAAGGAGAGGTCACAGAGTGGTGGTGAAGCTTTTACAAACAGATTTGAAACAGAAACAATACCCATGAACACTTTTAATTACAAGATGATGTGTGAGTGGTGTCATTGCTAACATTTAGTCACCACTATTAAAGTTAGTGAAACAGAGCAGGTTTTCAGGATGGAGGCAAAGTTTTGTAAAGCCTGCTCAGCTGATTCAGCAACAAAATACTTGGGTGAATAAAGAGAAGGGATAATAAATATATTGAAAGTGGAGTGTATAATGGACTGCTTTTATCTGAAGCAATGTGTGAGGATTCCTCTGGACATTGTTGTTCTTAGCTTTTGATGCAACCATTTATAGTCTGCAGAGCAGAACTTTGAACTACATGGGACTGAGAGCAGAAGAGAAGGCAGAGGCATGACTGGAGTAGTCTGGTGGTTCCCCATGTTGCCAAATCCTGTTCTTGTTGTTCTACTAGGAGGGAATAACTGATAGGCCACAGGTCTGAAGGAGCTTTGATCTTGCCTCCCTTGCCACACTTGGCATGTATTTGTCCATTTGTCCAAAGAAGCAGTTGATGGAGCCTCTGAGCTGTGCTGGGCACTGCAGCAGGGAACGTGGGTGCAATGTGGATGATGATGGCTGTAGACAGCTGTGCTTTATCTGAGATGATTGTTCTGTTTGGCCAATGAAATAGAAGGGAAATAGTGAAGCGTAGTCGTCTGTTGGGATGCTCTCAGGCTACTGCTAAGGAACCAAAGGGAAACAGAGGCTGTTTGCTTGCTGAAACCAAGCAGATTCCTTTCAGCAGAGAGATAATTTTCTTAAGGAGGGGCAGGACAATGAAATTTATCAACTTTAGTTTACCTTACCTAATTTTATGACTTTACGTTAGTGGTTATTTAAAGTAACTTCAGTTTTTCTCAGAAGCTGCTTTGTAATTTACACCATAGGAGTGTCAGCAGACTTTCAAATGTCTCATCTTCATTTCTTGTTACAAACCATCCACCCTGCTGGTGTACTGCATGGCAGCAACGCTTCTCTGCCTCTGTCATCTCCAACAGAGTAGGTGCTCGTAGGCAGAAGCCAATTAGAGAAAATTACTTCTTCTGAATGCCACTGTCTAAAAGAAAATAACCTTTATTCCTGCTAACATTGGTCATATTTAATGCACAAACTACTGCCAAGAGATTTAACCACAGTTAAGTGGAAATGACACCTGTCTGTTTTAAGAAAGGTTTTAGCATAAAATGTTCCAAATCCAGTGACAATGTATAATGTTCTATATGCTAAATGGAAATGTAGTGTGCTCATTTGTCTTAATTGGAGTCAGTCATTTTCTCCTTCCAAGTCAAATGTTAATACAGTTTTCCTTTTAATTTTTATACTGTTCTGATGCCTTTAGAGATACTAAACATACTACATACATATACCTACACAATTTCAATCAAATGTTACAATGTTGCACAAATTTTAATAGCTATTATCATATTCCCCTTTTATTTTAAGAACTTTTGTATTACTGCATTCAGCTGCTCTTGTTCTGTGATACATGGACCTCTCCATAGATTTCCCCATTGTGCCAGAAGGCTTGGAAAACATTACATGAGGAATTACATGTGGAAAACCAGTAGTGTTTTCTTAGAAAAGTGATCATATTTTGTCTTAAATTCAAGAACTAAAAGTAAAAACCAAGAGTAATAATGATTCAGAGCACTGCTCTGCCTGACAGTTTGAAGAATAATGATGGTAAAATGAGCATATCTTAGTCAGAGGTGAGGGAAAATTGTGCTGCTCACATGAAGCTGGGGAAAATGAGGCAGCAACCTCATTGCCATTAGCGTTAGTACTGGAAATAATCTGGGCTCTAGATAGTATTTACTGATGCGGGAATTCTTTCATTAGTGGGATTGAGGATTTGCAAACAATGGAGGAATTTTCAGTGAGTCTGCTCAATAACACAAGAAATATCCTGCACAGGGCAAGCAAGGAGGTTTGGAGTAATGTACTCCCTCAAATGGAATGTTTTTCAGTACTTGCACAGAAACTGGCAAATGATGTCATCACCATATATATATATATATATATATATATTGCTTGTTCGGTTACTGTTCAGTGTAAGGAAGATTTTGAATCATTGTGGAATTATATGCAAAAAGAAGTCTCCAAATAATGCTGAATGCAATCACGTTGAGTAGTTTTCTGTCCTGAAAAATTTCAGGTATTTTTTCAGTTTTCTAAACAAGGCTCATGTTTTGTTGTTCAGTTCCAGTAGCCAACATGGGCCGTAGTGTTGCTGTTCAAACTTAGGTACTTATGTTCAATCATTTGTTCTATTTTAATATGAAAGATAAATTAATTGACATCTGTACAAGTCATTGCATCCTTAGACTCGGCTGGTTGGGTAAATGTTTGGATTCCAGAGTGTACAGCTACAAATGAAAGTAATTAATTTGCTTTGTACAACTTCCTTACCAGCGCAGGCTCTTGCCTTACTCCTAATCCTATTTGGGGTTCAGGTTTTCTTGTATGTATATTTGCTAAGAGGAATTATTGGTAGGAATCCTGGAAGGAGAAGGTCTCAAGTGAGAGTTTCTCTTAAAAACTAACCTTGGTTTTGTTTCTCTTCTAAAAATACCTTTCTCCTTCTTTTCCCCGTTGTGAAAAATTAATTCAGTCCATTTGCCTGCCCTGTCTCTAGAGTGAAAGTAGGAGAAATCTGTCTTGGTAGGATTTACCAGTGCTAATTCCATGTCCACAATCCTTTGAACAGTGCTATTTTCCGTTTCTGCTATTAGGTATTTAGAACTAAATGTTTGGGATTTTTTTTGTTTGCAGAACTTAGAAGCATTCTTCCTGCTGAAAAATACTGGAGGGGAAAAATGATAAATGTATTTATATTCCCACTTCATTAGGTACAAACTGACTCTCTGAACATGTTATTTTGCTACATTTACTCGCCAAACCAATTCTGGATATGATTGTATTATTAAAAACCAGAGGACTTGGAATCCACAAGGTCTGAGCATTTATTAAGGCCTTGATAAAATTTGTATTTGGGGTGTTGAAGATTAATAGCTTCTTGATTTTGTTAAACACATCTGGATAGGATAGTCAGGATTAGACACTGAGTGATGGAGAACCTTGCTTAAATCAACAGAGATGCTGATCTTTGGGAGAAATTATCATCTACTGGTTTTGTCTCCTTAATTGCAACAATTGCTAAATAATTACTGAAAAAATGCAGAACTTTGTTTATAGCTTTCAGTAAACCCTTTCATTTCACAAAATCTATTCTTAACTAAAAAGCAAAGTAGAAATGTAAACAGATTATCTACTGTCTGCACATTATTTGTGTCTGTTGCTCTCTGTTAATGTCAAAGAGATGTATGTTGGTATTAACAGTCTGACATGGATTACTTTCAAATGCATTCCCCTTCTCCTGATTCCCATCTCCTGAGCCTGAGCACTGACAGAATTACTGCTCTTTCTCCTTGAAAAAAAAGAACCTGCAAGCTCCTTTTACAGCCCTGTGTTTTGGCCCCATGATGTTATTTTCATGCACTCCAGCATGATTTAAACTGCAATTTTTTTTCATTCTGTATTTCACTTCTGTCTCTTATATATAAAATGTTGTGTGTTTGATGCATATAATTTCTTTAAGACTTTCTGTGTTGGACTTGGAGATAGTGATTTATCTAAATTTAGAGTTGAAATGCAGCATATTGTACGTACTATTGTCTTTTAATTGTAGGGAGTGCTGAGCAATTTTTAGTCCTTACAAAATTTAGTTCTTGTTCTTCAAATGTGACCAATTATCCAATACAATTCGTTGTGGGTGTGGGTTGGTGTGGATGTGGCACAGCAAGCAGTGACATGCAATATCCTTTTTGAGGAACGTGTATTGTACTTCTAAAACACCTGCTGACAATAGCTGCCAAAATTAGGCAGAAAATTGAAAGTAAAGAAGATATTTGAAGCAACAACTCAAAATCTTGCCACAGATTTGTACATGAGCATCACGTAAAATCTGAATGTGGTGGACACCATCATGCCTATTCTCTTTCCCCATTTTTAGGATTCTTTTTGCTCTCAGTTTTTATTTCGTATCATGAGGGCAGTGTAGCAATAATAAAATAATGACACACACTCAGAGATTTGGGGCACCCCCAAGGCAGCACAGATGGATGCAGCACTGTTGTTGCATCACGCTTCACCGTGGAGAAAATGCAACTTCCCCTCGATTTTGGTTAAAAGTTTCAGCATGGTTTACTGTCATTTCTATCTCCCATCAATATCAAAGTGTAGTTTTCCATCGAGAGATGAGTAGCAATGTCTCAAACCAGCATGGCTGAGGAATGGCAGAGCTCTGGCTCCCCTCTAGTGCCTCCCCGACACCTTTTTCTTGCCCTTCACAACTGCAAGTCAGGTTGTTTTCCAGTATGGAATTAGAAGTAGAGTTGTTTAAATATTGTGTTAGTTACTCAAAGCAGCACCAAAAAATGAGGAAAAGCCTCTAAAATGTAATTTTACCTAGCAGTGAACTCCTGAGAGTGGCTCAGGAGTACATGTCATGAGTCTTTAATTACAGAAGTTAAAAGATTGGTACTTGTGATTTTCCAGATGATTGAAGGCATTCAGAGCTTTTCAAGTCCGTGCCACTTCTCAACTCCCCTCCCACCTCTATTTGTTCATTCTCCTTTGGTCGCCTCAGTGTGTGAGTCAGGGAGAGATGAAAAGAAATAATTATCAAAGCAGAAGAACATAGAATGAACGAATGAGGTATTTTTAAAAATATTGTCAGGATTTGAGCTATACTTAGCATTCCTTTAGTTTTCCAGAACAATGAAGGGTTGCATTATATTTTGAGTTAGCACATATGTGCAAGTTACACAATGCTAAGAATATTCCTAAAAAGCATTTATTGCTCCAGCTCAAAATATGTAAAAGAGAGAAGCCTTTCAAACCAAACAGCATGAATTTTTTATGTTTTGGGATCTTTGCTTCTTCTTTCTATTCTTCACCTTTTAAACTTGTGTTAATAGACTGTCTGCTGAGATTTGGATTTATTACAAATAGTTTTTCGTGGTAATAGATTGAGCTTTTTCTCCCTCCTTTGTCCATCCCTGACCCCCCCTTGTGATGATAGTCTGCTTTCTTTGAATGCTTAAGAAAGAGCTGAATGTCTGAGAGAGATGCCTTTGAACACTCACTGGGGAGGATATGGAAGAATTGGATTAAATTTTCTCCTTGGTTTAAGAAGGATTTAAATAGATGTTTCTCATGTCTGGAGGTCCCAGCTTTGAGGCAGACAGCAGATGTGAGATGGGTGTGCTCTGCCTTTCTTGGTGTTCTCAGCCATCAGGCATTAAAAATTGTGAGGGTTGTTTGGCCAGAAAAAGCCCATGAGTCCAAATCCTTGTTAGGACCTTGCCCAGAAAAGGAAATTTTTGGAAAACCTCTTGGCACTAGTTCAATTCCTAGTGCTGCTTGTGTGTGTTAGTCCATGACAGTTCACTCATTTTTTTCCCTGCATCCCCACTTTGGAAATGTTTGATGTAAACACTGTTGGTTCTTGCTGGGCTGTGTCTCCTTACACTGTTAGTGGGCAACTTCTCCTTGTTTTCCAGTGGGCTCTCTCCTGCCTTTCTCAGTATCCAGGTGTACAGTTTCCCTGTCTATAGAATGGAATCCCAGAATCATTGAGACTGCAAAAAAGGCCTCCAAGGTCAGCAAGTCCAGCCTGTGACCAATTCCCACTTTGCCACCCAGCCCAGAGCACTGAGTGCCACATCCAGCTGTTCCTTGAACAGCTCCAGGGATGGGGACTCCACCACCACCCTGGGCAGCCCCTGCCAAGGCCTGGCCACCCTTTCTGTGGACAAATTCTTCCTGATGTCCAACCTGAACCTCCCCTGGTTGGGTTAAGGCCATTTCCTGTCACTCGTTCCCTGGAAGCAGTGCCCAACCCCCACCTGGCCACAACCTCCTGGTAGGGAATTAAAGAGAGCAAAGGTCTCCACTGAGCCTCTTTTTCTCCAGGTTAAACAACCCCAACTCCCCCAGCTGTTCTTCATAGGACTTTTTTTGTGGGTTTGTGGCTTTTTTCTTCTAAATTTCTCTCAACAGTTCAGTGTTGAAGATTACTTCAGTGCCAGACACCTTTTATCCAGGGCCTCCAGAAAGGCTCATCTATCTAACTCAGAATTCAGATGTATCTAAGGTAAAGAAGCTTGCTTATGGAATTGATGATACGTAAAACTGAAAGTTTTTAATATCAATCATTATGATCTAATAAAGGAATTCAATAACGTTCCATTGTTTTTGGCAATATTACCATTTTAGTGGCAGATATTAACTCTGAAAGTGATGATAAAAAATGAAAGAGGTGTTTTCGTTGTTAATTTTCTCAAGGGATGTGTAAAAAATGATGCTGCATAGGTAATAATAAATGGCACCGTGACAGTTTGTATTTGCACTATTACAAATCGTATTTCCACCCCATAATAGCAAATCTTTTAATGACCACTCATCTCTGCTACTGAAGTGCTCAGTGAATCCTTTGGTTTTCTTCTGTAATTTGTGGGTGTTCAACTGACAAGTTTAACCTCAAGTTCTATCTGGAAGTTGCTGTTTTTGAATGGGTGTGTGTGTAAATATCCTATGGTACTTTCTGCACAAATATATTAAGGTTTATTTAGGACAGACCTGTGTAAGTAGAGAGGAATAAAATCTGTGTTAAGTTAATGTAATTACAGAATCAGTGGTAGGGTTTAAAAATAGCTTGTCTCAGTTGGCGTTTGATAAAGGTAATTAAAGCGTGGAGAATAATGGTAAAACTCTTTTGTTCTGCTACTCTCCTGTAGTGCTTCAGGCTTAGTATTTTACAAGCAAAACACTGGTTTCTGGCCTGGAAACCTCACTGTGATGGAAACTTCCTGTCTAATGCAGAAATGGAAAAAAATTTTTAATCTCTAAATACAGACTTTATCAAAGAAAAATGCTGCTTCCAGTGGGGAAGGGGAAGGGGAAGGGAAGGTTTTACCCATGTGTACAAAAACCTGGTGATAGGAGCTGGTAAGAAAGTGAAGCAAATACAGTTATGCAGTGACAGGACAAAAGGCAGCGGTCACAGTCTGAAATACAGAATATTCTGTTTAATGCTCAGAAAAAACTTGTTACTGTGAGAATTGTGAAATAAGGGAACAGGCAGTCGAATCTCCATCCCTGGAGATACTCAAGCCCTGGCTGGATGTGGTCCTGAGCAGCCCTGCTAAGAACAAAGCTTGGACTGGCCAATCTTCAGGGGTCCCTTCTGCCCTCAACACCTCTGTAATTCTGTTTTAGTCAAAGAACTCTAAAATTGCAGATGAATTTGGCTGTTTATTTCTGTACCGATAAGAGGTTTTTTTAAGCTAGTTGATTATACCTTTGATTTTCCATGACTTATTCTTCCTCTGTGCTTAGAAAAAAACTCATCTGTGCTTATTTTGCTTGTTCAGGCAGGTGAATTTATCTTTTCAGGGATGAGCTGAAAGTTAAACAAAGGATTCGTTTTATCCAATTTGGCAGTCTGAACATGTAATTGAAACAAAATCGTTGATAGAGTCACTTATGAGAACCTACAATTCTGCTGGCTGCCTAGAAAACAGTCATGTTCCTGTTTCACTGGCTCCACTGCTGGGGCGAATTCCCATGTGAAGCAAAAGTGGATATTTAAAGTGCCAAGAGTGTGCAAGTTAACAGTACGTGGGTTAGAGTACATTAGAAATTACCTTGTCAGAAAGATTACCTTGTAAAAAATACATGTGAATATTTGCCATCTCCTCCTACTGACATGCTCTGTAGGCACTAAAGTGACTTCTTTAGGTACCCCACTACTCACAAATCTGTGTGTGCAGGCAGGCGTGGTGTACGCTCACGCAAAGGAAGTGGGAAAGCTTTGGAAGATCCTGGCTGCTACCAGGGGAAAAAATACTGATCCCCAGCTGTCATCCTTCTGAACCTCTGGTGAGGCCCTGGCACAGGTTGCTCAGGGAAGTTGTGGCTGCTGCACTCTTGGAAGTGTTCAAAGCCAGGCTGGATGGGCCTTGGAGCAACCTGGGATAGTGGAAGGTGTCCCTGCCTGTTGCAGGGGTTTGGATAAAATTGATCCTCAGGGTCCTTTGCAACCCAAACCATTCTATGATTCTATGAACTAGAGGGCTGAGCTGGAACATGTTCTCAGCTCACACAGCAAGTGACTATTGTTCGTTAGTCAAGTTATGATTCCCAAGTGGAATCTTCAGTTACCAATTTCTTCTTTTCTCCAAGTGTTCTTGAAGAACTCCGGTCTTTATAGCACCTAAATAGATGCAGAGACAGGACAAGCTTCTTTGTGTGCCTGCAGGGTCCATCCAGGAGGTACAGCCAGAGATGGGGAAGGGGTGTGTAGAGGACATGCAGTTAGGCCTTTCCTTGGGAGCAGGACTGTTGGCTGCCACTAAATCAAGGGAGCTACAGGAAAACCCGACAGACTTCTTGGGGTGTTCAGAATCTGCTCTGGATAGCATGTACTGCTCGACTTTCTTCCCAGCATCCTATCACTGCACAGCACAGGTGTACTTGTGTAGAGAACATCTCAGAGGAAAATAGCCTGAGGTAAATGAGATTTTGTTGTTCTCCCATCTCCTTCATAAAGGTGAGTGGCAGTTGTGTTAGTGTGACCATGCTCATGGAGCTGTTGGTGTGAGCAGTGTGTGTGCTGGCAGCTCACTGGGCCTTACCTGGCATGTAAAACTGAGCACAGACGGGCTGAAACTCCAACTCCCATTCTGCACCTGTTAGATTTTATAGGTAGCAGAAATAAGTATTTTCTTTACAATTTGACAGACTCCCAAAAGCTGGAAGACTGCAGGCAAAATTGAGCTTATAATGCATTATCATATAATGATGCAATTAGCATGATCTTTTAGGAAAACATTAGGAACTATTGCTTGATTTGGTGGCAGAACACTTAGAGTAGGTTGGAGCGCTGCTGCATACATTTATGAAGAGGTTATAAAATTACTCATTTATTCAGAGATATTACTATGATAAACAAAAGGTTATCACTTGATGTTATTTTTTTCTGACTGAAAAAGCTTTGGGCAGTTATGGTTTATGTCAAACCAGTTTTTATATCAAAATGATAGAAAATTAAAATTTCATGTACTAAGAAAATACCAGTGCACCGAGACAAACAAGCCATGTCCTAATTGCAGAAAAAAAAGTGCTTAGCTTAAATGACTCTGAGATTCTATGAGTGTAGATCATAGAGAATCACAGAAAGATGCTGCCCTCTTGACAGACTGCAGTTGGCTTGCACTTTGGCCTTCTCTTTCTCTGCTGAAACCAGGCAGTCCTGGCCTTTTGTTGTGTCATAGACTTCAGCCTTAAGCCATCCTGGTGCATCTCTGCTGCTCCCTCTCCACTTTGTAGTTACAAGAGATGTAATTGATGGACCTGACCCAGGGCGTGCAGTGTTCCATGTGCAGTACCCCCAGTCCTGAGTAAAGAAGAATTACCCATGATCTGCAATATGGGATGAACATGGGAGCAAGAAGTGAAACAAGGGATTGATGTTTAAAGCATCAAGTATGTTTGGGAACCCAGTGTACCAGAACCACACCATTTGAAAAAATTAAGCAGTGTGTGCTTTTTCTGAATCAGTTGATTGCAAGTCTACAAGGATAGATTTAGAAAGATAAGAAACATATTGCTGAATTTTATATAATTTATGAATAATTATGTCAAAATCTTAATGTAGATACCACTTTTATTTATGAACAGCGTGGCCGTAGCATAGCTAAATCAGCAGCAGTTCTGCCTCTGGCCACAGTGAGAACAGAATCAAGCACCAAACTATGTAATCAGGGACAAAAAAAGAGATCAACTATCATAGAACCATGGAATGGTTTGGTTTGGTTTGGACCTTGAAACTCATCTGGTTCCAGCCCCCTGCCATGGGCAGGGACATCTTCCACTAGACCCATTTGTCCAACATGGCCTCGAACGCTTCCAAATACAACATTTTTTCCCAAATTAGCAATGTTATTTGGCAGTGCCAGACAATAATTTTGTAGTCAATTTGAGTGCAGTGAATTTCACCAGTGAAATCAGGTGTTTCTCAGCCATGGTGGTCTCATGTGCTCGGAGGGGTCCCATTGTTCCACAGGATGGGCATTACATGAAAGATGTTGAACTGCAGAATTGCCAACAGCATGAGAGCTGCTTCTGAAATTCTGAGCTGTCTGAATTACTCTGGAAGGGAAAAGATGCTTTCCTGTTGTCTTCTGTCTAGTAGCAGGGTCTGCCCCAGTGTGTGTGCTGCTGTGGGGATGGTGGGTAGAGCCAAAGGGCAGGAGAGGGCAAGCCCCGGTCTCTTAACTTGCTCCAGTTTCTTGGTGCTGACTCATTCAGAGCATTAGATTTGGCTCCCAAACTGGATTATTTTTGGCTACTGCAGTTGATAGTCAAGGTTTATTTTTACCTATTACTTATTTCTATGAAACTGAAAGCAAGGATGGTGTCATGGTGAGGAACCGTGTCTGAACTCTACAGTAGGAGAAGCGCCTGCACACACTGTACGCCGTATTATTAATTGTACTTTTCCAGATTCTCTTAGCATTCATCCTGCTTCTTTACAGTAATGACTACCAAAGCAGCAGTTAATTACAGTGGTCCCATTTTTGCTCCTCACCTCATTATCTGTGCCTGCCAGTGTGGTCCTGCAGGCCTGGCAAAAGGTTCAGGCATCCGCTGGCAGTGCTGGCGGCACAGGGATAGTGTGGGATGGGGTGGCAGATGGCAGCAGCACTATTTATAGCTCCAGCCGGGCTGCCCGAGGTGAGTGCTGCCCAAAGAGTCTGGCACGGTTGTTTTTAGCTATTAGGGCACCAGGAAGGCAATTTCAGATGGGGGAAAAAAAGAAAAAGAACTCACAGTTTGCATTCCTCAGAAGTCACCCTGGAAACGCCCAAGGCTCGCTTAGTATCGATTCCTGCATTTTCTATCCAGTGGAAGCTATTTTTTCCTCATAATCTCTGCCCTGTCTCCACTGGTTGCCCCGAAATGTTCCAAATCCAGCCTGCCTCCAGCTTTGTAGCCTTGGCCCTGGCTGAGCTGGAAGAATTTATTGTGCCGTGGAAGTTGTGCTGCCATGGCAACTCAGGCACACGGAATTTTAATTGCAAGGCACAATATATATTTATGAAGATAATTAATAAAAATGCTAACGGGCTGCTTTCATTACATTAGCAGTATCTTTTGTAATGTGCTTTTCACTCTTGTTTGCACAACAGGAGTTAAGTGAGGCAGGGAGGGTTAATATTACTAATTTTACTGTTTCCATCATTAAGTTGGGGGTTTTGTTCATTTTATTTTTTATTTAAAATCAGATCAGACGGAACATGGTTTAGTTCAGTGTTTAACCTATGTGTGCATGGTTGATTCAGCATTTGATGGCACATTTATAAAAAGCTGTAAGAATTATTTCATGGAATCATTTCATACCAAAGCAGTAGGACTTGTGCAGCTGGATGCCTGCACTCCTGCAGATCCAGGTGCCTGGCTGATAAAAGCCTGTGAGGAGAAAGGATAAGGAGAGATTTCCTGAAGTTTTTTATTATCCAAGGAAACTTCCTTCACCTTCCAGCCACTCCTGCCTGTTCAGTGCTCTGCAGGTGCTTGCCAGATGCCAAACCGGGTGCTGGTGCTGCTGTGCCAGAGCCTCCCTGTGCTCCCCTCAGTGCCTGGAGCAGCACAGTCCTGTTTTCATGGAATTACATGGGACTGGAGACACAGGGCTGTGGATAACTCAAAATGGAGGTGTAATTTGTGCCTTATCTGTGCTGGAGGTGAATTTTCTTGCTTCATCTTATTGACAATAAAAGCCCATTGTGTGGTTTTGTTATTGATTTTTTTTTTTTTTTACTGTAAGCCATGCACTAATTCTGTCTTCTTTCAAGTAATATTATTTGTTATGAAATATTCTAGATTTTTGTTTTGAAAATAATTAAAGATAACCCAATAAAAATACAGAATTTTTCATTTTGAATTGTATGCAGCACTGACATAGTGATCTATTTAGTTATTCCAGGTTTTCCTCATTTCTCTCTGACCATAAAGCATGAAGATTTTAATTCTGTAGCTGCCAGCAAAGTGAAATGTCATCTAAGTCATTACCATAATTTTTCCCATGTATGTGCAATATATGAATTTAAATGCTAATGAGGGTATTTTTTAAAGTGTGTTGCCTTGTAAAGTTTCTTTTAAAAATAGCAAAACTGAACAAGACTTCTTCATTTAAAGATGAATGGTATGATACCAATTGATTTTTATATTGGGACAGGAAAGTTACCTACAATTCATTTCAATTTTATCCCTATATTTCATCATTTATTTGCTATGAATTTTCTCAGGTGTTCACAAAATACTATCTCTGTTATAATACACTGTGCATTTATTGTGCTGTCTAAATGATTGTATTGCTGTGTGATAGCTTTGAAATGGATGAGAAACCAAAAATACATTCTGCTCATCAAAGAGTTGTGTATCAAGTTCAACTTCATTAGTTTTGATTAGGACCGAGTCGGTGCCATCTGTGCTGTCAGTGTTGTACGTCTTTCACAGAAAAGATGAGAGATTGGAAATCCAATTCTCTCCTCGGTGGATTGCCCTCTTACTTGGTGTGGTTTTGTACAAAATTAACTTGGCTGGACTCCATTTCTTTGTAGCTGAGGTTTTTATTTTTGGCTTCAGTTACCTGGCAGAGGAGTCTTTGGCCAAGTTTTGATCCTCTGTGCCTGACTGGTTACCATGTAAATTATTATTTTTTTTAAGCTTCAAGTGTGTTAATTTCAATGCATTTTCAAGATTAAGAAATACCCACAGTATGTTACTGCTGCATTTAGAAATACATTAGAAATATCGTCTGTGTTAATACTGAAATGCATAAGAAATTAGTTAAGGGAGGAAAATAAAATAGTATTGGCTGCTAGAGATGCAGGTAACTTTGCTGAGTAGAGAGTATTATGGGGAGCACTGCATGAAGGTAGGAGGCACTTAAATCTCCAAGAGATATTAGTGAGCTCCCAATCAAGCAAACCCAGTTTCTTTGTGGATAACAGATGTCCATTCCCACGCTGCTTCATCAGACAGAATTCTTCATATAGATCTATATGCACATTTAAATGGTAGGAGTAAGCACAGCAGGTACCCAGGTAATCTGGGAGGTTCTGTGTCACAGCTCCTGCCTGAGCTCTTGTTCAGGGAAGCAGCTCCTGTGCCATGTTCCTTGCAGTGCTTTCAGTTGTAGAGCGTCTTTAAACCTTGTTCTCCATGAAATATGAAGTGGCACAGAACTGCTGCTTTTGGTAAAGATGAGAGTGAGTTCCTGGCAAGCTCCAGCTGCTCTGAATTGGGGTGGCTGCAATCTTGCCCCCTGGCCTGCCCTGCTGACCATTCTCACCTCCTCTGCTTTCCCACTGCCACTGTGGCTCATGTGAGCAGCCAGGGAGAGTCATCAGGGAGCTGACCTGGATGGAAATTAATGATATATTTTCCTCTGGGGTAGCTGTGGCCTAGATCAGTTCAGTGTGTGATCAGATAAGTGCTGCTGCTGGCTCGGGGGAGTGTGTGGGATGCGTGGCCAAGGGGAGGGGCAGCACAAGCCCTGGTCAGTGAGACTGCCATGTGCTTGTTACAGTGCTGGGATACAGGATTTCAGAAGGGGATGGCTAATCAAGGCAAATTTGCCCATTGACTCTAGGTGATCCTCAGAATGTTTAATCCCCTTAATTTCCAACAGGATTATAATTTCTTTTTAGGGTTACATTGCTATCATTCAGCCTCACAAAAGTAGTTCTGAAGTAGAAAACAGTTCTACATGTTATTAACTTCAGTTTTGGTGAGTGGTTATGCAGGTTGGAGCTGCACACTTTTCCATAATGGCAGTTTTAGCCTTAGAAATTAAAAGATTGCTTTCATGTTCCAGACACTCCTTGAGGTCTTGAAAAATTCCAGTAGTTTTGCTGGCAAAAAGTTACAGCAGAACCCAGGAAGTACCTTCAGTGAGTTCAGTCATCCCTTGGTGCTTTCTCTAAAAACCACTTAAAATGTGGATTTTAGACAACTCCTGGATTCAGTTTTATTTTGACTAGCTGGAATAAATCCCTTTCTTGTCTTTTTCCTTTCTCTTTGACGTGATGTGTGAGAACCTCTGAGTAGCTTCATGTGTTCCCCGTGCCTGGGCTGTAATTGCAGCCCGCTGGTAAGAGCTGCTCCTCTCTTCTCTCTGGGAGCCAGCTGGAAAATAAGTAGTAAGCCTAATGAAGCATGAAGAACTATTGGCCTACAAATTAGCAGTTAAATACTTAAGGGGCTGGGCTGTTGGATTTGAGGGATTTTTTTTTTTTTTTTTGCAAACTTCCCAAAATATATGTATGTTCTCTCTCCCACAACATCATTGAGTATTCCTAGGTTATCCACTGGAAAATAGGTGTGAAAAATACATTTGCTTTGCACCTGCTGTGATAGTAATGCACTTTGGTCTGTATTGAAGATGTGTTCAGTGCACTTTGAATGTAATATTTTTGTGTCAGTCATCACTTCTGTATCATTTCATGAAGACAGAGACTTCTGCCAACCCCAAACACCTGGTTTGCTGCTTCACTCTATGCTGGTGAATGGCAGTGATGATGTGGGTTATCTTAACCCACATTAGTGTAGTTCATGAGCGTTTATTCTGTACTTTTCTTCCTTATCCTTGTCCAGAGGTTTCCCAGCACTGTTTATTTCTGTCTTGCAAGGTTCCTCCTCTCATACTGTCAATTATTGATGAGGTCTGCTCTTGGAGCATTTGTTTGTTATGAATAATTTCAAAGACAAATGAAAGACCCCTCTGCAAATTTAATGTATTGCCCTTTTGCAGTGTGTTATATTGCTTTCTTGGAACAGTGCACTGGGAAAAACAATCCAAAGTGAAAGCTATTTTGTTTCAAGCTTTTTTCATTATGTATATTTTTTTCTATGAAGCTACAATATATGACATATTTTGGATGACTAAGAATTATAGGAATTACATTATTTGCAAATAGAATAATAAATACTTTTAAGTTATTTATATATTAGGATTTTGGTTCTACGTGTTGAAGGACATACAAGCAAAAGATCAGATGATTGTTCAATTATTATGATGGGCCTGAGAAGTAGAGACAGTCAGTGCTGAGAGTTGGTTTTTAACTCTTCATAGCCCAACCTAAAATGTGCTCCATTAGAGGAAGGGATTATCCTTAGGTCAGCTGGGAAACACACAGAGTTAATGGCTCCTGGACATTGTGAGACTGCACTTTTGTGTGTGTTACCAGAGGAAAGGCAGAGGCTCCATCTGCTCTATACTGAGTTTTAAGTCATTGTTCAGGTGAAATCAGGAATTCTTATCTTTCTCCCCACCCCTTTGATTTGTGATGAGCTCTTTAAACACTAGAGTTATATGAAATAATATAAGGCAACTTAAAAATGACAATCGTATTTTAGCTGTGATAAATCCCTGGAGTTTTAAACCTGGAACCTTACCTCCCCCACTTCTTTATTTTTTTGTTAAATTCTCATATCACTTTAATGCCCCATTTTTTGATATGTAACTGATGCTGCTGCTCAGATTGGGCAGAACTTTTATGTAATTTTTCTACTACTTGCTTGGAAACAGCAAATTTAGCTTCAGGAAAACTGTAGAGATAATTTTAAAATCTGTCTTGAGACTGAACTTCTATATTTTGTCTTTTTTCTTATCACACAAAGCAAGGCTGAACTAAAAATAACAGGCTGTGAACTTTAATATTGTTAAGTGATGGTTGAGCCTCTGTGGCACTGCATTGGGTTTTAGGACCAACAATGTGCAGGGAGATTTAATGGGGTTAAAAAAACTTAGATAAAAGCTTTTTCAATTATAAAACTAGAATTATCTGTTAAATTATTAGCTCCCTACCTTACACTGAGACATACATAGTAATTTATTCATTTAAATTTTCATTATGATTAGAATATCCTAGGTTTGTGTTAGATTTGTAAGCAATTGCGCATCAAGTCAAATACTTTTGGAATCTTTAGTGATAAAATATTTTCAAGAAAACTTGAATAAATGGGTGCTGTCATGTAGGAGAGCAGAAGGCTGAGACATTCCAGGTGTTTCCTGGACACACATTTTTTTATTTTCCTATAAATAGAAACCTATGTTTATGTTCACTGATTCTCAACTGCAGAAAAAGCTGCAAGTACTTTATGGAAAACTTCGTACCATTTTGTGTTTAGATTCGGATCTGGTTTTATCTAGTTTTGATGGTTTCCATCTTTTCTATTCTATCTTAGTAAGACATTTATATAATGGGACATTAATCTTTTCCCTCTGCTTTATCTCTCTGTGAAAAGCTGTAACCTACTTTCTGTGACAGTAAATTCATTTTTCTTTCTTGGTCCTGAGAAGGTGAAGCTGCTGCTGAGATTCAATACTGGTAATGCCCTGATCAGCATTTGTTCTTCTATTAAGATAATGAGTCTGGGTTTTGTAGGAACAAAGTCATATAGATGCATCATTAGACAAGATACACCTGCCTTTTGGGTCATAGTTATAAAACAGTTTTGGGAAGTTTACAATGCCAAAACGCACATTAAAGATGTTCACCATAATGCTGTCCCATGGTAATTAGCATATGCAAAAAGAAATGTGCTAATTTTGTCTAATTTTTTCCTAAGCAGGTGTTTATTTGTGACCCACTAAGCTTGTAGAAATGTCCTTTTGGCTGTGCTCTGTGCTTACAGGGGCTGTGTGCCCTCAGAGAGTTTGCTGTGATTTAGAACCCTCTGTGCTGTGCTGAAGGTATCATACAGGAATTGTAAGATGAGAGGAGTGGGTGGAGGTGCATTGAATCTTTGAAGTTTTAGAATAAGATGAAGTCATTTGGTTGGAAGGGACCTGCAACAATCACCCAGTCCAACTAAATATTCAGGGCTGACCAAAACTTAAGGTGTGTTATCAAGGACATTGTTCAAATGCTCTTTATACCCTGAAAAGCATTGGGTATGTCCTGAGTAAGGCAACAAAATGAGATGCCAGTCACGATGGGTTCTGCAGCTTTGTCATCCTTCTGCTCCAAAGATAGGTTTTATTGCAATGATGTAGTGGGATAGCTGTGTTGCAGTCTTTATGAAGACTTAATATGATTTTGGGGTTTTTTTCCATTTCTTTTTAATTGTGTTTCCCTCTCTTCTGCCTTCGATTTTTCTCTGTCGTGTATTTCAGTCCCTGCTTGCTGCTCATTGCCCACTGACTCTTCTGCACAGTGAGAGTCCAACAGAACTTTTTCCACTTTGCTGTTGGCCATAACCACATTTGTGAAGCCCTTGAGGTGATTCAGCCACAGATTAGAGCCTCTCCTTCACTTCAGGCAGATACACATAGCATACAGCAACAAAATTTCATGAGAAGTATTTTGTCTAGAAATCCAAAAGAGAAAGAAGAGGAGGTGGAAAACTGAAATCAAGGTTTCACGAATCAACAACTCAACCCCTCAGTGTAACCTTGTCTCTGTGTGTCACCGCTCCTTGTGCAGCAGAAGCTCTGCCCAGCTTGGGGGATACATTTGCAAATAGCTGCTTGCCTTGATCTCTCTTGATTTATGAGGAGCCATTTATGTTGGCAGTTTGGAGAAGGCCTCAGAAGTTTCAAGTTTCTTTTTGCAGCCAGCCCTGCTGAGCCATGTAGGAGGTCCCCTTTGTGCCTTTCCAGTTTCCTGCCATTTCTGATTACAGGATGCCCTTTTTGTTACCACTTCTGCCTTCTGCCAATAACATCTTGGATGTTCCTGCAGGTGAAAGGGATACAGTGATGTGGAAGTTGCTAAGTCAGTTTAATTTCCAGGAGATTTTTTCCATGTGAGTTTTGGAAGACTGCAGCACAACGTGGTGCATGAGAATTAAGTGGTGGTGTATACAACCTTATCTAACAAATAGGGAAGGGATATTCTTTCTGCTAAATGTAATGACCTAGAAATACAGTAAACAAAACCCCCAAATCATAAAATCCCATTTAATTGACGGTGACCCTTGAAAAGCATTGTAAGAAAATACACTTCAATCCAGCTGTGGGGCTTTTCCTGGGTGGTAAACTTAATATGTAAGTAAAGTAAATTTAGCTTTACTTAAAAGGTCCACGGTTGGCTGCCTTTTAATGTGGCCTTTAATATCCTGAGTTACATAAATGAGCCATGTTATGACTGCAGATGGATGGAAGGTGCTTCTGTAGAATTAAAAACAAGTGCTGTCTCATTGTATTTTTTCAGAAATATCCTTTACATGAAGGGATTAGTGTTTCTTTGTGGTTTGTTTTTATTTTATCATTACAGCTTTGCTTTACTCTTCCTTGCCTGGAAGGGTTTATACTGAAATGAGTTAATTGCATCTTATGATGATGAAAGCAGCTGGTTTTATATGTTTCATGGTTATTTCTTGTTTCTTATGGGATGGGAAATCATTGATTTTCCCTTTAGTATTGCTCATTGGCAGAAATGTCAGAGGTACCAAGGAGGCAGTGTTGGTTCACTTAGAATTAGCATATTTAAACGGGTTCACTTTTTTTTGCCATGGAGAGAGTTTGCATAGACATCAACAGAAATTTTGTTCATGTCTTATTTTGAAAATTAAGGGAATCGGTAAGAGATTATTGTGAAGTAACAGGATTATGTGTTATTAACCTCCCCACTATAGTCAGAATAACTGGGATAACTCAATCATTAAATAAGAGATGGACATGGGCTTCCTTGATTTCTGACCGCAGAGAGAACTGCTGCAGTATCCCTAAAATCTGCTTTTTCCAATACAGTGCCTGTATGAAGTGCTTGAGAAATGTTCAAATACACTAAAAAGCAGTGTATATAAGACAGGTAACATTTGAAATTTAAGTTTGGATTATTTCTGTGTACTGTGCTGTCTTTTCAGTGTCTGGTCTTCATGGTTATGACCCATATGTGACCAGATAAATTCTGTCTGATGTCAGTGCTGTATTGATCTGAATCTGAGGCAATCGAAAGTGAATTCCAGTTTTCCAACAATAGGAATAAACTGGATCAATATAAAAAAGCAAGAAAATAGAGTTACTTGTGGTGATTCACACATTGCCCCCACAGGTAACAATTACATGCAGAGGTCTCCAGTATGGCCCTTCCTTTGTCCTGTGTGGGAAGAGCAGGGCTTTGGGAGCTCAGGGAACTGGATTCAGAAATATGAGCATGCTGGTTTTCCTGGGAGCTCGAGACACAGAATGAACTGGCAGGCATGGCAGTTTGTAGCACCCTAAGAAACTCAGGAGTCTGTCAAGGGCCAGCGAGGAGGTGAAGGTTCTGGAACATCTCTCCTAGGAGGAACGCTGGGACCGTTCAGCCTGGAGCAGAAAAGGCTCGAGGGGATCTTAGCAATGTGTGTAAATACGTGGAGGGAGGTTGTAAAGAAGCCAGAGCCAGGCTCTCCTCAGTGCTGCCCAGCGAGAGGCACAGGGGCAGTGGGCACACAGGAGGCCCCATCAGAACATACAGAGAAACTCCTTCCCTGTGGGGGTGAGTCAGGACAGGCTGCCCAGGGGGGATTGTGGAGTCTTCACCGTTAGAGATGTTCAAAACCTGCTTGGACATGGTCCAGGGCAGCAAGCCCTGCCCCGCCAGGCAGATTGGACCAGATGACCTCTGGAGGTCCCTTCCCAGTTAAAGATTTGTGATTCTTGTACTTGCAGTATTTTTCATTAGTTCATCTAAAGTTGTATAGACTTCTAGCAGTAAGCTCTGATACTGACAACTCATTGTAAGCCTAGGCAGCATCTGCCTAAACCTACTTTTAGCTCTATGTAGTGTCTCTTTGTGCTGCATTCCCTCTCCTTGAAACGAGGAGAAGACTTTGAGGGAAGGGTTAAGGATGATCTGCAGTCTCCTTGTATCAGCATCTCTAAATTGCTTATGCCCGTGCTTCATGCTGCAGCCAACTGCAGAGAGGCACTCGCAGTACACATCGCCTGCTGTGGCAGTGCTGGTTGCTCAGCAGACACCTGGCTGGATGCAGCTTCAGCAGCTGCTCTCAGGGCCTCACACACTCAGAAGGATTCAGCTAGGAGTTGCAGATGAATAGGACTTCTTAAAGGAAATTTGTGTAAAAACCAGGAATAAAATAGAATAAAGTGTTATGGGCGCTAATAGCTGGCCTTATCTAACTTTTCCTTTTAGTATAGTGTTAATGGCATCTTCATAATTACTTTCACATTCTAACTGAGGCAGGCACAACACCCGTGTGCTTGTATTTTCCTCCTTTCCCCTAACTGTCTGCCTGGCCTTCATCTTCTGCCGTGCACTGCTTCCTCAGTCAGGAGTAAAGACTTACAGATCTTGTTGAAAAGTGATTTTGATCTTTTATGCTCCCAAAGAGTCAGAGTCTTTGGTCTGGTGATCTGATGACAACATTGAGTGATGCAAAGGGCTCTCAAGTCAACAAATCCACTGACTTTGAATTTCTTATGAAGAGAATTGAGAAGATTGCTTTGTAGTGGAATCTTAATAGTCCTGGAAGATGAGTTTAATTGAAAAAACTATGTCCTTCCAAATAATGAAGTTCCTGTGCAGCAAAGAAAAGGTAAAGATGATGTTGTCACAGCAAGTATTAAAGTGAGGGGTCCAGGATATCAAATGATAGCTGAATTACAGAGCTGCTTGTCAGGGAGTGGGTCTGGGATGTAGCTGAGTTGGTATGTAAACATTACAGCTTGCCCTGGGTCTTGCTCGAGTGTTTCTGCCTGGATTATTGGAAGAACTCCATTGTTTAAGAAAGTGAGGGACAGGAGTTTCCTTTTTAAAGAAACAGTCTGTGTACTTCAACAACCACAAGCTTAAGGTGCTTCTAAAAGACAATCCAATGGCAGTTCTTTATCTGCCTACTGCTGCAAGGCATTTCCTCCTTGTTAAAATCAGTGTCACTGAGTTGGAGAAACTTGCAGCATTTTCTCTTTTTATTAACGTTTTGCTAGCAGCAAGCAACACCAGATGCCAAAGGTCAGGGTGTGCTAGCAGGGTATAGCTATGAGTTTTATTGGAATTCTTTCTTAGATCCAACTTGTAAAGGACAGGTCAAGGAACTCTGGAAGAAGAGACTTGAACTGGTTACATTGATCATGCTATCTTTTGATGGCAAAAGTAGGCCTAATTTCAGAATTTGTGAAAATGTGTTGAAAGAAACCCTGACTAGACAGATATATCTGCTTGGCCAGTAATGCTATAGGAAACTTCTCTTCTAAGGCCCAGGGTTTTCTTTTTAAAGATTTGATTTTTTTAAAGAATTACTGTATTTTTGGAGTTTTATACTTCTCGAGAAAGTGAAAATTTCTCGGCACTTGTTAAAAATCGTAGTAAGTTTTGGAGCACCATCAATTGGGGTAGATAAGTAGGAGCTGGGGATTCAAATACACCACTTTTTCCATTTCCTGGGAAGTTTCACATGGATTTTCCATAGCCATCTGATTCTGGGGCAGTTAAGTATTGTTTGTTAGAAACAGGCCTTAACTTTTCCACTTGCTTCTGCAGATTACCCTGAGTTGGTGGTAGAGTCAGAAATACTTGAATGTCAAATTCAGATTGATTACAAGAACATTTTTTCTGATCTTTACAAATACATTTGTGGCTTTACCAGAGGAGACATAACCAGAAACCTAATCTAAAAATCAGCAAAGCAGAAGGAACTTGGAAAAAATTACTTGCTATATGGATGAATCTGTTGGTTACCTTTTTAGTTTTACCTTTTAGAGTTTGTCAGTTTTACAAACCGTCTGTTTGTAAGGTACTGCCTGTACACATATCAGAGCAAAAGGTGAAATGGTCATGAATGAATTGAGTAATATGGCTTTTATTGGGCTCATCTGTCCTCATGTCCTCCAGAGAGCCAACCTTGAGGAGTACTAGCCATTAAAAACCAGGTCAAACCTCAGACAAAATCCAGTGCTTAAACAGTTGTCTCCAGCATTTAGCAAAAGAATGCTTGATATCATTCCTGCTAAATATCAGATTGCCCAAATAAAGATGCAGACGTAGTAAAATAGAATTGAAATACTGTGGTATCTACAAACAGAGGCACCAACTGTGCATCATGTGGGGAAGAAACGTACCCAAACCCCATCAGGTGGTGTACAGAGAGCCCCAACTCTTGTGGGAGATCAGGGAGCTTCCCAGCTGACTCCCTGAGAGCGACTCTGAATTCATAACATTCCATGCCAGTAGTAAAACATGGAGCCTGGTACATTCAGAGGTTGACCTCTTGCCCAGTAGCACAGTGTTTTTCTTCTGTCAACAACTTCCAGAGAGGATGTGGCAGAGTAAGGAGAATAAATTATGTATCAGTAGCACAGGAGAGAGAGAGAGAGTGTACAGAAAGGGAGAGGGAGAAGGAAAACAAACCACAAAGATAGTAAAGGTCATGGATATCTTTTGTTTTATGCAGAATTGTTTTTTGTCTGATCTAGTTTTGTTGCGATTTTTTTAGAGGAAAATGTCATCCCCTCTGTTGCTGATTGATGGCTCAGTCCTTCTAAGGGCTGAGCTGTTTCTCTCTTACTTCTATGACTGCTGCAGTATAGAATCCCAGAATGGTTTGGGTTGGAAGAGAACTTAAAGACCGTCTCATTCCACCCCTTTGTCACGGACAAGGACACCTTCCACTACACCAGGTTGCTCCAACCTGGCCTTGGACACTTCCAGGGATGGTGCACACACAGCTCCTCTGGGTGACCTGTGCCAGGGCCTCACTGCCCTCACAGGGAGGAATTTCTTCCCAATATTCCATCTAACCCTGCCCTGTGTTAGTGTGAAGCCATTCCCCCTTGTCCTGCCACTTCACTTCCTGACACAGAGTCCCTCTCCAGCTTCCCTGTAGCCCCTTCAGATACTGGAACGTGCTGTGAGGTCTCCACACAACCTTCCCTTCTCCTGAACAGTCCCAACTTTCTCAGCCTTTCTCCATAGGGCAGGAGCTCTAGTCCTCATATCAACTTCATGGCATCCTCTGGACTTGCTCCAACAGTTCCTTCTCCTTCTTATGACAGCCATCACAACTCATCACCTTCTTTTTTATAGCTGCCTACAGAACAGTATTGACCTAGGTATTAGCATTATTCTGGGACTCCCTTTTCCTTTTACACACTCTTTAAGAACCATGGAATTGTCATTCTCTGTCACCCAGCTCTACCTTATCCAGCATCTCGTAGCTAAAAACTATCAGCAGCAGCTTCTGAGAGGGTTAAAAACCTCATGCTGGACAGACGGTCAATATGTCCTCATCATCCTGCTCCCAAGTAGTTTTAAGATTGATTTAAGTGTTGAGAGAAACTGCCGGGATGAGAGGAAAAGGCTTCAAGTTGGGCTAGGGCAGGTTTAGATTCGATATTAGGGATTTTTTTTTTTCACTGAAAGGGTGATTAGGCACTGGAGCAGACTGTCCAGGGTGGTGATGGAGTCACCATCCTTGAAAGCAGTCAAGAAATACGTGGATGTGGCATTTGAGGACATGATTTAGTGGTGAACACAGCAGTGCTGGATTGGCAGCTGGACTCAGTGATCTTTCTTAAAGGTCTCTTCCAATTTTAATGATCCTCTGTGACTCTGTGAAATACTTTGACAGCCTTCCAAAGTGATGTTGTAGGTCATTTCTCAGGATCCTGTTTTGTGAATTCTCAAAATGTGGCCACTACCTGCTCAAACACAGCTTGAGAAGAATGGGACATAATTTGCTAAAAGAGGATGTTCACTTCCTTCGGGCAGAGCTATATTAGTAATCCAAAATGATGAGTGAAGAGAGACTTTGATGCTAAATTTATCTCCAGGTGTGACCTGCCAGAGCTGCTCAGATACAAACTATTGATCTGGCCCCATGTCCAGGAAGCCTTCTGTTCCTTCTGCTTATGGAAAGCAGTTTTGTCCAAAGGGTAATGAATACAGCAGATAGTGAGCCAGAATTTCCAAAGTTCAGCTGACCAGGGTATTTACTGAATTAACCTAAATACTATGTTCACTTTCAGTATATTGATATGTAACTTTAAAAAAAAATACTCTAAAGAAGAATCCTCTGGGTTTTTCTCAGTTTCTGTTTCTCTGTTAATTAGTACTCTCTGAGTGTTAGATGCTCTCAGTTGAATAAAAGCTGATGCTGATTGAAAGAAAATCTATTTATAGACAGGAACTGAACAAGGTATGTGTTACAAAAATGTAATAACAGAAAAACTGAGCATAAGCCAGACATCTTTTATTCAGTGTCTTTAAAAGGAAGAGCTATTGATTTTTAATTTTTTTCCAAATACTGATTAGTGGGGAACATGGGATTTTCCTGGATCACACATTCTACTTGGAGGGTTATAATATGTGTGGAAAACGAGGAGAGGAAAGGGATTGATGATGTGTATAAGGTGTGTTGGCACAACGTGCTGTCAGATTTCACTGAAAGCAGGAGTCTGGTAGGACATCAGTAATAACAGGGAACAGAGCTACGTGCTAGTTTTGCAGATCATTCCAAACCCAGGCTGACTGACCTCATCACTTCTGTGTGTTCTGTATTTTTTTGCCTGTTTGTGGTTGTGTTTTAGAGAGTTTAAAGTTATTATTCATATTCCCATGCATATACATGTGTGTGGAACTCCACAGAACCAGAGAGAACTTAAAGAAACAAAATGAAAAATATGCCAAAAATCTGTTCTTTCAGTAAACTTGGATACTGACACAATGTCATAATGCCAGTAGCATGCAGCTGGCAAGCCAGTGTTTAAATTTCTGGCTTTTCCGGATTAGGAGAGGGTGTATAGAGGGTACCTCCAACTCCAGATATCAGCAGAAGATGTGTTTCCACATCCTGGCTAAACAAGTGGTGAATGTCTGCGTTGGCCTGGGAATTTTAACTTTCCATACAACATGTAGAAAAGTTTCAGTATCTAATCCTTCGGAAGCATGACACTCCAGATTCCCAGGGCATGGTAATTTTAGTTGTTGAAAGCCCATTTTGTTTTTTTGGTTTTTTGGCCTTTTCTTACTTTCCTTGGTACTCTGGATCTGGCTTTTTTCAGCTAGTGAGGAGATGAAGTACAGGACAATGACCTGCAAAATCACCTGTTTCAGTCTCACCAGAGATACCAACTTTTTAAATAGGCCAAGCAGGTGAACTTGAGCTGAGTCTCCAGCACAGAGAATTCTAGACTGGTTTGTGTTGGAAGGGACATAAATCTCATCTCATCTCATCTCATCTCATCTCATCTCATCTCATCTCATCTCATCTCATCTCATTCCAACCCCCTGCCATGGGTAGTGATACTTTCCACTAGAAAATGCAAATCATATTTTTGTGTGTAAACACATGTGGTAAAACCCACCTTGAATGAGTTTGTGTAAAGTCTTTGGAAGTGAAGTACAGTATGAAACTTGCCTACTCATACACATAATGATACATTCTTCATCATACATACTTCTTTTGTTTTGGGTTGTTTTCTTCCTGGGATCGCTGCCTGGCTGTGAACACCAGGAATAGTGCATATCTAAGAGCCACTTTATTTTTAGTTTTATTTTTCTTTCCCCTTACTATTTTAGCTTTGCGTAACCCTGTGCCTTACTAGGCACCATTTTCAGATCAGCATTTGAGGCTGGGGTTATTCTCCTGTTTGGGATTTCTGCAGGACTCATCACTACAGCATTTAGTACTTCAGATGTTAATTGATTTTCATCACACCCCGCTGAGATGGGGAATTATTATTAACCAGGGAAATGGAGCACAAGGAGATTGAGGTCAGAAGTGCTGCTCAGTTTAAATGCCAGGTTTGAGACACCTGTTACCCGGTTTATTATTTATTCAGTATTCACATTAAATTATTGAATTCCTTTAATTGCAACTGTAATTCTGCATCTCTCAATATAGAGTGAGAAGTTGTGATGCAGGCAGCTGTACAGCAAGGAAAACTCAGCTGAGGGCTTTTGGAATTTTTTTTCATTAGGGATGTGCCCGTTTCCATGAAAGTAATTTTTGACAAAAGTGGGGCAAGTATTGAGTCTCAACACAGCATTGAGGTGTTACACCCCAAGAGATTTTTCTTTCTTAATAAATTCTTCTGGCTGATCCAGTGCTTATTCTTCAGTTCATGGAACAAACGAAACAAGGCTCTACCTCCAGGAGTCTGTTCTGCTCCCTAATCATAATTCATCACCAGAGTGGGTCCACTTGTGACAACAAATGATTAGAGGTTCTTTCTGGAGTGTGTGTGAGATGTTCTTAATTCAAAAACAGTTCCTGAAGTGCATGCATAAAGATTGCCCTATATTTCTTAACTGGGTTTGCCTATGTGCCCTAATTTTCTTCTAACATTTATTCAATATAAACACTTTTCTGTTCTCTTAGTTTTATTTCTGTGTTGCTCTGCCTTCTGGCATCAACTGCCCGTATTCAGCAGCCTCTTGATAGCTGGAAGTGGCAGGAGTGTCAAGGAGTCAGCATTCCAGTACAGTTGCTCCATTGCAGAAATTCAGCTGTTCTAGAAGAGAGACAACTCAAGGCAGAGCTTGTTCAGTAGCATGGCAGCTGTCATAGCACTGACATATGAAGATAATTCTTTTCCTCAGTAGAATATTTTCTCTGAGTTGGCAGCACTGAAATGAACTTTAGAAGTTAGATCATTAGAACCATGAACGACTTGATAGCCATCTCACCATAACTTTTTCCATGATAAACTGACTAATCATGACTTTAAGAAAACGAAAAATTGTCTGAAAACCTAAATTAAGGTGTCTGTAAACTCATGTGCTTTGATACTTGAGAACAGTGCTGTCAACAAATTCTACCTGGAAAAAATATAGAAACTTAACTAAAGTATTTTTGATATATTATAAGAAGCAGTTCTACACTGATCTCCTCTCTAAACTAACTACTTGGTTTTCTTCCTTTATAGGTTTTTAGTATTTTGAAGAGGGATTGTCTTTTGAGAAGGAGTTAATTCTCCAATCTTTGCATGTAAATCTTATTTTGGGCCCATTTAATTTTTTTCCTGTGAGATTTTTAGAAGCATCTTTTGTTAATAGGGCTGAATGAAGACTGTTTCAGGCTCCTTTTAACTCAGTAAAAGTTCATGTGCATTTAGGCCTTTACACAAATATTTTTGGCCCTACCTTGGGCATCTTCCTTGTCAACTTCTGCGTGCTCAGTTACATGTTGGCTCCCTCAATCAAGACAGAAGTACAGGGTAGTCAAGCACAATGTCTCAGCTTGACCAGAAAACCTTGTGTGTTCTGGATGTGGTGATGTTCCTGTAACTTTCCCTGGATCTTCTCAAGTTGGTGCTGAAAAATGCAGATAAATAACAGAAAAATGCTGAAAATAACAGATTTCTATAACAGATTCTGTATCTTTGCTTGTAGATCTTAAATGCTGCTTCAAGCATTTTCTCACAATTTACCTGAATAGTCAGATAGATCTGGGAGGCAGACTGCAGTTATCCAGCCTCTCTGGTATTTGGGAGCCATGGAAATGAAAATAATCATTAAAGAAGTCTGATTAAAAAGGAACTGCTTGTTATAAAATTTTTTTATTAGTCTGTGTTTTGTTGCTTGTGATTTAGAGAGTGTGGTTAGTTTTGGTTGCTGATAATTGCACGGTGCTTAGGTGTCCTGAGAATAATCATGATAACATGGTGAAAGCATAAAAATGTGTTTATTTTCTCCAGTGGTACCAGTTGGAATAATAAAAACATCACCTTTCTTTGTAGTCTTTCCTTTTCATGGCACATAAAAATACACCTGGCATTTTAGAGGGCTGGAACACCTCTCCTATGAGGAAAGGATGGATGAGAGAACTGGGGGTGTTCAGCCTGGAGAGAAGGCTCCAGGGAGACCTTAGAGCCCCTTCCAGCGCCTAAAGGAACTCCAGGAGAGCTGGAGAGGGACTTTGGAAAAGGGCCTGGAGTGACAGGACACAGGGAACGGCTTCCCACTGCCAGAGGGCAGGGTTAGATGGGATATTAGTAAAAAATTCTTTCCTGTGAGGGTGGTGAGGCCCTGGCACAGAGTGCCCAGAGGAGATGTGGCTGCCCCATCCCTGCATCTCTGGAAGTGTTCAAGACCAGGTTGGATGTACTTGGAGCAAGCTGGAATGGTGGAAGGTGTCCCTGCCCATGGCAGGGAGTGGAGTTGGATGAACTTTAGGGTCCTTTCCAACCCAAACCATTCTGGGGTTCTATGACTTTACAAAATACAGATCATGTTGCTTTATGGTACTAGAGGCATTAATGTCAAGCAAAGGGAAAGCCACAGCTGAGACTACTGAAGATTAGACTGTTGTAATTGGAGAAATGAATGGTAGCCAAGATTCAGAGAAGCCATCGACTTCAGGAAGACATCACAAAGTGATGTTTAAGCTTCTTGCATCCGTTTCCTTAGCTGCCATTAACATGAATGGAGAAATGGAGTGATGGGTTTTCGTCTCTGGGGCAGCCTGATCTACCCTGGAGTGATTCCTTGGAGTGTTTTGGCTACAGATGGATCCAAGAGGGAACTGTAGCTGTGAATTGCTGCAGGCTTCTGGCTAAGCCTCCCAGGCAGCTGCATTACTGTGTGGCACAGGCTCGCTGTAGAGACTTTATGGAATTAGAAAACCACCTAAATTGAGGAGATTACCTGGTTGCTGACTCCAGCAGGTGTAAAGAAGCTTTTTATGGAGAACCCTGGTTAACAGGCTCAGTCTGAGAGTCTAGAAGCTTTTCTGTAACAGAAATACTCTGTTTTCAAGGTAAAAGTTATTTGTAAGGGATTTAGATTCCAAATTACAGAAGAAGGTTTTGTTGGTTTTTCCTTTAGGATTACAAAGGTAATGGAGAAAGGCACCATTTGATATTTGCCAACTTAAAGGTACAGCTCACTGGAACCTGACAATAATTAACTGTTGTAGTTCCAGCTCTGACATTTTGATACAACTTCCTCATCCACACAGTGGTGTTCCTCAGGTCTGTTTGCAGTGATTCCAATCTTTTTGTAGAAATTCTTTATGGGTTTTTAATTAACACTTTTTCTATGGTAGATTCATACAGATTTCGAATTAGTAGCTTTAAGCTTGCAAGACAGAGACAGCCTATTTTTTTCTTTTCTTTTTTTTTTTTTCTTTTTTTACTGCCAGACTACAAAGGATTTTCAGTTTCTTCTCAGGGCATTTTTGGAGAAGTCAGTAAAGCAGCTATCTAATGTATCCATGTTGAGTGCACATTGAATTTTCTATTACATTACATTTAATTATACTGTTAGTGGGTTAACATGTCAGGATTTTTCTCTTCTTATTTTTTTACAGGATTCTGCTCAAGAGAGTGTCATCAAACGAGACATCCATCGTACGTATCCAGCACATGATTATTTTAAGGATACAGAAGGAGATGGTCAGGAATCTCTGTACAAAATCTGTAAGGTACAGTCAGTACTCTGAATTTTAAAGCATGTTTCATATTTTGTGTGACTTTGTTTTGCCCTGCTAACCCTGTTCTGGTCTGAGTTGCTGATCAATAAGGTTTTGTTTGGATTCCATGTGGAGACTGTGGTGTTTCTGCATCACCTTTTACAGCCTTGCATTTGGTATCTCCTACAGTGCAGGTGAGAAGAAGCTCAAGCTGGCTTTGCTGAGGTGAGAGCTCCTCTGCAGTGGGAGTGTGGTGCAGGAGAACCTCTTGTGCTCTGAGGTGGAGACATTGGCAGAGGAAGAGAAACAAACCTTCAGAGCAAGCTCTGCTGGGAGGTTAAACAAGAATGTAGATAATTACCTAGAGAAAAAGTGTGCTGACCATCCCACAGGCATGATGTGAGCAGAGCTTTTCACAGAGCTGCCAGACCACCTCTGATGAAAAACACTCTTAGTTTTCCAATTTGCACTTGAGAAAGTTGAGACAAATCAATAGATTTGTCAATCTTGTACAGACATACTTCTGTTGTTTGAGAGAGATCCAGAAGGTAAAATAATGCAGCCAAACAGGTACTTTTCTGCCTGGCAGTTGTAGTTTTGGCAGTCAGTTTTTGTTTCACTTTTCCTTTTGTAAAATTCATGAAATTCATGTGGAATACTCTGTAGAATATTATATAATGTAGAATTCATTCTGTTCATGTAGAATGAATAATTGCCTTAGATAAAGCCATTTCCCTTTCCCTTCCTCTTCCTTGTTGCTGTTTCCACCTCCTGCTGATTACTAGAAATGATGGAGTTGTCATAGCAAGCAGAAAAAAGTGTTCTGCCTTTGGGGTATAATGATGCATAATTCATGTTCCCCCGATAAATTCTGTGGTGATACAAACCCCTATTCAAATACTAATTTGGATGACTGTTAAATGTAGCTGCTTAGGTACTGGAATTCAGTATTGTGGGTAATTCACATTTTTTAAAAAGTACAAAATTAGGGAACACAGAGAGCTTTGAACCAATGATAGTGATTTCTCCCTAATCTTGGAGGGCTCTAGAGGGCTACAGGGAACAGTACCTGTGCCAGTCTATGAAAAGAATAACAATGCAGGTAATTGAGGGCTTGTCACTTTGATATCAGTTAAGTGAAAAATGATGGAAAAATTCAGTTTTTCAAGTATTAAATGTGAGAAGTGTGTTATAATGAAGGCCTATTCATTTAATGAAAATAGATCATGACAGGCTAACACAAAAGCCCAGAAGTACAGATGTGAAGGTGTTTTGATTGAAATTCTGTAGCTCTTGTAGCCTGCCATGCTAAGAATGTGTAAATGCTGGATGAGTTAGAGCATGAACAAGATGCACATTAAGGAGTTAAAGACTGGCCAGCAGGTTCCTAAATATCAGCACTGGATAAATGGATTTCAGTCAGGCATTATGAATATCCCTTTTTCATTCCATGTACTCTGGTAGGTCACCTGAAAGAAACCAGAAGATCCTTTCTCATGAAGATATCACAGAGAAAAAAGGGATGGTAAATAATGAGGTGTAAAGGATGTGGAGATGGATGAACCTTGTGTAGGAGCAGTTTGACTTGAGCAACTCAGTGTTCTGCAGCTGCTTTTAGTTACAGTGTCCAGAATTAAAGACAACTATTCTACATTGGAAAGAATCTGTAAGGTTCCGTGAGGATGATGAAAGAATTTGGGAACATTCTTTGAAAAGAAAAACTCTTTTTCATTAAGGTGTATCTCAGTCTATTTTGTTCAATAAAGAACAAATGAGGGAGTGAATCTGTCTGAACTGGAAGCAGCTTCGAGGAATTACGTGTCTAGCAGGCAGCTTCAGAGGGGCACAGATCTCAGACCTTCCTGGGTCGTTTCCTTTCTGTGAAGAATTCTGCGTGTTTTCTAAATCTGGGAGCTTTCCTTACTCTCAAGGCCTCCCCTGTTACTGCAGAAAAAGTTGCTGTAGCTGTTGGTTCTCTTTTCTTGAAGGATCTTGAAGCTCAGAAGTGGTGCATCCTTGACAAAAGGAAAGTCAGGGAGAAGCACCAGGGGGCCTGTATGGATGAACAAGATGCTCCTGGACAAGCTCAAACACAAAAGGAAGTCTACAGAGGGTGGAAGCAAGGGCAGGTGGTCTGGTAGGAATGTAGAGAAATTGTCCCAGCAGACAGGGATCAGGTTCAGGAAGCTAAAGTATGATAGAATTAAATCTGGCCGTGGATGTGAAGGGTGACAAGAAAATATTCTATAGGTGCATCTGTGATAAAACTAAGATTTGAGAAAATGTAGGCCCTTTCCAGAAGGAAAGGGCAGACCTGCTAACTCAGGACATGGAAAAGCCTGGGGGACTCATGACTTTTGCCTCTGTTTTCACTGGCCAGTGCTCCAACATCACTGCTAAGGCCACAGGAGGCAAAGGCAGGGACAGGGAGAGTGAAAAACTGCCCAGTGTAGGAGAAGATCAGGTTTGAGACGATCCAAGGAGCCTGAAAGGCCATGGGAGCTGATGAGATGCATCTGTGGGTCCTGGGGGAGCTGGCAGATGAAGCTGCTAAGCCACTGTCCATCGTATTTGAGGTCATGGGCATCCCATGAAGTTCCCACTGAGTGAAAATGGGGAAACATAACCCCTGTTCTTAAAAAGGCAAGAAGAGAAGGCTCCAGGGATACCTGAGAAGCCCTTCCAATAGTACCTAAAGTGCCTAAAGGGGCTCCAAAAGAGCTGAAGAGGGACTTTGGAAAAGGGCGTGGAGTGACAGGACAAGGGGGAGTGGCTTCCAACTGCCAGAGAGCAGGGTTAGATGGGATATTGGGAAGAAATGCTTTCCTGTGGAGGCAGTGAGGTCCTGGCACAGGGTGCCCAGAGAAGCTGTGGCTGCCCCATCCCTGCATCTCTGGAAGTGTCCAAGGCCAGGTTGGACAGGGCTTGGAGCAAGCTGGGATGGTGGAAGGTGTCCCTGCCCATGGCAGGGAGTGGAATGGGATGACCTTTCCAACCTAAACCATTCTGGGATTCTGTGATCTTTGGTCAGAGACCTCTCTGTGTGTCCATCAAGTTGAGGGCTGCTCTTCCTGTGAAGCATTTTGTATTTACCTGGAGTTGGATGACCTCTGTCATTTGGCCACTTTGTCTTGATGGAACATGTTCTGCATAGCAGCTTTGCAGTCACTTTTTAATTCCCTGCTCCAAACAGCATTGTCTCATCAGCAGTCTGTTACTGTGCTATTTTTATGTGTTCTTTAAGGTTTGTGAATATTTGCAGCACGTCTTTCTGCAGGGTTGTGGGAGTGACCTCACCTTCATTCTCTGGGTTAGAACTGACTGTTTATCCCTACCTTTTGCTTTCTCTCCTCTAATCAATTATTTGAGTGCATAAGGGGACGTTCCATAGCAGCTCAGTTCTCTAAAAAGCCTTTGGGCAGGGATCTTGTTGAAGGGGTCACAAAATCCCTGGTAATCTGCTGTCTCCCATCATTCTTTTATGTGCTCACTGGTTCAAGGAAGGATTTGGGAAGCATTGCTTTCTGACAGAACAGCCATACCCACTCTTCAGCATGGAATTATTCTTACATTTACCGATTACACTGAAGGGTTTGTAGCTATTTGCCAGTATTGAGGTCAGACACAACTGCTGGGGAGATTTCTAGGCAGTAACTTTTCCACTTTTCCTTCCTCCTCACAGAATTTTCTTAAATGACTCTGGCTGTGACACATGTCTGTTTGGGTCTAACTGGACCTCAAGTTTATGATTGATAAACTGTTTTCTCCAGTGTCTGGGTTTTCGAGAAGTATTGTTAAAGCCTAATTAATTTGCTTATAAACTTGTCATTCCACTGGGAATAAAAAGTAATATTCTGTGTTGAAAGTAATATTGTGGCAGCTGTATATTACTAGAATAACTTTTACCAGAGGTGCTGGGTACTCATGCCCTTCTTCTGATGTGAAAGCAAGAAGTTTGAAGAATGGGATTATTAATTATGGCTGGGAAAAGTCTGTCCTCAAGTGGGAGGGTAAAAAGCTGAAGAGCATTTTCTTCATTCCCCACTGAAATGAGAGATGATCTGAGCTGTCAGATAAAAAGGAAAATCATTAAAAGCTCACTGCCTCATTTTAACAGGTCTGTCAGTTTTTGTTACATCTCTTAATCTCCTCTTCAGAACAGTGGGATATCAGGAAAGATGAAAACTTTTTCTGTGGCAGAACGTTTATGTGACAAAGTACCTAAAAATAAACTTCAGGACCGACAATGGTGATAAGGAATGAAAAGAGTTTCAGATTCTAGACTGGAGATTTCACTTGAGGACACCACTTAAGCTGGATTTTCACAGAACAAATTTTGGGGAATCTTTGGGAAAACTGCTTCTTGCCTGCTTTCTGTTTGAATACTCTGCAAATTCCAGTTCTATTTAAAGAGCTCACCTCAGTGCTACAATGCATAACTGAATAGTACTCAGTGCCTGCTTCCATGCTCCGTAGACACTCACAGCTTGATGCTCCAGGGAATCAGAGCACTTGGCAGAATTAATCCTCTCAGCTCTCTGCAGTGTGTGCAGTGTAGAATTTAACACAAGATGTGTTTTCCTTAATTTTCTGATTAAAGTAACTCCTATTCAGCAAACAACCCCTGTGACTTTAATGGGGAGAAGGGAGCATGGTGCAGGAAGATCAATCAGGTGAGCTCACCAGTGGGTGCTCGTACTGGGCAGACTGGGAAAACAGACACAATGCTTCCCTGTTTTTCAGAAAATGGTTGAATTACTTCTCAGAGATTCAGAGTTGGTGTTAGTGTTTCTCAGTAAGCTGAGGCCTTGCAGAAGGATATGAATTGTTTGTATCGGACCATATTTTGGTACTAAATACTTACTCTTTGTGGGTCGGATTTGTAGTTTTTTTCTCCAGTCCTGGTCTCACTTGCCTGAAGGTTTTAGGTGCAAGATCAATGTGATAGCTGGTTTGCTGTGAGACCAAACTGTGTTGTAGTTGCTGCAATGTCTGTTTTTTGATACCCACATTAGCAGAGAGAGTAACAAACTGCTTTCTAGCAGTGCTGACACTGAGTGGGCTCCATTATGGGGTGTTTTAGCTTTTGTTACTGGATATTGAAATATGGAAATATCTTTGACCTGCTCTTCTGTAACCTGTAGCTTCTATGCCCACGATGAGCTGTGGATGATGGGTTATGCTTCAGTGCTGGCCTGTAAGCTGAAAGTCTGATTTTCATACTTTTTTTACGTTTTCATTTCCATTCCATTGCAGCATGCCTTTTCAGATAGTCACCTCACTGTGCGTGTATTCTTCCACATTTTTCAATCCTTAGTATCTCCTTAGATTTACAATAGAAAGTTTCTGTGTTTGTCCAGATACAATTATTTGTCAGAGAGCAGATCTCTTGTGTTCCTGCAGAAATCTATTTGCCAATTTTAGGATAAACACAGTCAGTTAAGAATTATTTTTCATCTGTTTTTAGTTGTTTATTTTCTTTGCTCCTGGGTTGAAGAGCAGTGCTGGTAAATATTGTTGTCTTGTTTCATTCAAAGGATTTTTAGTGTTATCTTTTCTTCTTCTGTTTCCATATTAATAAGGATCTTTCTCTATGCATCTGTGCTCAGCAGCTCTGTTCTTGCTCACGAGGTTTCTGCTGAGCTCTGGAATCCTGAATGCTGGGAATGGTCTGTTTGGGGGCCTGCCTGAATGAAGGTGAAGATTTCCTCATTCTCTCAGCTCTCCCGGCTCTGGCAGAGGCACATTGTGTAACAGCCACGTGCCTCTTCCTGATAGTCCATAAATGAGTAACTAATGCCTAAAAATACAGTTTTCAGTTAATGCAGAAATTCCTGGTATAATGTGGTACATACTCAGTGCTGCACCCATAGGAATATTATTACTTTCAGACTGCCAGTCTTATAATAAATTCAGGTAAGGAGTTTTAAATTGTATTATTACTAAAATTATTTAGCGACTGAGAATGTAATAAAATACCTTGTTGGCTGAAAAGTCTGCATCAATGTGGATGCTTTCCTGAGTCTGAGTTTCAGACACCATGTAAGTCTTTTAAGTCTCCTAAAGCGGACTTTCAGCACAGAGCTATGTCTGTACTAAACACTGAGTAGCCTCCTTTGGTCATTTCATAACATCATAGAGAGGCACACCCTCTACTCTTCCTTATTTAAATCTGCTGGGACTCATAGGCAGTAGTTACAGAAATTCCAAATCAGAGATTTTAAATTCAGCCACTTTTCCCTTCATCTTTTAAATGCTACATACTTGGAATTTTTCTGTCTACAGAAGATTCTGATCTTGGGAGATCTTCCTCTGTTAATTATTTTGGAGAGGAGTTTCTGCCTGGCCCTGGATCTTGGTTCACTTTCCCAACATATAGGTGGTTCTCTGTCATGGACTTTGAGAAGACTCTGCTTCCAAAGAATTCACTTTCTAATGATGATGTACTGATAACTGCATAGCAGTTCTTCTCTTCAGAATACACATAACTATTAAAAAGATGTCTCAATTCTGTGAGATCTTCATTTAGTTAAAATGAATGAAAATAGGCCTCAAGTCAGAACCTTCATTAAATCTCATTTATGAGACAGAGGATATTTAAAGTCTCAGTTAACTGGGGAATTGTAATTGGAAGTTCCTCAAGAGCTTAGAAGAACAGTAAGTTTAAAACTGTGACATTGTCACAGGTTGTCATGGGAAAAATCCCATCCTCTTGAAATTGTAAACTTACAATGACTGTAGGGGATTTGGGATTTTGTCTTGTTTTTATATTTCATGTGGAAAGAGAAAGTTAAGGCTTAGGTCATTAGTTAATGATATGAGATTATGGTGGTATCTGTAGGCAGCATCCTTATCTTTGAGATTATTCTGGTTAATTACATCATCTTTCAGCACTATCAAATCCCATAGGTTGCTTAAAAATAAAAAAGTATAATTGGAAATGTGATGTGCATTAAGATGCCAGAGCCTGTTTGCATTGGGTGGATGCAATGAAATCATGCACATTTTAGAGACGTGAATAAAAACTAATCCTTTAGTTGTCAGGATTATGATGTTTTGACTTAAGAGCAGAATCTTTCTTTGTTAGATCTAATTCTGATTCAGAACTGAAGTTTGTGTCCAAGTATCTGATGACAGCTGCTTGACAAGGTCAGATTTTGGGGGAGGACTTGGTGAAGATGAGTTTCAAAAAGCAAGTGGATCAAGCAGTTAATTTTTTTTTCATGGTTTTTGGTTGCTTCAAAGGCTTTTCAATAATTACATCCTTTTACTGGGGCCCTTGGACATTTCCTCTCTAGGCAGTGTCCACTAATTTATTTTATTTTTTTTATTAAAATTAAATGATCCAGTACTTGCTGATCTGTAGTTTTATGGATCAACCTTTTTAGAAAAGTTTCAATTTTTTCATCTCTTCGGTTTTAATCAGGCAATTGGTGCTTTACCAGTTCACTTTCCCTCTCAACCTTTTTGCGTGAATACCGTCTGTTCTTAATCAATTTTCAGTAATTTTATTCCCATTTATTTATGATCTCTTCTGATATTCAGTTGGACACAGATCCTTTAACACATCCCCTGTTGGAAATGGTTCCAGCAGGATGACAAACCCCATGATTCTTCTGTAATAAAACAAACACAAAGGTCATCAGGATTTTCTGCTGGAGCTTAAATACAACTGTCTTACATTGACCATATATTTTCCAGGCAGAGACTCTGCCTTCCTGCTCTGAATGTGTTTGAAATGGATTTATTACGAGCTCAGTTGTGTTTAGGAGGTTGATTATGAGAAATTTTACTGTTCTTCCTTCATATTTTTGTATTTAACTGCAGAGTGAGGATTTTTTTTGTACCCTCCTCGTTTTCCCTCTTTTGCTGTAACTTCAACTTCCTTCAGAATCTCAAAAGAAATATGTTTTTATTCCTTAAAACTTTCTGTACTTTTCAGTCTCTGTCAGTTCTGGAAGCAGTTTGTTTTCTCCAGTGTGTTGGTTTCTCAGTACTTTAAAACAACTCGTTTGGATTAATTTGTTGCTATTTTCAGCAAATTATTCACTATAATGCTTCTCACAACAGAGAACTCCCTGGCATTGATGTTCATTTTTCAGCTTAAATTTTTTAAAGTAAATTAGAAGTGTTTTTATATAATATGAAGAAAATATAAATCAAATTTCTGATTTGTAATTCTGCACATCTGTTTCTAAGCGGAGCTGGCCTATCAAAACCAGGAAATAATACATCATTTAGGAAAGCTACAGAGACAAGATATTAGGCACCTATAAACTGATAGATCTGGGGAACAAATAGATAAAGACTAATGATGGTGATTAACCAGTGGATGATTCTAGTTAGTCATATAAAATATTAATTTAAGTGTCTAAAGTAATTTCTGTTCATTTAGAACTTAGTAGCTGATTAACTTCTTTACAGATAGCATCCTTTTTTTTCCAGTTGAATTTTGAATCTGCCACTGTACACTTCTCAGGTCAGTATTTATATTTGACTTTTGTGACTAGACCTGTTTGAAATTGGTAAGCAGATTGTAATGGTTCATTAAACATTTTTCAATGATTTCTGTGACTTCTTGAATTTTCTTGTCAACTGAAACTGAGCAAGGTCTGGGATTATTTTCACTCAGCTCCTAACTAATCCCATCTAAAGCTTTCAAAAGAGTGGTTGAGCAGTACAGACAAAGGGCAGAGAGCTGCAAGTCCCAGGTCAGCTTTTCCCAAAGGAAAGGTAGGGCTGAATTGTTCAGAAACTGTGACCTTTAACAGAATCCTCAGGCTGCACTTACAGAAATCCTGTCTTCCCGAGTCATTGCAGAATTCCTCGCAAATACTGCATTCTCATCAGAATGAAAAAGGAAGGTGATTTAAAGGCTTTAACCATGGTTTGTTCTTAATTTCAACATTTCTGCAGAATTAGTTTGCAGTTTTGTTAATACTGTTGGCAGCAAAGGAGTCCCATTTTTTGAGTTACAGTTACTACCTTTTGGAGAGGCAGCATATCCACCTTTGGAATACCATGGAACAGCCTAGGGTGGGTTTGGCTTCCCAGGACCCCATTTATTCCCATGTTTATTTATTTATTACTTTGAGCTTCCATTCAGAGCATTTGCAATCTTGTTTTAATTCCAGACTGTGGTGGGTTGACATTGGCTGGGCGCTACATGCCCACCAAGCTGCTTGATCACTCCCCTTCCCAGTGGGACAAAGGAGAGAGAATTAGGTAGAAAGCAGCTGTAGCTTGAGATGAGGCAGTTTACTAAAGTAAAAAGAGCAGAAGTCTGTGTGTGTATAAGCAAAGGGAGAAGTTAATCTCTGCTTCCCACCAGCAATGCTCAGGCACCTCCAGGGAAGCAGGGTTTCAGCACATGTAGTGGTTGCTCCAGAGTACAAATATTGTAGAATATCAAATATCCCTGTCCCTCCTCTCTCTCCCTTAGCTTTTATCTCTGAGCTGATGTCATGGCAGTGAATATCCCTTTGGTTACTTTGGCCCAGTTGTGTCCCCTGCCAGGATCTTGCCCACCCCCATCCCCTTTGGTGGGGGAAGGAACGTCAGAGGGACAGCACTGCTTGGCCAGAACACTGCTCTGTTATCAACACCCTGCCAGCTACCAACACAAAGCTAGCACTGTGAGGGCTGCTAAGGAAAAATAAATTTATCTCAGTCAGACCCAGTACCAAGACTTAAAAAAGAAAGTAAATATATTGTTCTGAGCAAAGTGGATCTTCTGATCCTTGTGGCTTCTTCCTCCCCCTGGCTCTGCCCTTTGCTTTGGTTTTCCCTGGCTGTAACCTCGGTACCTCACTTACTCTCTCAGGATGTCTCTCCCTCTTATGTCAGTCCTGCTGCTGCTGCTGCTTAGACTTTCTCAAATTTCCTCAAATTCTTAACATCCTCTGACATCTCTTTAAAAACAGTGTTTTTCTTATCTTGGAAAAGTAAAGGGGAAAGAAAGGTTAGTTATTTTAGTTTGGGGATTTTTTAAGTGTAACAAAAAGCATGTCTGTCGTTCCACAGGAAAATGAGTTGTTCATTTTTCAGCATAACAAGGGCATGGAAAAACTGTTTCTGATGAAATCTTCAGGTTAGAGTAGTTCTCAGCAGTTTTCTAACCTTAGGTCTTGTACTTTCATAATGTCAGAACTTGTTTTTCCAAAAACAGACATTCACTTTCCCCACAGCACAAGCTACCCTGGTTTTCATGTTAGATTTGTTGTAGTGGTAAAGTTCTATCATTACTCACCTGAGCAGAATTATCCTTGATTTAGGTGAAGGGAAATAGCATCCAAATCTTTTCATGCTGATTGAATAATAAAAGTAGTAATTTACAGCTACAGCATCTGTGGAGGGTTGAGAGTCACCTGTGGGTGTTTCTAGAAAAGCCCTGAAGCACAAGAGTGGTCACAGTTTTGCCCCCTTTATTATTTTAGCCTCAGTAGTGTTACGTAGGGAATCATGGAATGGTTTGGGTTGGAAGAGACCTTAAAGTTCATCCCATTCCACTCTCTGCCATGGGCAGGGACACCTTCCACTATCCCAGGTTGCTCCAAGCCCCATCCAGCCTGGCCTTGGACCGACCCTTCCAGGGATGGGGCAGCCACAGCTTCTCTGTGTGGGCACCCTGTGCCAGGGCCTCCCAACCCTCACAGGGAAGAATTTCTTCCCAATATCCCATCTAACTCTGTGCTCTGGCAGTGGGAAACCATTCCCTGTGTCCTGTCCCTCCAGTTCCTGATGGAATGTATCTCTTCTCCTTCCTTGCAGGCCCCTTCAGACCCTGGAAGGAAGTGTCCTGAATAGCTCATTGATGAGGACACAGTTTGGTGATGCCTGTATGCATTTTAAATACAGTTTGACTTTCTTTTTTCTAGGCCTATTCTGTCTATGATGAAGACATTGGCTATTGCCAGGGACAGTCCTTCCTTGCAGCTGTGCTTCTACTTCATGTGAGTTAACTGCAAAATGAAAGCTTTGATACTTGAAACCAATGCAGCTGTAAAATCAGCACTACTGCAGCCATGCTGTTTGACAGATATTTACTGTTATTTATTTACCTATATTAATTTTCCTCTTGTTGCTTCTTGGCCATAGAGGTTAATGTCTTCTGTCTTCAAGAATGTAGATCTCCTTTATCTGGGAGAAATCTATTAAATTCTGAAGTACTTTTGTCTCAAAATCTGAAACTGATTTGTTACATATTAATATTTTCTTTTAATTTAGTTGTCACCTAAGTAAGCCCCCTTTGTGTCTGTGGGGAATTTAACTCCGGGAGACATTCTCAGAGCAGCTCATCAAAGCAAGTAGTCTCACTAATTTTTGGGGAGATTTTTTTATCCTAGGGACATTTTATAATATCTTCTGAAGGAAAGCTGATTTTTAACCTTGATATTTTAGCCTGTAATCAAAAACTGCACAAACTTTGATCTGTTGCTTCCTTTATAAACACATGGGTATATGTCCAGAGATAGATAAAAAAATACACAATTTTTATGGGTGCAAGATGCTTTATATCTGATGTCTCAGTGGAAGAGCAGCAGATTCAAATAGTGTATTTATTGAGGTAAAGTCTATCTGAATAAGCCCCCCTAAAGCCCACAAGTCTTACTCAGGCTCTTGCCTGCTTTTTCCTCTCAGGTTTTAATTAGTAAATTACCAGTCTGGATTGAAATACCTTCTGAAGTGTGGGTATATATGTTACACACACACTTCCTGAGGCATTTGGAACTCAAATTCAGATCAGTTGAAGTTGTAATTCCTGGTGAGAGCTGTGACTCCTTGAAGTCTTGAAGAACATGATACCCAGCGACAGTGTTGCAGAGAAGCTTTAGATCTTTTAAGAATAAACCTGAATTAGTCCCATTATTGCAGTCTAACATACACTGTAAATTAGCTTATCTAACAGATGTTTTGCAATTAATTTTTTACCCAAAGCAGGATTTTGAAGTTCCACTGGAAAAATAAGCCATTTCCAGTACCAGACTTGTGTTTGACTGATACTTCAGCTCCCCTGCCTTAGTTCTGTGCTGTCCTTACTACAGAGAACCAATTCTGTTTTTAGTGTTTCTGGAGCTGCAAGAAGCTGCCTTGTACACAGGGAATGCTAAATGGAAATTACACTCATTTTAATACGCCCTTTCTCACATTTGGTTTCATAATAGGATATTAAAGTGAAATGCTTCGAGCAGGGGGGAAGCAAAGCAGTCTCAATGAGCTCATGTAATTTGGGAGCTTCCTAGGATATCCTCAGACTCTTGTTTTTCTCAAATTCTCCAAACAGTCTGTCTGCTGGGAATGCTTGTAAAACCCTCTCTAACTGTTCTACCTTTGCATGGATTTTTAGTCCTGTTCCTTTCCCTTTCTTTTCTGGGACAGGTTATCCTTTCTGTTCAGTGTAGATGTGTTTCAGGGATGGTTGGGTAGCCTGAACCTCCATCCTCTGTTTTTGTGATTTTGCTTCTTTGATGAAACTCCCATCAAGGGCATGCAAGTAACTTCTAATCATAGGGGAACAGTGTTGCCAACTCTAATAATTGTACTGTGAGGCTCACAGTGTTTGACATTTTTTCTTGTCTATTTTTCAGAGTCATGGTCTGTGGGGGAAAAAAAAACCCACCTAAAATTTCACTTTAAAAATTTACAAGTTTCTGGCTTTTGTGATTTCAAAGAAAAGACAGTAAAGGGCAAATACCTAAATGCTAAAAATCAGAATGGAAACACTCAAAATTTGTGTTCTGCTTAAATTTGAAAAGAAATGAAAATTCATTTTATGATTTTGAATTCTTGGGGTTGGTAATACTGGAGAACCTCTGTTCACTGAGAGGAAGGACTTGGGCAGCTCTTTGAGCTAGTCCTGACTTCTGTTCCATTTCCCTGTCTTGGGGAAATGATGGTCGTCAAAGCACGAGTGTCTGACTGAGCATGTAGGGTAGATGTGCCTGTGCATGAGCACCTGTCATTTCATTAGAAATAATTGTTTTTTACCAGCCCCTCTGAAATTTGCATTCATTGTCTTACAGAGCAGGTTTAAGCCTTTTGGTCAGGATAAAATTATTTCTTCCTTTACTTTATCTGCAGCTTTTATGTGCTGTCAGTGGGGATCATTCCATCCAGAGAAAATTGTAACTGAGAGCTTTGAAATTCCTAAGAATTCGTCTTGGGTAAATCAAGCCCAGACTGACAGGCATCAACCAATCTGGCAATACTTCATGCTAACCATTTACTTTATTTATCATGTCTGAAAATGAAAATGAAGCTGTCTGCCCATGACTCTGGAGACAGGCCCTAACCATGGGCTGAGCATAAGACAAAAAAACCCTGAAGGGAAATACCAAGAGCCTAAAATTCTCTTTGAAGAAAATCCTGGACTTTTTATCTGTAGCTGATAAGAAGCTGGCAACAGGCCAAATGAGTGAATACACTAAAAGGTCAAGAGTTGTTCTTGATTTTCAGTAATTGTTTTCATTTGTTCCAATCTGGTGCTTCCAAAAGAAGGCAGGTTTTTAATGAGATGGAAAGATTGATTTGGGTTCTGTTTGTGCCTGTCATTCTTGTGTTACCTGAAGGCACAGGGGAAGATGAAGTGGAGGTTTTGCAACCTCCACAGAGCTTCCCACTAATTCAGCATTCAGTGGGCTCAAACCAGCAAATGGAGATGCAGAGTGGCTCAGACAGCTTGTGTTAGCACCACCTTCCAGACTGCTGTTGGGTGAGAAATTCTGGTCAGAATGAAACAGAGATCATGGCTGTAGGGCTTCAGAAAAAGTCAGCCTGTTAACAGATGGGACTGTGGAAAACCTGACTTCAGAATGTGATGTCCTGGGGTTTGGATGAAAGTAGATGAGCATTGTTCTCACCAGAGGTTGGTTGTACCTCAGTTCTCCTGAATTCTCCCCCTTTTAACCGAGTATCTCTCAGTAGGCATCACTGTCGTGAGTTGTTGCCTTTTTATTTTGTTTTCTTTTTTTTAATTATTTTTCAATTGTTTTTATGTGCCTGAGAGTTGTGTACTGGTGGTCCTCATACCTATTTGACAGAAAGAATGCTGCTGACAGTTGTTCTGCTGTAGGGATGCAGATGTACACGAACATGTGATATGATCCCACATTTTCTTCAAAGAAGGCCTTACAGAGCCAAATCCAGGTGCTCATCAAGGAGAATAGTCCCATTTAGATTTTAGTTGGTTAATCTGGCATTCACAGTACTTGACTGAAAATTTTAATACGCCCCTGGATATGAATTCATTGTGCATAAGGTGTTCAGGGGAACGTGTCTGTGTGAGGCATGTCCGGCCTTAGCTCCATTATTAACCTTATTTTTGTGTATTTCTCCAAACAGATGCCAGAGGAGCAGGCATTCTGTGTATTTGTGAAAATAATGTATGACTATGGCTTGAGGGACCTCTACAGAAATAACTTTGAAGATCTCCATTGCAAATTTTTCCAGCTGGAGAAGTTAATGCAGGTGGGGCCAGAGTAACAAATTCTCCTTTGATTTGTTTCATTACTGGAAATACTGGCATGAAGAAGAGATTAATGCTTTGTTTCCAAAAGATATTGGACAATAAAACCTCTGTGCTTTTAGAGGTGGGGTAGAAGCAAAACAGGGCAGTTTAATGGCTGAATTCAACCATCATGAGTCAGATTTGTTTCTAGTTTCTTTTGTGTTCAATATACCATTCTTGCTGCTAATCTCTGTATCCAAGCAGAGCAGGTATTTGGCTTTTTCCTCCCCCCTCTCTGTTGTGCTATTGAGGCCAGTGGATCCTTTGGACTGCCTCCATCAGTGCCCTACTTTCCATGAATTGTGTTGGTGTTAAGGGGTCAGGCAAATCAGGACATCCTGATGCTTATGAAATACCAATCAAGTGTAGATCATTGGGCAGGTTTTGCTGTCCCTGCCAGGACTCTGCTCTTTTTTCAGGTGGAATTATTTCATCAAGCAGTTTAGCAGAACTGAAATGTTATACATTGTTGTTCTGACTAATAAGGAAGTACTGCCAGTTCATTAAGCCCTGCCCTTCTGCTGGCACAGTGAAAAGCTGCTTGCTGATGTGAGTTCTCACAGATGACCATAGGTACCTCTGTGGGATATACTGAAACCAAACAAAACAGACTATTGTTAATTTAATGGTATTTTTTCAGATGTCAAATTGTGCATATTTCATACTTGATGGAGTGGAATTGCATACTAGTTAATGTGATACTTCAGCATATGATCTTCTCAATATTTACATCTGTCCACAAAGATTTTTATTAATGAACAAAACAGATTTTATTAACAAATATACTCTTACTAAAGATGCTTCATTAAATGACCATATCATCACTGTTCAGTGGGATTTTTGGTGCTTATTTTGTGTTGCTTGTATGTGCTCCTGGTAAGAGAAATGGTCTGATGGAGTTGTGCACTCTGTTGCTTTCAAACTCTGCAAGGTGATCTGGTTCCAGCAGCCACTGTTTTGTGTGGCAGAAGCATTTATAGCAAGGCACAGCAAAGGAATAACTTAAAAATATACACCATGACATGGATTTTACAACTGCTCTGCCTTTCAACTGCTGAAGATTTTGTAATTTCTCACTATAATCTCAGTATGTTCTTTGATACTGTGATAGAATCCACTGTGGATATCTTACTGAAAACTGTAACCATGGGCACTGAAATTTATCAAAAAACATTTTCATTGCTCAAAAGAAGTCAGGCTTTCACTTGGTGGTGTTTTTTGGTATTTAGCAAGACTGGTCCTTACTGGATATATGGATGAAGAACTCAGATTAATGAGTAATACTGAAACATTTATTTTTTTTCTTTATTCCAGGAGCAGTTACCAGATTTGCACAGCCATTTCTCAGACCTCAATTTGGAAGCTCATATGTATGCATCCCAGTGGTTCCTCACTCTTTTTACTGCCAAGTTTCCACTCTGCATGGTCTTCCACATCATTGACTTACTACTTTGTGAGGTAAAAAAAATACTGAATCAGAAAGCCCTTCCTGCACTCCATCAGCGTTTCTTCTTGTTTTATTTCATTTTGTTGAAGTCCTTTGCTGCTTCATTATAAAATGTGTGTAACTAAGTTATGTAGAAACCATGGTTATATTGAACAGAAGATGTTCAGTGAAACACTGGTTTGGTTTTAAAATTAGAACTGTGGATTGCCTCCTTTTTTGCTGTGGGATGTAATTAAGAATCTCTGATGCACACATCTGTTTTCATTTAATTTGTTAAATGATTATTCAGAGTTAGGAATTGTAATTTCTTAAAGACACCTCCAAATGGCCTGTTCAGACTGAAATGGCCCACAGACAGAAATGGTGGACCACGTTGCTTTGGTGGCCTGACATTAAACAAAGAGTGAGAAGGGCCAAACACACAACTGAATGAAGCTCCTTCCTTTTGATTTTTTCCCTGCTATTCCACCTAGGAACACACTACTGCTGATACAAAATGTGTGTGTCTGTGCTGTAGATATATCTACACTTTCTGTTAAAAGCCAGTCAGAATAGGTAGATAATCTAGTATATTTAATTTGGTAAAATACCAGACCCTCCTTTGGTAAATGGGAAGTCAGAGCATCCACAGCATTACAGCTGCTTTTGAACCTGTCACTGATTTCCTCTCCAATTTTAAGAGGTCACAAACATGAAAATAAATAGATAGATGGATAAAATATTTGGTAATTTTAAATGGTAAAGGCTTCACAAGTATGAAACACTGTTGACTCTAGTTCGTTTTGTTAATTTTTATCGTGAAGTATTTTCTCTGGGAATCTTCAGGTCTGCTGCACATGCTGTGGTAGGATTCAGTCCTTGAGACTATTTCTTATTCTACATATTGGTGCTCACTTATCAAAACAGGGTGGGGTAATATTGGCAGTGTTTATCTCAACACGACTGAAGCAATTCTGGTGGGAAAGAAGGTGAAATCCAAGAAGAATCCATGGTGAAATCCCAGGAGAAGGTGAGAGAGTGCAACATTAGAACATGCTAGGGAGAGGAAAGCTTGTGTATGTGGAGGGTCATCACACACAGCTAAAGGAACCTCTTTTACTACAGCTAAAAAAAAAAACAGAAAGAGTAAGGAAATTTATTTCAAGTGAGAAGACACATGCAGACATCTTGAGAAACAGTGGGGCAGTGTGGAGACAACGTCCTCAAGCACCAGCGTGGGCTGTCAGAAAAGTGCTCCTAAGATTCAGGAGTCGACCACTCTCAAGTAACAGGCAGTTCTGAGAATTTGTGGAAGGGGCATAGATTAAAGTCATATTAAAATAAAAATGTAGTTGGCCCTCACTGTAGACAGCAAGTCAGTTCTGAAGGCCTATGGCCACAGGCAGAACCAGGAAGAAGCTGTTCTTGACAGAGGACTGAAGCTGTGTGTCCAGTCAGCCTCTGGAAAGAGTTATGGGGGAAATCAAAACATAATTTTTTCTGCATTAAATTGTTCCTTGCTTTATCTCTGAAAAACCAGCATGCTGATAATTCTGGCAACTGGAAGGAGAAGAAACAGTGGCAGCTGCTAACACTGGAACATATTCCACAGGAAAAAAATCCCCAGAAAAGCAAGAAGCCTTTGAAGTGAATTGTCTTAAGTTTTTAAAAACAAGCTTCCAGCCTTCTCCTTAATTTGTCATAGATACAGATGAATTTGAAGTACCCTTCAAGTTCCTGACTTGTGCTTTCTCCACATCCTTGTTCTGTCTGTCATTACAAAATGTTCACATCCTATGCAACTCCTTTAGGAAATTAAAAATTAAAGGAAGAAAACCATTTAAAACCATTGCTGAATGCATCCTGCCAAACTAATAATTTAAAGGGAGCCTCTCTGGTCCCCTTGAAAATATTTGAATTATGGGTGAACGATTTGTGTCTTGGAACAGCTGGATCTCTAGAGGTCCCTTCCAACCCCAAACATTCAGTGATTCCATGTCAAGCAAGAGTTTTTGTCTTGGCTTGGATTTTTCATTTTTGATTGTGGCTGGAAGAGTGAAATTGGTCCTTACAGATACTCAGCTTTCAATCCAGAGAGGAGAAATACCTGTTGGAAGTCCTGTAATTTCCCAGCTAAACAGAGAGGCACATTGCCTTCCCTTGCATGCACAGTGGAGCAGTTGCACAAGCCAGGGATGGAGCTCCTGGGCAGAAGCATAACCATGAAAAAGGAGCTCAAGTTATGATGGGCATTAAGTTTCATGGAGAAATTTTTAAAATCCCATCAAAGTGAGTGTCACTACAGTCAAGATCTTCTCATCATTCTCACATGAAATATTGCTTCAGAGCAGTTTTAGGTAAATTCTCACAGATTTAGGATTTGCCATGGTTTCTGTGTGACTGAGTTATTTCATTCTGTTGTCTTCTTAGCAGCTTTTTTATTTTTTTTATTTTTTTTGTCACCAGGCTGTTGAAGATGTGAATAAATCCTCCTTAAATTACTTAAATTTCCAACGATCTTAGAATATTGCCTGAGTAGTTCTGGGGCAGAATGTCTCACCCATCCCTATGTAGAAATGAAATATTTTGGAATTCTTTGTCTTCCCTGTGACAGATACACCAGTTCCAGGCAGGTACACCAGTAAAGTGCCATGGTACATATTGTAAGGCTCAGCTGCTTGTAATAAAAACACAAACCTATTGATCCAGGTGAAAGTTTTAATGCAATTACAGCAAACTGTGTGGGTTGGAGCCTGGAGATCTTTCCTTTTAGCTGCCTGTCACAGCTGTTTCATGTGTCTTTTCCCCTTTGCTATTTCTGTTTGCATTGAAGAACATTTTTGTTGATGAAATGCAGAGTTGTGTTTGGACTTGTCAGTCTTATCTGTCAATATGATGTGATGTTATTGAACACTTTGCAAGCCTGCTCTGTTTTGCTGTCTCTTTTTGTTCTATTTTAAATTATTTATTTAAAGTCATGCTCAGAAATAGCAATTCATCTAGGTAAAGCTCTTGTCACTCAGAGCTGTCCCCAGTGCAACAGCTGCACCTCGGCTGTGCTACAGAATATCAAACAGTTGACATTTCACTTCATTTTGTGTTTTAAACGGTTCCATTTAAAATGAAAATATTTCTTTTAAAAACACTAAATAAATGACCTTCAGTAGGCATTTAGAAGAGAAAAACAACCCAAACCAGTTGGCAGATAAACTGCAAGCATTTTTAAAATTGTCATGATTATTTTTTTCTGCTTAAAAAAGTTTAACCTTTTGTGATATATACAGTGCTGCCAAAACTAGAGGAGGTGCAGAGCTCAAGCTGTCATTCCATTATTAGCTGAGAATTTTGAAACACTATGGGTAACCTCCATTTTAAGTTGATCTGGCTATTTTTGTGCAGTTTTGGGGGATATAAAATACTTAAGGATGATACTGCTCTCCTTTTAGGGAATATGCGAAAACCTCTCCCGCACGCTGCCCTTTCTGGGCTGGCACAGATAGTTGTTTATTTTATGTATTATATTTCATAATATGCAATTTAACTACTGAGTTAACATTTTGACTCCTAAGCTGCCATTCTGTGATCATGACTGGATGCAAAGGGATGCAGCTGATTATCAGTTTTGAATATGAAATTATTTATTGTTTACCAATACAGCTAATAGCAAAGACGGGACAGTGCCTTTCACAGGACCACATAGCAAAGCTAGAATACCACCACTCCTCGGCCTTTATTTATCAACTGTTGCTTTCAGAATATTGTGTAAAATAATTTTGAGAAATTGTCTGTTATAATAAAGACTGATAGGTGTCTTTAAAAGTCTTGTAAAATGCAGACAACGTGGCGCTGGTAAGTGAACGCTTCCTGATAGTTAAAATGTGGCCCCACGTTGTGGAGATACAGTTATTTGGAGCACTCCTTCCTAATGAAACACTGAAAATCAGAGCAGAATTACAAGTATTGACGCTGAAGGTTTGATTTCTGTCTTGTGTGTGTCTTGCTGGGGATGGATGTGCCAGGAAACGCCGTATGGTACCGCTCAGGGCTGGCCGGCACCGCGCTAGCGCTCACTGAGGAGGAGAGACCATAATAGCCTGCTATTTTTTATCTGTCACTGTCAGATACTTCTGTGATGCCTTCAGCAGAGTTGAGAAAGAACAGATTAACATTTCAATTTATTAAACTTCCTCAGGAATTGAGTCAAGAACAAGCCCACTTCCTCTGTAAATCTGCGCTGAGATGAAATGTGAATTAAATAAAAGATTGTGCACGGTTGTTTATCTTTTGTAGATCTATAGGGAAAGAAAAATGGAACTTTTTGGACTTGCTTGTTATTGCCATGTTGTCTACACTTGTTAACCCTTCCAGTTAGGAATATTTTAAGAAATCTTACGAAACAGAAAAAAGAACTTGCTAGAAATAAAATCTCTTATATTAACAGCATATTAAAAGCTGGGCTTAAATCTTAAATAGGCATAGATCTGTGCTGGAGCTGTCTGCGTAATTTTGGTACAATTTACCAAAGTGAAGTCAATGTCATAGGCATTTGTTGGAAAAGGCCAGGAGGCCTTTGTTTGTTTTCCTTTTAGGAATACAGGCAAATAAATGTTGGCATTTAGACTGTGTCTTTCCTCCTGCCCAATCCCTTTGCATCAGGACTTCTGGAGAGCCGAGTCTTATCAGCCACTGCTGTTTCATGTAAAGAGACTGGAAAGGATTTCTTTCCCAGACTGCTATAATTAGCTTTTAATTAATTCAAGAAGAAGGAGAATAGGTTTTCTCAGACTCCAGATGGATGACTAGAATTTGAATGTGGATGTCCAGTGGTAATGCTGGTTTGCTGCATTCAAGGATCTATTGACATGTCAGCCACCATAACCTTTTTTGTTGCAGTAGTGGGAGGTCTGCAATGGGGATAACCTTAGGTTTACTAGACCCGGATGTTTGGCTTTTGTGTAGTTAAATGACTTATTTAAATCCAAAGGAAAAGTAATTTTAGCCTAATTCATCTGATGACTACAGCTCTAATCTGCTGTGGGGGCTTTTCAGCACTAGAACAGAAATTAAAGAAAAAAGAAAGAAAGGTGTAGGATTTGATTGTGTGTGTGCTGCATGAGGAACTTCTTAAAGCTTTTGGATGTGTGTGTTTAAAACATTCAGGTTATAATGACAAACAATTTTAAGTTCTTTTCAAGGTGAAGGTTATAAGTAGTGTAAGGTGTTTGCACGTAAAATTCAGTCAACAGCAGAAATGCTGGAGGTGTGCAATACTGTGTTCTGTATTGCCATGGGGACTGGGGACACAAAATGTTCTAACAGAATTTATAATAAAACAGGCTTGGACCAAGGAGAAGAGTGTTTTAATAGAGAACAGAATCTGAGAGGTTCTAGAAGAGCCACAGGGTTTAGCACAACCTTTGACTCAAGGTTGTCCAGCTGTTCCTGTGAGCATCCATAATTTATGTATCTTCCAGTCATGGCTGCTGCTTGTTTATCCCCAAAATAACAAGGCTGTTGATAAATGCTCAAGGAAAGGAAAAACAGTCTCACAACAATCTGCAACCCAAGATAACTTACGAGAACAGAAGATACCTTTTGGATGATGCTGATAAATTTTGTGGTCCTAAATGTTAAGGCTACTTCTGTTTCAGAAAATGTTACAAGATCAAGGTGAAAAAGGTACTAAAGATGAGTGACAGCTTTGAATGACCTTGTTTTGGGCCTTAGAGGGGTGACACATCTAATGCCATGTTCACATTGTGTCTCTGAATTACTTTCCCCATTGCTCATGAAATATTTTAGCCACCTGCTAGTTGATGTTCACTTGGTTGTTTTTTCTAGGAATACAGTAAATTTCCATAATGCTTACTTAACACTAGTGCCATCTGCTGTATTGGAATAGCAGCAGATCCTAAACAGTCTTGGCAGGCTTCAAAAACACTTTAGCAATAACTGAAGGAAAGTATCAGAAATGGGAGAGTGATATTCCATGAGCAAATCCAGGAAGCTGAGCTAATTTGGGAAACGTTTTTAAAGAAGAGGATAGTGCAGTCTGCCCGTGCCCAAACACTTTCCGTTCCTTTGTGCTCGGAATCTGAGGCTGTTACAAATTTTTTAAACTCCTAAAATCAAAATGTGAACGTTGCATTTGACTCATGGTTGGAAAGGGAAGACCAGTGTCGGGGTTCAGAGAGATGAGGGCCAGGGCTGTGTCCTGGCAGGGAAATGGAGAGGATGAGGAATAAACACTGGGAAGAAGATCAGAGGGTGAGCAGGGGGGCAGACATTGATTTAGTGTGGACATGTGTTTTCTTTGTGGTATGTGAGCACAGGTAGAGGGGGAATGAGGCACAGCTCTGTCAAGAGATGTTCTGAACCCTTCACCTCACCTGCTCTCATGAAAACTGGGATCTGCAAGATTCTTTCTCCTCTGAGCCATTCTGTTTCCATTCCAGAGCTGGAGGACCTGTCTCACCTAAAGAGATGAGGCCTCTATTTCTCTCCTTGTATGTGATGATGCCCTTGGTGCCCTATGTGGATTTAGGCCCCATTCTTTGTCCCTGTATTAATCAGTTTTGGGACAGAAAATGTCTAAACCCCCTGCACTTTAAGGCTCTGCAAACCAGAAAAGCAGTGTCAGTATATGGCTTGGTGAACAAATGCTGCTAGCCCATAACCAGTTGCTGGTGAATTAGGGAATGTACCACTGCAGAAATATCACATGCAAGGGAACAGTTTGATATGTGGAAAAGACTTGAAATTCTGTGGCTGTAATTTTTATTCTTTGCAAACAGTCACAGAAGGTGGAGAGGAAAAAATCTCACAGCAGTCTCTACCTTCATTCAGCCATAGCAACATCTCAGCAGCAAATGACATGAAAACCACCCAAAACACATAAATATCCACTCCTAAATCCCATTTATTTCTATTAAAAGCAACCAACCAAACAAAATTTCATGTGAAATCATACTAATACAGGTTCATGGTTGCCTGGTGTTTATTATGTGCTCTTTTATGCTGCAAAATACAGAAAAGTGACACAAATCAATACGGAATCCCCTGGCGGTGTTTTTGCCATCTCCCATCAACTGGTTTTAATTGAGTTTGTGTATTTTTCATGGAATCGTAGGATCAGGGGGAGATTTCTGTGTTTTCTCCTTTCCTGTGTTGTTCCTGGTGGGTGTTATTGTACAGCCAGTGTATATGGAGTCACTGGGGGAAGCCCAGTCTGAGAACTTGACTGTGCTCATGCGTTAGCAGTAAGATCTCTTTGTAATTCGGTTTTTGTTTGATCTTTTCCCTTAGTAAGAAATCTGTATCTGTTGTTTACACAAAGCCTGCTAATTCATGTTGTGCCTTATTTGAACAAGAGTTTTAACCTTTTTTCCTTTAGTCATCTTGTCATTGAACTAGAATAAATGTACAAGCTACACAAACTCAGCCTAAAAGATGTTAATTAATGTGGATGCCCCTGCACAGCCTGTTCCAAGGCTGCCCTGCTTACAAAAGGGAAGTTTGAGCTTCAGACCATATATTCATGTTGTCAACAAAACAAAGATGTCTGTGACATTCCTAAAGTTTATTGTGTGTTCTCAACATATTAGAGTTGCCAAGCAATTGTTTTGCTGGAACCCATCCAAAACAAATAGAATTTTAATTCTCCTTTAGAATCTGTAACCCCAATTACCCTCTGTAGCTCCATTGAAAGACTGTGCAACTGAACACATAATTATGAAACACTTTTGAATTATGAAACAACGTCAAGTTAACTTCAGTTGAATAGCTAGTCTCCCTTTAAAGAAAGGAAAATTCAGTTATTAGAAAGCTGAAGAGGTTCATGTCACGTGGGGCTTGAGATTTCTCAGCCCTTAAGGAGGTGCTTAATTGTCTCTTGTATCTGTCTTTTTACCTGGTGCTGAACTTTAGACAGTATTTTATCAGTATCTTCACTGTTTCCTTTTACATTTCATGCATATCTAGGGAAAAAAAAACACAGATAAGGACACTGATTAATTGAGTTTCGTTTTTTTTTTTAAATGAGATTCACTTCCTTTTGTTGGTGAAGGTGGTGCCAAGGGTTTTGCTGTGTAACCAGAGGAAGGTCTGTCAGGGGGTCTCGGTTGGAGAGGGAGAGATGCTGATATTGAATATAGCCTGTCTTCTCTTGAGGATTCTATCATTACACAGAAGCTTTAAAACAGGAGAGAGATTCCAAAGTCGTCCCCAGTGCAAATGTTGTCCAGATATACACAACTGAATTGTTTGGCCTCACTCAGCTCTGTGCTTGGCTGTTGAATTTTGCTCGTAGCAAGTATTGGTTTGCTGCCCCTTGACTTCCTTTTTTCCGGCCTCTGGGCAGATTTTCTGGGTCAGATGAATAAATCTGCCTCCTCCCTTCAGCAGGAAGCCACAGGCAGCCTTTCTGTCACAGAGGTCTCACTGAATGCAAACTGGGCCCCATAGAATCGCATCTTTACCAGTCTCAGTTTGTTCTTTGTTCCCAGCCTTCTTTTCAGGCCTTTTCAAAATTCATCTTGTTTCAGAGTGCAGAGGGACTCAAAGGGAGGACTCCTCAAAGAGGCTTCTATCTGCAGAAGAAATCTTGGCTTTGGAGGGAGTTAAGGAACTGGGAAAACCTCTCACTAGACCAGAGTTAACATCATAAGATTTCCATTTACTTTCAGCCTGTCTTAATTTCAGTGCACATGTATGGTTTCATTTTTACAGTCTCATGAGACTGGTTTGTCCCCGAGAACATTACCTCCAGTCATGGTTGGAAATTACAGGTTTTTTGACATACAGTTCAAAGAAGCAGATGTTTCTATGAAGCACAATGGGGAATGAATTAAATTAGGACTTCCTGGATGGTGAGTGTTCATCCCAGTAGCAATAGGTATGAAGGGCTCTTCTGCTAAATGATTCTGGAGTAAGTGCTCCTGTAAAGCTGAGGATGATCAGTGTGGCAATCAGCAGGAGCTGCAGGGAGGTTGAAGTATGTCACAAACTCCAACATTCTCCCTTTGCTGACCCTTACCACATCCATTTCAGTGAGTTGGGCTTCTTCCTTCTCCAAAACTCCTGAGTTTCATGAGCTCTCTTAAAGTTCTCTAGGCCTCTGCACTTGCTTAAGAGGGTCCTTAAATAATACCTGATTCTGTGGTGATGATAAGCCCCTCACCATTCCTGTGCTCTTACAAGTTCTTGTTCATAAGTGTGTAATTTTACTTTTGACTGCCCTATATTTTAAAAAGTGTTAAGGTAATAATGAACAGCGTTCACACGTGCAAATCTTTTAAATCTCAAGATGAGATCTGCATGATATTGTAGTGTCTTGGTTTGACAGAGGCAGTGACCATTCCAGACACGAAACAAACAGAAAACAAAGGATATGGAATAAAAGCCATCCCCAAGACATACAGAATTTATTTCAAAATGCCTAGTTAAACATATGACCTTTGGTTTGAAAAAGTAATTATCAAAAGCTTGTTTCCTATGGGCTCCCTTCTTCTTCCCCCTCATGGATGATTTGTATGTACTTCCATGTTTCCATTATAAAATTGCTGGAGGGATATTGCTACCAATGATTTATATGTCTGGTGCACTTTGGTATTTTCGGTCTTTCTTCTGAAATAGCTGAAGAAGTTTAAGCTGAAGCTTATAAATCACTGTGTGGTAAATGAAGTAGGGTTTTAAATAAGAGACTGTGGCAAAATGAGCTGAGCCTTCTTTTTCATAATCATAATCATTAAACTTGGCTGTGGAAGAACAGCCTTGCATGAATTAGGACAAATAATTCCAGCAGGCAGATCAGTGGTTATCAAGTGTGTTGTTCAAACATGGGGTAAGATGTTTCACTGCTCTGAAATCTGGAGCATCCACCTCCAATCCACTCAGCTTTTGGGGTGTAGTGGCCCTGCACTGGTCAGCATGAAACTGCAGCAATTGATGCCTCAACTCAAAAATGCTGCATTGATTCAGGACTTACCTCTGCCTTGGGGGAAAGAGGAAGCTGCAGGTCTTCTTCTGTTGCTGAGAGTAGTGGAATGCTGCTCAGGACAGCTGGAGAGGGAGGTTTTAAGCCCTGTCATGTTCTGCTTTCTGGTGTGCTTGAGCCTTGAGTCTTTGAGCTGCTCCTTGCCTGGTGGGGCTTAAAAAAGAGATGGTGATGCTCAAGGCAGGTGGAAACCTATTTCTGCTGCAATTGCTGTCCATGTGGAGAGTGATGGTATCAGAGGAGTACCAGGAGAGAGTTTGATTCACTTGAATTCAGGAACAGCATTAGTTTCAGACAGATCAGAAAAAAATGTTTAGACAATAAATGAGAACTGGTGTACATTTCTTTATGGTTGTGCCAGAAAATGCACAGGACACTAATTCCTCAGTAGCCCAACTATTAGACATAGTACTCTTACTCATAACATCACAAAATCTGATCAGTTGGTTAAGAATAAAATGCAGTGTTTGTGATGGCTTGTAGATGCTCCTGTCATTTACAGGTCGTATGTTCATGTCAGTCCTCTCTGCTAGAAAGTAGAAGTTGTGAATGGCATGACTGTGTGGAATTAACTGTTGACTTCTGATTAATATTTGAAATAAATCTGAAAGTGCTATGAACTTACTTTACTGCTGCTGGAGCTCTGGTTTTACCAGTGTCATGACTGAAAGTCACAACCGCACTTCTATTTTTCTAAATTTCTCGATTAAAAAGAAGTACATAAAGCCAAATAACTTGAAATAATTGTTATTCCAGTTGGAACAAGGGTTCCTGAGTGACGAAGCAAGATTCAGTCCTGCTGCAATTGTGACCTCTAGTGGGAAAAACCAGTTTGTTACCACAGTGCTAATGCAGTGACTTGCAAAGTAATTCAGTGTTGCAATATTCATTATGTCTGACGTTGCAGCATTTCCAGGACTCATTAGTGGTACAATCCCTTCAAGGCACCGTGCTGTCTATGTAAAAACCACGATTTATTCCTGTGAAAGCTTCTGTAAAGTCTCAGCATGTTTTTATAAAAGCTAATTTTTATAGAAACATGGTCTCAGGCTTTCAGGAAGAGGACTGGGAAAACACCCAGTTGCAGAAGCAGAAGTTATTTGGAGAAGGTTGCCTTGTAAAAAGTCTTGTTGTTATCCCACAACAATATCATATAATTGCAGTATTACTTATGTGCAAATCTGTTGAGATATTTCTAGATACCAGCTCTGGGAGCCATAGTAAGGAAAGATTTATCATGCCATTAAACAAGGCAAAAAGGTTTGGAAAAGATAATCGAGGAAAACAGTCTGAACATGAAGTACATGGTACAGCAAATGAGACCTACATATAGTATTTTTCATATTTGGATGAAGACAAGCTATTTATAATCTTAAATTATCAACACATATAGGCTGCAGACTTCATTTAATCTTTAAATAAATGCCTGTTGTCCTTGTATTTCTCACTTGAATGCATTTTTCTACATTTGTACTTCCAGCTTTTACAGACCAGCAAGCAACTACTGGATACAGATGGCAGCTTTTTTAGCTTTGAAATAGTTTTGACTTGGCTAAACACAGTAAAAAAAGGAGTCTTGTGGGGTTGTCTTTGTTCTATTTTGGGTTTTTTTACAGTTTGAGTATGAAAGACTGTACCTGATAAATCATAGCTAAGCTTGGTTACTTGACAAAAATTCCTGTCACCTAGAATATTTATTCCATTTATTGATGGCTCATGACAATATCCTGCACTGTTCCCAAGAGCCAGCATTGCCAGGCACTGAAATAGCAGGAAGGGCAGCCTGTCCCATCCATAGCACCTGACTCCCTGAAGTTTCCCAAAGCCCCAGGGAGCCTCATGCTCCCCCAGCGTGGGAGTTTGGAAAGTGCCTTGGGGCTTTAATGTGGAACTTCCAAGTGTAGCAGGAAAAGGGAAGCATTCCCTGGGGACTTAGAGCATTGAGTTTTGATGCCATGTAATGATAAGCATGAAGAGAGGTTTGCATGCTGGGACTGATTGAAGTCACTTTCTTCTTATTTTCAGGGTATGAACATCATCTTCCATGTGGCTTTGGCTCTTTTAAAGGTAAGTAACTTTTTAAAATTTATTTTGTTTTATTAAAGTAAAATATTGATTATCTTAATGTATCATGTCTAAAGGAACAATAATAGTGGGACTTCTGGAGTAGGGAATGAAGGAGAAACATCCATTTGGGTAGAGGTGTCTTCAAATTTGTACTTATGATGGATATGTTTTTATTAAACTTAATCATATCATAAAGCTTGTGGAATAAGGGGTGCAGTCTGAAGATTTGTTTCATGTAATTACTTTTAAGAAAACAATTCAGATTAATTTCACAGTGTTCGTATTTTGTGTCTGGTTTCTTTTGTATAAAACGTGATTGATTGGTATCAAATGTATTTGTGATATTGAGAGAGGAATAGAAATCCTCCGTCTTTGGCCTGGACACAGAATTCACCTAAAAAATAAAGCACTGGCCCTTTGGATGCAGTGAGAGGAGCTCAAAGTTAACTCCCACTGACCTCCACGAACTGGCTCTAGTTCAGATCCAGCCCACATGAGAGCACATACTGTGGAATTTGAGATGCCACCTTTGAGTTCAAATGATATCCCAGGAAATAACTTAGGCTGAAGCTCAGGGTAGAATAACCTGTCACCCCTAACAACCACCCCATCGTGGGGATACAGACTAGAACCACTGGACTGTGCTGGGATTTCCTTGTCATTTTCCTAGAAAGAGCAAACAGCTGCTGATGGAGTTATTCAGCAATGAGTAATTCTCAGAGATTCAGCTTCTATGGTACAAAATCCTGTGGCAGAAGGGCTCCACACCAATGTACATCCATATGCTGCTGTGAACAGAGCAATTTGAAATTTCCAAACATGTCTGTTTTCACAGAATCATAGAATCTTGTGAGTTGGAAGGGACCCAAAGGATCAGTGAGTCCAACCTGAGGGCAGGTGACTTCAGTGAAGTCCTGCAGTGTAGGCAGGAGATGGTGTATATCCTTATGGTGAGGAAATGTCCAAAATAACCTGTGTTTTACACTGACTCAGCTGATGTGGGAAATGGGATTGTGACTCTCTACTTCAGTGCATGTATTTAATGAAGACTCCTATAAACAGGAAATTGGTTTAATATATGTTTCCAGGGAAGTGCTCCTACACAAATGAGAATTTGTAAAAAGGAGGACGGGAAGTGTGTGCTCTTTTCATGTTTTATTTGCAGCTGTGGGGGGTTGTTAATATCCCTGTTTTCAAGGCCAGTATGAGTAATGGGAAATCTGGTAGGTTATGGCATGATAGTGAGGAAGGGAAAGGAAGCACCCAGCCAACACCCCACAGGTTTGCTGCCATCGTAGTAGGAACAGGTTCTGGGAAGAGGCAGAGGCACCACCTTAAGGATCTTAAAACAAAAGAAGAAAGAAGAGTACTTGCACAGAGCTGAAATGGCTGACAGGGTTTTCAGGGAATGAGAACTTAGTTCAATTGAGTTATGAAGGATTGCTTTGGGACCACCTGCTTTACATTTCCTGCTGCTGTGAGAGGGAAGGGTTGAACCAAGCTTAGCAGCAGAACAACTGCTTAGAAAATATAACTTTGGAAAGAATTCATGGGTGTCATACAGCAAATAAGGATATTTTTCCCCTGTTGAATAATTAGCCCAGTTTCTTTTAACCACAAGTGTTCAGTCTTTTCATTTTATATATACCCCCTGACATGTTGCTTCTCCAATGGAACATTTCTGTTTGGATACTCCAGAGGAGGAAAATTCAATAAAGTAATTTTTCACTCTTATTTATAATTATTTTCTAAGTTTCAGAGTTGGGTTTAATTCTACTTGTAGCAGTTATAGCAGCTCTTCTTGCATGTGTATGCTGCAGCTGCCTGTTCTAAATAAATGGTAAAGGAGGTGTTATCCTGAGAAAGTGTTTCTATAGTGCAGCCAAAAACAAGTACAAAGAAAATCAGGATAAAAAAGAAAAGATTCTAAGTCAGAAACACTCACCTAAGAGCACAGTTCCATTGTGGCTTGGAGATGGAGCTGGTGCTTACATACAACTGAATTAGCATTATAATTTGCTTTCAGCAAGAATTGCTCTTCTGTTAGAGAAGAAAATAGTTGAGAACTGAAGTAATTTTTTTGCTATTCAAATGCATTCATAATCTCTCCTAGTCATTAGGAGCAAAGGGGTTTAGTGTAGTGCTCTTTCCAAGTTACAGAACCTGGAAAAACTGCCCTAAAAACTGTGTTTCAAAGCTCTTGTTTGTCTCTGATTCTGTAGAGAATAAGAACAACGCCTAAGGATTTGTTCTTTGTTAAAACAGAGCAATTATTCTCTCATCCACAGTCTCTTGGGTTATTTTAAATTTGGATAAGGGAATCCTTCATCAGTGGAATACTGGAATCTTTACTGTGTAAATGCCACTTGCTTCTAGTGAAGTGTGTGCATCCAAATCCCTCCTTAAATAGCAAGGGAAGAGAAGCTTTTACCTGGAGCTCTCCTGTACTCAGTGCTGCGTCTTGAGGTTCCAGCTGCTGGAGCTCACGGTGCATGCTTGCTTGTTTGGAAATGCCAGTGCTACTTCTGTGACCATTTACCTGAGACATCCTGGTGCAGCCATCCTCGGAAAAGAAACATTCGAGACACGCAGGAATCCTTCCTCTTTCCTCCACCCACATTCCGAGTGTGCTTGTAGCAATGAACAGCTGCAGGATTAAAGCTCTTTAGCTGTGAAAGCCGTCGTTTGGGCGTGAATGTGGTTTCTTAGGGAAGGAGAACATGGCGTTTTTCTCTGAGTATCCCAGTGTTGTGCTTCACAGCCTGCTCAGGGTCCCCAGCTGGTGGCACTGTTTTACACTGGGAGTCATTGACTGGCATCGTGTAAGGACTGCATCTGAATTACCCTTCAGGAACCTGAGCTGGTAGAAGATCTAGCTCCTCACCTCTCATTTTCTGAGCAGTGCAAAATATAGTGAAGCACTGGTGTGTGAAGAGAACCCCAGTGTGGGAAAAGACAGCATAAAAATCTGTGGTTTAAAACAACCCAACAAACAGCATTGATATTTTCATTTTTAAAATCCCAATTAAGACAATTAATGAGAATGACAGAGGAAAATACACCATTCCAGTGCCAGCATACTTCCTAATCCCATGTGTCATCTACTAGTTTGTTTCTTTGTTGGAAATGAAAAGCATTAAAATCTTCACATATGCTAAGAAAAAGAAATACATTGTAAGCTTTCTTTCCTATTTTAGTATTTCATAGAATCATAGACTGTCCTAAGCTGGAAGGGATCCCCAAGAACCATCAAAGTCCAACTCCTGTCCCTGCCAGACACCCCATCAATCCCACCCTGTGCCTGGGAGTGTTGTCCAAACCCTTCTGGAGCTCTGGCAGCCTTGGGGCCATGCCCATTCCCTGGGGAGTTCAGTGCCCAGCACCCTCTGGGGGAAGAACCTTTTCCTGATACCCAGCCTAACCCTCCCCTGACACAGCTGCAGCCATTCCCTTGGGTCCTGGCACTGGTCACCAGAGGGATTTCACTGATTCACTCTTAAATCTTTTGTTTATGATCTTACAACGTGGCAAAACTAGCTAAAGGCACACTTTATTTTGGAATTAGCAAACTGAGGCAAGAATTAAAATACATGATTGTGTAGAATTCAGGCTCTAGATTCGTTACTGTTATGGCTGCTAATTCCTGAAAAGGTAGGGAAGAGCACATGGTCACTGGAAATGTAAGAGTGAGCCAGGGACTTTAAAAGTAGGTCCATGTCCAAACCTTTCTTTTTGAGGTTTCATCTACTCATGGAGTGTGTGATCCATAACACTTAAGCTCAGCATTTGGCTTATTGAGGTTTAATCTGTGTGACTGTTAAAAAATGTGTTCCTTAATGCTAGAGGAATGCCTTAGCAATGATCAGGAAGGTTTACAATACTGAAAAGAAAATGGATAGAAAATAGTGAGAAACGTGTTTGTTACTGCTTGTGTTTTCCAGCCAGGGCTTTGTTACCTTACAGAGATTCACTTTGGTGCCTGTAATACCTTAAACCCAGTCCTTTTATACATCATTCCCTGAACTCAGATCAGTGTGAGCAGCATTTCTAACAGGGCTTGTGAGTTCTGCCGCTCCTCCTGTCTGCGCGTTATCAGGAGATACCTGAGTGCTGCACAGACAGGACATTGTGTTTGTTGGTTATTTCCGCTGGCACCTTCCAGTCTCAAAGCTCTTTGTGTCAGTCAGTGTCCCAGACATCAGGGGCACTATCCCAATTACAATGGCAGGGATGGTGGGTGTAGGTTTTTTAAAAAAAAAAGTGTCAAAATTACCTTGGATAAGGAGGGTTATTTATTATCTTTATTTCATTCTGTGTCTGGAGTGAAAAGGACCTCCTGGGCTGAAGAACTGCTCCTCTGCTCTGTTGTGCCATTGTGTGACACAGCATCGATTTCAGAACCAGCTTTCAGAATTGCTGGTGGAAGGCCATTTCTCTTAGTCCTGATTAAATTTATTACTGATTGTTTTACCCTCAGCTACTCTTACATCAGCATTGTCCTTCAGCTTGAACAGTCCCCTTCCAGCGCCACACACACTTCCTTTTATCACCCTGAAGTGTTTATAGATACCATTCACATTGTTTGTTAAATAACCCAATATTCTCAGTGCTCTTGAACTCCAGAGCATCTTAGCCATTCTCTTCTGCATCACCTGCAGAGGTGACTGGATCTTTAAAAGGGGTCACATCATGTTTTCTGCATTCATGTATTTTCTTGCTTCTAAAGAATCTATTAGTTCTGATAACTCTGAGGACTGTGTTATGCTCTTATGTTTGTATGAAATATTATTCCTGACTAACCAGAGGGTTCCACAGATATTATTTCCCCACTTTAGAAGGGAATTTGTGTAAGAGCACAGATTTTGAATAAAATGGTGCTGTACTTCTGTATACATTTACATTTCAATTCTTAAGGAACACATAATCAATTGTGGGTTTTCTTTTTTCACTTTGTCTTCCTTGGGCAGACACCTGACCTAACCCCTCTCAGATTTTGCCCATCAGCTCTCTCCTGAATTACCACTTGCACCGGAACCTTATAATCAGATCTGAAATACTGTTCTGTGTTAAAGGCACAGTTCAAAAATTTCTGCTTGTGAGGAGCAGAGGTGGTCAGAGCAGTCATCTGTCCTTGAGCACCTTAGATCCTGCTGATCATGGGAAGGTTCTACCCATTCCCTTAGGAATGTGTGGCTGGCAGTGGAATCTGAGTGACCAGTGTAACATCCCTTGGGATTGTGCCCCCCCTTTATCACCTGCTCCTGAAATTATCATGTGCCACAGTCTAGCCTGGGGCATCAATGTTTCGAAAGTAGTGTTGTCTTTTAAGGAAATGAAGAAGGAAAAATGCAAAGGGTTCAAGTCATCATAGCAAGTAAGGAAATCAGTTTTATCCCTCGTATGAAAGCAAGCAATATAAGAAGAAACTCAAGTTGCACAACCAACTTCTATATTTTACAGAAATTTTGTATAATCTTACTGGCTAAACTTCTGAAACCAGTGAAGACTGCACAGGTGCTTGTTTTACATGAAACTTGAATATTGCCAATGCAGATAATTTAAAAATGTCAATTGTCTTGGAGTAAGGAATGAAATTGTGGCAATTACTGTAGTGTATTGAGAGCTAGCAGATGAAAAGTGCACTAACACTGTAGGTAATGTGACTTCAACCTTGTGTTGAAGAGTTAATGTGGTTGTTTGATTCTTGCTCTGTTCTTTCTTTGCATTTGCAGTGGCTCGAGGAGCCTGAACTGATTTTTAAGTTAGCATTGCTTTAAGTCAGTAGTTGGTGAAGTGACAAGCAGGGCTCCTTTCCAGCCAGAACTGGGTTTGATTCCAGGTGAGGTGGTTTAGTCCACTCTGTAACTGCACTACATTTTCAAAAGGCTCTTCTCAAGAAAAAACCAGAAATGTTCACATTAGAATCTAAGGCAAAATAGATGTCCTCTATTTTCATACCCCCTTTTTTATAGCTTCTTCCTGTAGCTGATCCCAGGGTAAGAGCTGACACCTTAGGAAGTGAAGTGGATCCTGACTCCTTGGAGTCAGAGATCAGAAACACCTGTTCTTTCTTAAGGCCTTCTGCAGTGAACAGAGCACAAGAAATTCAGGCTTTAAGAGGCTCTCAGATCACTGTTTTTGTATTTCTATATCCTAAATTGAAGATGTCCTTAAATTTTAAGTTTTGCTGGGCTGAATAATTCTTCCCCCAGAGCCACTCCCCCTACCCCAAAAACATGTCCCAGGTGACTTGCTGCAGATGATCTCTTAAGAAAGAGAAATCTGTGCCTGAAAATGTCCAGAACCACTCAACTTCCAGACCACTGATTTTCCAGCCTTCACATAATTTTCTGTTTTTAAAAATCCACATTTATTGGTGTGTTGAAAATCCATCCTGTCCTGATTAGTTACTCTCTTAGCCCGTTTGATCTTCTCATCACACCTAAAATCGCTTCTATTCCTATTAGGTGAATGTCCACAATAAGTTTTGAATTTTGAGGGTGGAGAAATATTCTTTTCAGAAAGAAGACTGATAGCAGAGAAAACAACATGAAATTTGTTGACCTGAAGTTCTTCAGCAGCACCGAACCCTGATTTAGATATCAGTGACTCCTCCTATTACATCATGTGTTGGTAATTTCTAGATGTTGCAAAGCAAAGATGGTGCTTTCAGGGTTACATACAGTTCAGACTGAAACCATTATTTTTATTATTATGTTTAATATAATTTAAATACAGTGTGTATATCTCATGTACCTAGCAAATCTTATCATTCTGTGGGAAAATATTTTCTCCAGATATGTAATTGAAGTGAATGAAAACATACAAATCATCATTCCAGGCCAGACTTGTCCTGGCTTGTCTGCCCCAGTGCCTCATTGCCAGCAGCAGATACGTGGGAAAGACTTCTAAGAACAGGACAATAAAACTCTTTTCTTTCGCCTCTGGCAATTTATGTCTTGAAAACTCTGAGAAAGAAGTGCTGTCTCATGTTTAATAATTCTGTGTGGATTGTTATTCCATGGCTTTTTTTGTTGGCTTGTTGAACACATGTAAGTGAGTAGCCCCAGGGATTTTCTCAGTTTAATGTTTATTTTGTTTCCTTTGGACTTGCCACCTGTGACTTTCACATGAGGTTCCTGTGTCAGCAGGCATTTTGGACACTTGGTATCTCTTCACTTTCTCCACACCATTCAGGACTTTATAAGTCTAAACACCCCACATCAATTTTTATTTTTCAGGCTTAACAATCATAGTCTGTTTTTATCTTCTCCTTTAGAAGCTTCCAATTCTCTCTAAAATACTTCTCCATCTCTATTATCTCCTTTTTGAGATGGGAGGACCAGAGTAATGCATGATATTGGAGAATCCCACATGAAGTTACACTGAAGAATAAAGGTGTTCTCTGCTTGGATCTCTATTCTTTCCCTGTTAGTTCCTAGCACTTGGTGCATTTGGTTGCCCTCCACTGTGCACTGCTCTGATATTTTCATAGTGCTCTCCACACTGAGTCCCAAGATTCATTCCTGAGTAGCAACTGTGAGCTCACAGTCTGTCATTTATGTGGAAAATTGATGCTGTTCTCCATATGCATCAATTTAGATTTATCTGCATTGGCTTTCCTTGGCTGTTCTATTGCCCAGTCACCCAGTCTTTTATGGCCCTTCTGCAAGTCTTTATTGAAACCCCTTTCTTTCAATCCCTGAATAATTCAGGAGCATCTGCAGACACTCTCATCTCATCCTGCACCCTCTTTCCAAGCTGGTTAAGAACAGCCCAACCAGCACGGATCACTGCTGGAATCTGCTGTGGAAATCAGTTGGTTTATTGTGCTCTCTCCAATAATCAAGATGTGGCCTTTGCTAAATCCAGATTACACAGCTGTAATTAGCCCTGAAGAACAGAAAGGACAAAGTAATTTCTGACAAGAGGTGAAGTTCTTGTTGTGGCCATGATGCCATTTGTGTGGATTTTCAGAGCTGTTCTGGTGCTGAAAGTCTTATCCTTTTACAGGAGTAGACTTGAAAGATAACCTTTTCTTTTTTCCCCCCATTTTAGCCTATTTAGCTTTTCAAAGTAATTTTTACCACTAAAATACAGAGATTTAATATTTTAAAATACAGAGATTTATAAAGGACTGCCCATCAAGATCCTTGGTATCTTGGTACAAAATATAGATTTCAAGTCATATTCTATATGGTTTCATTTACTTTGAAACTATTTTGGCCGTAGTTTCTTCTGAGTTCAGTGTAAGTCTGAGCAGCTCTGAGCTGCACCAGAGCTGTGTGAGTGAACAGGCATTTCACAGATAGGAAGGCCAGAAACAGAATTTACCTGTACTAAAGCCCAGACAGTCCATGAGATAGAAGTCAAAGCACAAGTAATTTATCCTCACACAAGTGTTTATCTTCAGACATCTTAGTTACTGCCTTAGTTACTACATTTTGGGCCATTTTTAGTTTTTAAGTTCAATCAGGCCCTCCTGAAGAATTTAGGACAGTAATCCAGTGGTGTACATGAAGGAAAAATCACAGTTCCTGGTCAGATGTGGATAAAAATGTGTTCAGTGAGAATATGGAAATAAATAAGAATGATAGGAAGTGTAAAAATCTGAATGATGGTTCACTGTTACACTGTGTGAAAGGAGTTCCTGAAAAACATGGAACAATGGATTTCAGCTGATAATTAAGAAGATTTTGTGGTCAAGCTTTGGAAGTTTTTGTATTTGAAACCTCTTTTTATAAAAAAAAGTCCAGTATAATGATGGTAGTAGACTACATCTCTTGGGAAGCTAATCCTGTAGTTAATTTTCCTCATTCCTAAAAATCTGCCCCTCATTTATAACCTGAATTCTGGTTTTAACCTCTAACTATTGGATCCCATTACAAATTTTTAGATGTACAGACTTTATTTAATAATCAGTTAATTCCATATTTCATAAGCCCAGACCTTACCCAAAATGAACCAAACCTGAATTTCTGTAAGGATCAGAGCTATTAGCTGATTAAAGTCTGACTTACACAATAAAGAATTAAAGGCTTTTTACACTGCTGGTGCTTTGAATTCTCCATCCTCCTGCCTGTTTTGCCCCCAAGCCACTGATGACTCTGTGCCTGATCAGTTCTGTAATTTCCTTCCCAACCCCTACAGTTACAGTGCTCTGATTTCTTCCTTTTTAATATTTTAAGCAAGGTTTTCATTCACATATAGAAGTAGAACCTGATGTTTGTAGACCACCACGCTTACCAGCATGTGTTTAAAACAGAATTCAGAAACAGACAAAGCTTCTTCCATTCCTTTAAACCCTTTCCCTACAAAGGTGCAGTCTGGTGATGCAGCCTGTGCTGGGTTGGGCTCCGTGGTGTTACCTGTGTGCAGAGTCACAGACTGAACAATAAACCTGAGTCTCTGCAACTGCATGCAGATGGAGTCTGGAAATAATGAGAGAGTTCCCATCACAGTCCTGACCACAGCCTTAAACTGGAATGAAGTGTGTGCTGGTTGTGGTTCCTTTGTCCTGAAGAGTCATGGCTTCTGTCCACAAGGCCCTCAGTGAGTGCCTTCATCTCAGCCTGGCACAACTGCAGGAGCCTTTGCAGATTGTCACCTGCAGAACAGTGCTTTGAAACTTGATGGATTTAAATCAGCTTTCAGAGCACCATGTGTGCTGAACAGCCTGATCACTACTGCACATCTGCAGGTGCTTTGGTTGAGTCAATCCTGGATCATCCTTGAGGCCTCACTGGCATCTTCTGTTGCCTCTAACTTGTGCTTTAACGCTTTTCCCAGCTCCTTCATGTGTCACCTTAAGCCAACCATGTGTTGATGCTTTTCATATTTTAGCTACTCATTAACATGTTTATTATTTTAAATCAGTGACCCCATCCTACAGATATTTACTTTGTATTAGTATCTTAAGTAAATATGTTTTTCTTGATATGTTAGACAAATGACTTTTAGAGTTTAAATATACAGTTACAGAAGTGTTTGCCATTAATGTGGTTTAGACTTTTAGAGCTACTCAAAATATTTTAAATTACACCCTTTATGTTAGAAATGTGGAACATTTCTGTCTGTTCCTGTTGGAAATGGGTGTCGTTCTGTTTCATGCCTCATTTTACAATGAGGCAGATCAAAACCGAAGGAGCATAAAGCCATGCTTTCTAAAGGCAGACCTGTGCCATGGATTGGTACCTGCTGGGCTGCCTTTAGCAGATGGCAGAGGCACGTGGGCTGCTCTGCACAGGGGACGGCCGGGCGATTCCAGGTGTGACATCATCGCATTCTCTCTTTTCAAATGTGCAGTAGTTTTCTAGAATCCATTCAAACGCATGTGCTGACATCATCCCCTCTCTGCCCATCGCCTCCAGATTTAGAAATGCCTCCTGAGAGCACAGCGCTTTTAGAATGATTTCATTTCATCCAGCACGGGCCGTGCGAGGACGGGCTGTGGCTTCCCAGGCTCTCCGAGCCGCGCATCCCACTCAGCCTGGCCCCTCTCCGGTCGCCATTGGCGAGGGGGCGGCTGCCCTGCCCCACCCACGCCGAGTCTCTGCTTCATCGTTCAGAAGCAGCCTGGCTGTACCAGTGATTCTATCGGCGGGGAGGCCAATCCCTCCCCGCCATGGAGCGTACGAGGATGCGGCTGATGTGCTGTGAGCTGGGATTCAGCAGCCAAAGCCCAGCAGAGAAGTGATGGAGGGTGGCAGGGAGGGAGCCCGGCTGTCCGCGCTCACCATTGGTTTCTTATTACGGCATTCTCCCCCGAGAGGCTCCCGGTGCCCAGGCACCCCCTCCTCCTCCTCTTTCTCCTCCTCCCGCTCCCAGCCCCCTCTTTCCCACCCCTTCGTGGCTGATGCTGAGCGAGCGGCAGCGCTGGTCACGGAGCGGGGATTGCAATGAGCTCATCCTTTTCTCTGTGCAGCCTCACCGCTGGCCGGGCTCTGCTGCCCTTGCTGCCGCCGCTGCCGGCTCCCGCACACCCGCACGGGCACTGAGCCCCCGCTGCTCGCCCTTGCTCTGCTCCCAGCCCAGCTTCCCCGTGCTCATTCTCTGCCATTTTCCTGCTTTTTATGTGCATTTTTAGATCCATGTTTTCTCTGGTTTGTTTTTCAAATCTCCTTCGGACTCTGTCTGAGCCAGCACGGTGGATCATATTTTTCCTCGATTCTTAGCAAAGATGCTTTTCTCCTCCTGAGAGGCTAAAGGGGCGTTGCTGGAGCAGCCATCCAAACCCATTCCAGAGACTGGAGGCTGGCTCTCCTAATCTTGCACTTTTGGAAACTGCCGTTCACAAAGCCTGTTCTTCTCACTCTGGATACTTACTACTTACTGCTCATGGAAGAAGGGGTACCTTGCAAAAGCCCAGCTGCCAAGCTCACCCCACCTGCCAAGAAGTCCCAGGACATGCACGACGAGAGGAGCAAGCTGGTGAATGAATACGCGTGTCGGGTGCTGGAACTTCTGGGCATGGGGCATCGCCTCTTTGTGCCTCGGCTGCTTGCGGTGAGATCACCTTTTCATGAAATTAATTCATTGAGAATTTGCTATTCTCCCTCCCAACCCTGCCTCTGCCCCCAGGAGGGATGAGAGGGCTCTTATTTTTTCCTCTCAGCTTCTCATAATCCATCTCCTAAGCACTGAGTCCTTTCTGATGTTAGCTCAGGAAGGCTGGACACTAGTCCTGCTAATAGGGACCAGTGCCACTCCTTAACCATCTTGAAGGATCATCAACCAGGGCTGAATTGTAAAAAAAATCTTTCCTAAATCCCTGAGTGCTTTTGTTCTCAGTGCTGTAATGATTCCAGATAAGCAGTGTGCCCAGTCACCTTCTAGGTGTTGACGCAAAGTGCATTAATGCTCAGCATTTCAGATGTTTTACTTTTGACATCCCAGGTTGGCTTTAAAGACTCATCAAAAATCAAGCTGTGTTGATGCATTTTGGCTTTCGGCTGTTTCTGTGTTTGATTTTGAAAAGGCAGTTGACAGGATGTGAAAAAGTTGAAAATACCTGTGTGGAATGATCTGGGAAATAAACTGTTAAGGGTGTTTTCATCCATCATGGCAAATGCTGTCTGTGGGGGGGTGCCTGCAGTTGGTGTGCCGTGTTATGGCACAGAGAACATGCTTTTATCATTGCTGCTGCTGTACAAAGCAGCCTCAAACCCACAGAACAGTGGCAAATCTGGGAGTGAGTCCCTAGCCCTGACTGGGTCTGCTCAGGGTGTTGTAGCCACGCCTGGCTGCAGCTCAGAGCATCACTCACTCCATGGCCTGGCACACCAGAATGGCATTTTTGTGTGATCCATGGCAAGACAGTCATTTCCTGATCCCCCTAATTTCCTGTGGTGCCTTTCCTTTATTCCCATACGTATATTGTGGTTATATACAGGAACCTGTCCATTTTTTTCCTGCTACTGAACCCACCTTGGTGCTCTTTAGGATTCACAGAAATCCATGTGCTCTGCCTGTTACAACCTGTTTAATGGTACAGACAGTCCGGGTGGTTGGGCCACTGTGTCCCTGCACTGGGAGATGCCAAATAAAAATAAAAAATTCACAAAATCCTCTATTTCTACAGTTCAGCTGGATTTGGGGATTTGCAGTCACTTGTAGAATTGAGTCTGGTCCCTGATGATGTGTGGTTTGAGCTGTTGGGTGTGGATTTAGGTCCCTCACCGATTATCTCTCACTGTACCAAAACACACATCCTGCTGCTGGTTTCTTGGGTAAGGGCTGCCAAATCACCCTGAATTGTGCTGTGATGAGCTCCAAGGAAAGCAGCAACAAAACCACCAAGCTCTTTTTCACTTGACTTAATCAGGCCTTGTATCTAGCCCTCCAGATGGAGAACACCAGGCAATTTCACATCCCTTATCTTGCAGGCAGTTTGGCTTTGCTGAGTGGCATAGTATTGTTTATTTAAAAAGGAAGGAAAAGTGTGAAAAAGGCAAAATAATACAAATACTGCTTTGTGTTATGAGAGGGACTTGACCTGTGGAGTCAATATGATTCCCTGTCAGGTTTTATTAGCTAAATATACCTCTCCAGACAGGCCTTTTGACACACACCCTTCTCAGAAAGGAGACTGTGTTCTGGTAGTATGTTAAAAATGAGAAATCTCTGAGGACCAAGAATTTGTGCTTTAATCAGAACTGAAAACATCAGTGTTTCATAAAATTAAGAACTTTTTTTTGTGTTTTAACATGCATAGCTTCTCTCTCTGCTGTGGTTTTGGGGATCAATGCCTGGGATGGGTAGGGTAAGCCTCGTTGCAGGGTTATGTGATAAATACAACCTATAACCTTTATGCCAGTCTTAGAAAAATTCTGATCACCTTCTCACCTGAGCACACTTCTGGGCAGGTAGAACAGCACCAGTTCTGGGGGGGTTTCCTCCCTTTGGGATGACCCAGAGTGGGTGAAGCCAGGAGATTTCCTTACCCAACTGCATCATTTCTTTATGTGGCAGAATGAACTTTGCCATGTGAGTTTGGAGCTCCATAGAAAGGCAGGGGTGAAGTGTTGAGCAGAAGGGTATCACTGAGTGTGAAATCACAAGATCAGTGCCATGTTTGGATCCATGAGTGGATCCCAGCTCTTTGCTCACAAACCTCGAGGTGGATGTTTTTCCACAGGGTTTTTGTGCCAGTGTGTTAGGGAGAGCATGGATTTTATTTAGGAAGTGTTTGATAATATAGCTGGACATAAGAGGTGCCAGCACAGGAGTTGTTTGATGTATTGCCCTACAAGTGTGTTCTGATGTTACTACAGCAGCACAGCTTTGTTCACCAAGCTTCCCCAGGCCCTGATCTCGAGTTCATCCAGCACAGAGGGTCAGGATCATCTTCTGTGAGTCACTGAGCAGCTCCCAGGTCTGTGGCTCGTGTGAAAGGGCAGCACAGGGCAAAGTCGTGCAACGTGCAGCACTGCAGTCTTGGTTAGAAATGAATACTTTGTGTACCTTGGTTTTACACTGCCTATCTTTTTTAAGAAGTTAAAACCACATTTGTGTGTTATAGGCATTAAATAGATACTTTTATATTATATATATTTATGTATATTAATAGGATGTGCTGAAAAATTGGAGGATACTTACAAACATTTTAAATGTCCCAGAAGAAAATTTAATAGTAAAGCGTGGCCAGGTTCTTTTCAGTCTTTAACTTCTTGGCCTCATTTCTGACACATGTTCATTAAAGTGTAAAACAGGTGGTTTATGTTCACTGACATTCTACAGAAATCTAAATATATACCTAACATTCTATGGAAATAAGTATTTTTTATCTGTTTGTATGAAGGAGGAAGAACTAACTTAAGGATGTGCAAAATTTCTTCTGTTAGTTCATGGGTGGGAATAGGAGTTTTGGTTGATAGAGTCAGTAATAAATGAGGCTGCAGAATTAATAACTGAAGACAGAGAAATTAAATTAAAGGAAAAAAAAAAACAAACAAGGCTTTTCCCTTTGTCTTAATCACAGTTTCCTAAATATTTTGGGGAATGTAGTAACATTATTTGCTGAAAAGAAAAAATCACCATAGTTTAAGTCTCTCAAATTCTGTTCTTGCTTTTTGAACATTTGCTGCTTTTCCAAACTTTACCTTTAGATTTGAAAGCTTTGCTAATACTTTTGGGAAAGGGCCTTTCCTTATTTTCAGCTCATCCATTTAAGATCATTTTATGACTACACTGAAATACATAAGTGATGTGGGAAGGACATTTGAGAACGTATTTAGTCAAACCCTGGAAGGCAAACTGAGTCTTTGGGTCGTAAGTCTGACCGAGTTTCCTTGTCTGCCTGAGTTTAAAAATAGATTTTAATCAAAAATATGTTTATTTTAAAATAACAGGTATAATAATAAGAAGTTTCCTGAAGTTCCCAAATGTGCAAAAACGCGATGCACCTGCCGAACTTTAATGATCAGCTCATTAAACTTACAGATGGTTTAGTAAGGGAAATCAGCTGTTTAGAAATCAGCTGTTGGTGAGTTTCAGGAGTTGAGTGACTTCAGCCAGGGATTTACAGATCTTTGCCTCTCAAACAGCTGCTAAAAGTTTCCAGAGATATCTTTATGATTTATTGATTAAAGTCACAAAACATCAAGAAATGTGAATCTTGGGATGCCAGAATTTCTGGGTTTCACCTTTTTTCTTGTGATTTTACTAGTGAAATGAGTATCTTGATGAACAGATGATTTTAAGGAAATGAAAATATTCAGTGAAGTAGAAGGAGCTGATGAGCCTGGGCTCTATCACTCATTTAACCAACCTGTACAAGGTGATGGTTTGCAGTTTTCATTCTTACAGTCTTCGTTCAGCAAACTCTGTTAGAGAAGTTCTTATTTCTAAGATCTTACGGAATTGTCATTGACTACATTGACATTGATTTTTCAGCATTGGGGATTAGAAGTTGTCAATAGTTATAATTTAGTAAGTGTAATTTGTTGGGGACTGGTAAAAATAGTAACAATAATTCAAGCAGAGCCCTAGGAAAATTAAATCTGATTTGAAATGTTTTGCATAGAATTGCTGTAAAGAAAGGGAAGAGGAGGGGACTGGATGGATGTGCAGGAGTATCCCAAGAAGACAAATTGGTAATGTAGTTGGGAAATCTGTTTGAATTGTGTAATGATGGCAGATACCAACATGGCTGAGAACGAAGGGAGATCCATTTCTGTGAGCTGGGCATCAAAATTGAATTTTTTCCTAATTAGATTGGATATCAGTAAAAATTTCTTCACTGAAAGGGTGATCAGGTATTGTAACAGACTGTCTGGGGAAGTGGTGGTGTCACCATCTCTGGAAGAATTCACAAGATGTGCAAATGTGGCACTTAAGGACATGGCTCAGCAGTGAATTTGGCACTTCTGGGAAAGTGGTTGGGCTCGATGATCTTTGAGGGCTTTTCCAACCTTAATGATTCCATGACCCTGTGAAACCTTCACTGCTTTTCCACCACCCTTACCCACTGAGCTTCCCCAGAAGCACTTGGTTTCCAGTACGGCTTTGGCAGTGGTGCTGGGCATGACTGGCTGCTCCCACCACCCTCAGCAGCTTCCAACAACCAGCCCAATGCAGGTATGAAACGGTGACCTGGCCTCAAGTGTGGCAAGAGCATTCATAACCTCAGGAAAACTCATCCAGGAGAAGTGTGATGTTGGCCAGAGTGGATCTAATTCACTGGATACCAACTGCCCCAGCTTTCTGTCGACGCATTGGCCTCATCTGATTGAGCCTCAGCCAAGCTGTGTGGCTGCCAGATGGTTGTGGACAGGGTCAGATGTGGTACTTTGTAAAGCTGAACGTTTCTCATCAGCATCCCAAAGGCAGCTTTTCCTGGGTCCCTGCAGTGGTGACCCAGAAGCTTCTTTGGCAGTGAATGAAGGGAGGATAAAATAGATCTTGGGAGAACTCAATATGGAAAGAAAAGAAGAGAGCTGGACGTGGACTTTGGGAGAGGGCCTGGAGTGACAGGGCAAGGGGGAATGACCTTCCACAGACAGAGGGCAGGGTTAGATGGCATATTAGGAAGGAATTCTTCCCTGTCAAGGTGGGGAGGCCCTGGCACAGGGTGCCCAGAGAAGCTGTGGCTGCCCCATCCCTGGAAGTGTCCAAGGCCAGGCTGGATGGGGCTTGGAGCAGCCTGGGACAGTGAAAAGTGTCCCCGCCCATGGCAGGGGGTGGGAATGAGGTGGCCTTTAAGGTCCCTCCCAACCCAAGCCATTGTGGGATTCTCTGGATTCAAGTGGATAACAACATAGTTAAGAATCAAACTTTGAACCCATTTGTGTGTATGTAATGTACCCACTGTGTGCAATGAGGCAGAAATGACACTGGGTGTTTGTTACTCGTGAGAAAGCAGAGGATGCCACATGGAAATGTTGGCACACCTGGAAATGGTGCTGGTGGTACTTGGGCAATTAATTCAGCAATTAACCTTAACCAAAAGTGCCTGTGCTGCTGCTGAGGTATTTGCAGTTATACACATTACACAGTGTAGCTCTCCATCATACAAGTACCTGTGCTGACAGAGTTATGTTTACCCTCTTCTCAGTTAAAACCCTCAAAATTCACGTTTTTGAGATGATGTCCTGAATGTCTCGTTGGGACCTTCAGTTCCTGTGAACCATTTAAAGGAACAATCCCAAGGCTTGGGATTTGGTACCTTCTGAGTCTCCTGATGCAGGTCGTAGCAACGGGGAGGATGAATACATTTGTCCCTGTGAAACACATTGCTCCATCAGTGGCTGGAGTGGATTAATGGTGAATGTGTAACATCTGCTGACCGTTTAGACTTGATACCACTGAGAGGTCCAGAAGTATGGGAGGTGTAGAAATAACCATGTGGAACATTTTCTGACACGGTGTTCTTTGAGAAATTGTGTCACAGGCTGATGCCTCGTATGAATCATGCACTTCTGCTCTTCATGTCTGTGACTGTACATACGTTAAATATATATAATTTGTCTTTCTAAGGCAGTACCAGTATAATGCACAGGCTTTCCAGGAAATATTATAATTTCTCCTAGGCTTTTGTTGTTTGCTTGGGTTTTGTTTTTTTCCTCACTGACATCTTGACAGACTGAGGCAGAATCCCTTTCTTAGCTGGCAGGTATAGAAGGCTAAAATCCATTCCTGTGTTGGAATCCTCTGTGCTGCCCTGCCTATGACTCCTTGGATGGGCTTGAGCCTCTGTTTGTTCTATGAAGCACAGTTAAGAGAGCTGATTTCAAGGAGGATGATTTTGAGCTAATGTGAACATTGGTGGTCTGGAATGCATCCAGTAAATGCCAAATCAAGTAGAAGAGTGTGACTGCATGTTCCCAGGGTTTACTGTAGTTCCCTGTGTTTAATTGCAGACCTCCAAAGAGGACCTTCTACAAGCTGATTTTGAAGGAGCTTTAAAATTCTTCAGGGTTCAGTTGCCCAAGAGGTACAGAGCTGAGGAGAACGCCCGAAGACTCATGGAACAAGCTTGCAACATTAAGGTAAGGATGGACTTCATTGCTTCTCAATCACCCAGGAGCTTGTGCAGGAGGAGTAAAATGCAACGTTAAGAATGACAGTAGCATGTGGAAAGTAAAGAAATTGGATCACTGGTTTATTGCTTTTTGTGTATGTTTGTATAATTACACACACACCTTCTGTCTTTAAGGAAAGTGAATCTGCGACCTTTTCTCTCCTTGTCTGCTTGGGTACAAGCTAATAATTAAAACAGAAGAACAGTGCATTATCAACAAACAATTATCAGAACTCACCAATTCGTTATTTGTTTTATAAACAGTGATTGCACTAAACCAATTAATCACTGCATGATAATCATGCAAACAAAGCTCAGATACTATTTGTTTTGCTCAGAAGCTGTTTATCTGCTGAGTGCTGTGTGTAATACATTCAAATTGGGGTAGAAATGAGGTTTTTTTGTATATCAAGCTTACTAAGATAGAATATGTTTTTATATTCTACCGTACCCAAATTCTGCTGTCAGAAGTCAGGCTCTGAACATATTGACTACAAATATTGGACTTGAACCAAATTAGAGAAACATGACTGTAAGCTGTTGAGGATGGAAATCTCCCTTCTGGACAACACTGGGCCCCCCAGCAGCATTATGAGGTTGCTGCTCTCAGCACCTTCAGTGAGAGGAGGAAATGGCTCTGAATAAAAACGGTGCCTTTTCCAATGCAAAGCAAACACACACATTTTTATCACCTCTCAGTGTCTTGACAAGGCTGTCACCCACCTAGGTACATCCACAGCTGGAGCTGGCACCAAGACCATGGATAATAGCAAAGTCAAGGAGAACTGACTACAATAGCAGGAGCTGTACTAATCTTGTTCTCATTTCAGAATTGTTCCTTTGTGACATTTAAAGCAGGTTTACTTTATAATGTTGCCATTTATATGTTTTCAATTCTAAGTGGTGATTTGAAGCTCACACCTTACTGATGTGGATGACTGACTTGCTTCACACCTCTGTTGATCCTCTATCTGGAAGTGATTTTTTACAGGCATGATTTAACTCACATATTGATTTATGTGAGTTTCAATGAATAGGATTAAAAATAGCTGGTTTGCTCTCTCTCTTCTCTCTAGAGCATTCTCTCTGTGCTTATCTCTATATGTGGGTATTTATTCAGATACTTGGGGATCTTGCTGTTGTGGTAAGACAACACAAATGCAACAGGAAGCAAAGGAGGTAACTGCAGAAAGGCCCTGAAACTGCACAAGCATTGGTTCTACCAGTGTTGTGTCTATTTAATCTTCCAGTATAAAGGACAGGTTAAAAATTGCTCATTTATCAGCTTCTTAAGAAAAGATCCAGCCAAACTGAAAAGGATTTGGTTTAGATCTGTAGAGAACCCTGCCATGTTTGTATGTGATTTCTTATTAGAAAGATCAATTCCCCTTGTTAGGTCTGTGCTGTTATCTCTGAAGTGCAGATGCAATTGTCCTGGTGATGAGGGTCATGTTTTTTAATGCCTGTCCTGTTTGCAGCCCCAGCTTCCTTCTCTCTGCTCAGCTTTGTGATGTGGGGCACCTGGAAATCAGATTAGTGCCTGCAGTGGAGTTGGACATTAAATGTGATTATAATCTTGGTAATAAGTGTTAACACCGTAGCAAAGAATGTTGTTAATTTAAAACAACAGTTTCAGCTTGAAATGTTTATTTATTTTAACTTATAATACCTATTTAATATTCCAGTGAGCAGGCATGTTGCCCAGTAGCAAGGCTATATTTTCATGGTGTTTAAGCATTAGTAAAATTGTTCAGTTCTTTTATTTTTTTTTGGTTGGTTTGGGTTTTCTTCATTTGCACTGAGTTGGTATTATAAGGGACATCAGGTATGTCAGTAATTCTTTATCAATAGGAAAGGAATATAATTTTATTATTGACAGTTAAGTACAATCACATTTTAACAATCTAAAGTAGTCCTGCAACCTGATTGAGTGCAAATATTTTGGTGTCTTTGTATTAGTCACTAGTTGACATATGTGTACTTGTGAGCAGTGGCATCAGCCAGAGCAGTGATGCAGGTAAGGATCTTCAAACAACTGGAAAAGTTTGAGGTGGAAAAGTTGATAGAAACATTTATTGTCTCTGTCCCCAGCAGCTGTATCACTTTGCCCAAATTATTAGTGGTTTCATTCAGCTGCTCCATGGTTCAGCAGGCCACCTAAATCCATTTTGTCCACCTTGGTGTCATCAGGAGTCAGGGCTTTTCAGTGTGACAGCAGATGTGTCTGTTCAGAATAGAGGCAGAAAAGCATCCTCAGAAGGCCTTCTGGCTTCAGCTTCTTGAATCTGGCGCTTTCCCCATGGATGAATAACAGCTGCTTTCCATCCTTGATCCTGAAAATAGTACAGAGAGCAGGAGAGGAAGGTGGCAGGGAGTCACACTGTTTGACAGCTCTGTCTTTGGCATCTTTGCCAGAATGTGTCTGAAATAACTCAGCTCTAGAAGTAAGAGGAAGTGATCCTTTTTCCTGAGCTGAACTCGAATCCCAGATGCAGGTTGGCTGGAGCACTGTCTCTCCCCCTGTGAGGTGACACATTAAAATATCTTATGTAAAGTTCTCTACCTGCAGTGGTCTGTGTGTTGAGCAGCAGCAGTGTCTGGAGTTCCTACTGACAGCACAGTGCTAATCTTAGTTTTTAGAGGAGAAGGTCTCAACTCTCTCTTCCTTTGGAGGAAACAAACCCAGTAACTGATTTTCCCAAAGAATGCCTTGAGTTTGACTATGAAGAAAGCCTGTGATGATGGTGCCTGGCAGGTTTGCAGTATCTCTTATTCTCCTAGTAAGATGGTGTCCTTTTTGAGGACACTTCTGTGATGCAAAAGAGGCTGTAGAGAAGAAATGTATCCCAGGATCAGCACTTACAACATAATGAAAAGGAACAAACCCACAAGATTTCATATTTTGTGGAGAAAGAGATGTAGGTAAAAGGACAGATGCAGAAATGCCTGGGAACAAGCTCTGCTCCCCATATTTACGCTGGCAAAGAAGGGTTCCTTGATACCGATTTAAGCATCAACAAAACTGTTGAGACTAAAGATGGCAAAATCTCCCTGGAGATGGAAATTCCTCTGTGCTTCTCTTGGATACCTTTCAGGCAGTCCGGTCTGAGGGAGCAGGTAGCAGCTTGGCAGCAGTCAGTGCAGTAATTCTGAGGAAGTGTGTTTCTTCATACGCAAAAGGCACTGGGGCCAAGGCATGACCTTGCCAGCCAAAGTTTTGGTGTTGTCTATCTCCCTGAAAAATACTGTATCTTTATTTTTTTAGAACTCAACTCCTGTGACCTGAGAAACTCTGTATTCTCTCCTCTGAGCAGCAGAGGAAGAAGCTCTGTTGTCTACCAGGACTTCAGGGAAACCACAGAGAATTATCTTTTATTTCTTAAGTCTAGAAATCTTAGAATACATGCATTAGGAAGTGATTGCATTTAGGCAAAAAAAATCAAGCTGCCTGTTGTCTTTTTTGATCAGCCTTTATGGTGTGTGTCCTTCTCAGAAATGTTGTGGTTATTTTATTCCTGCAGATGTTACAGAATAAAAACAATTCAGTCTTTGGAAGCAGTCAGGAGTGCGGTTTGGTGTGGTTGCCCAGAGAAGCTGTGGCTGCCCCATCCCTGGAAGTGTTCAAGGCCAGGCTGGACAGGCTTTGGAGCAACCTGGGATAGTGGAAGATGGCCCTGCCCGTGGCACAGGGGTGGAACAAGATGAGATTTAAGGTCCCTCCCAACCCAAACCATTCTGTGATTCTGTTCTATGATTCTCTGTTTCAGAAAGCTCCAATAATCCAGAGCTAATGGCTAATGCACACAATGCTGGGGGGGAAAAGCAGTGATTCACTCTCAGGGTAGCACAGAGAACAGTTGGGATGGGACATTGGTTTCATTTCAGTTGTTTTTTGACAAATTAAATGAGGTGACAAATTCTGAAGCACTGTGCTATGCTGAGTCTTAGAGCTAAACTTGTAAAAATAATTGGGAGGAGAAGTAAAAGGCAAATCCTAACAATTTTCTCTTATTTCCCCCAGGGCTGTTGCAAATAAACAGAAGAGGCACTGGGGGCAGTGTCTTAATGCATTTTTGCTGGTGTTTGATTTCTCAGACACCTGCACTTGGATTTATTTCCCTGCTTTGAAAATGAGGGAACAAACAAAACCAAGTATAGAAGACAGTGTCTGCATTTCATAAATGCAGAGCTCTGCAGGGACAGCAGCTTTTAAAGCTGAAGGTCTTATTAATAACTTGCCATTACAAACCCCGGGCATTGTTTTTGGCATTATTGACACTGCTGGAAATTAAATTCAGCAAGTTGTTACTTGGCTGTTCTCTAAGCAGTGTGTAGCTACTGGAGCAGGACTGTAGCTGGGTGCTTTATAAGGGCAATACTCACATTTTTTGAATCTCCTGATTGCTTTGCTTCAGGACTCTCTGGTTTCCTGCAGTTAATTGCTTTTATTTTTAGCGTATTGTAGCCTTGTTTCTCTTGTGGAGATTGAGTAGTGTGGTAAACATAGTGTTACACTGTTTATCTTGTTAAGTTTGGTTATGTTTGGGCATAAGTAGATTACACCTGGCTGGTACCTCGTTGTTCTATCCAATTGTTCAAGCAGCAGATGAAGATTGGACCTCATTGTGTTGCCCTATCTGTCTGTTATTCTTTCAATTTCCTTTGCTTAGTTAATTAATCCAATTTCTTGGACAATTATTTTTAACCAAAATTTGATTCTGCAAGTTAGTCAAAAGTCATGAACAAACAGAAAAATCTCATCTCCACGTTATTGATCAGCATAATAATTAGTATAGATTAAGAAATCCAGAGAGGAACTGTGTCCAAGGGCATGGAGTGACAGGACAAGAGACTGGCTTCAAACTGAGACTAGATTTAGTTTGGATATTGGAAAGGAATTCTTCCCTGAGAGGGTGGGGAGGCCCTGGCACAGGGTGCCCAGAGAAGCTGTGGCTGCCCCTGCATCCCTGGAAGTGTCCAGGACCAGGCTGGACAGGGCTTGGAGCAACCTGGGACAGTGGAAGGTGTCCCTGCCCATGGCACGTGATTGAAACAAGATGGGCTTTAAGGTCCCTCCCAACCCAAACCATTTTGTGATTCTGTGTTAATAAATAATCTCTTCAATCTGGAAGTATAGGCATGAATTCAGTGTGCACGCATGGCTTGGGGCCAGAGTGTCAGCTTAAATCACTCAGTTCCTGTGACAACAGAGCTGCAGAATCTACAGCTTCACCAGTCCCCCAGCCCAGCTGCAGCTGCACATGGCACCAGCCTGGAGGGTGCCCCTCACTCCTTCCCTGAGTAAGAAATACAGGTGTGCATTCACTTACACACACACACACACACACACACACACACACACTGTGGCTGACATAACTTGAAGAGGCTCAGAGCTTAATGGCTTGGTCTCTGGGGAAAAATAAGTTAAACTGTAGCTGAAGTTCTTCACAGAGTCAAGCGGTTGCCTGAGCAGCTCTTTTTTAATGTCAGAAACCCTTTGGTTAACCCATAGCTCAGAGCACCAGATCAATGCCCTTATCGTGCATCCTTGTGAGGAACAATTCCATGGCAGTCTGGGAAAGCCACCTGATTGTGCCACCCAGGACGCTCCCTCTGTACACAGCAGGGAATATTGATTCTATTGCAGCCAGTCAAGAGCAGTGGGAAGGACTGGAAAAGGGATCAGTGCTTTGGTCCCTACCTGCCTGATGAGGATGCCATTTTCCACTTGCTCCTGCACGCCCCAAGGCACCTGTTGCAAGCAGCTGCATTGAATAATGCTTTTGCTGTCTGAGAAACTGCTTTTCTTACCTCGGGCTCATTTCTTTTCCCACTGTCGATGACACACAAAAACCTTATTGTCAGGCTGTTCCTTTTGATGATTTTGCAATCTACCAGACCTGTCAGAAACGGGGAAAAAATTGCATCACCTTGTCACCACTGCATCACTTTCAAATGTTAAATAGTCCTGAAAACAGTAAGTGTGATGTCTTCCCTCATGAGGCAGCAGTCAAAGGGATTTCTCTCAATGAAAGGAGCTGTATTTTGATGCCAGAGAATACAGATCCCACCACACAGTTTTCTTCATTCCAGCTGCTTGTCCAGACCATCATACTCATGTTAGCTTGTATGGACACAAATCCTGTTGCTTTAAGCAGCAGCAGGAAGTTCTGAGGCAAATTTGGCCCTTGTTTTTCTTGTAACACAAAGTGAAATGTAGGTTTGTGTTGTAATGAACTTCTTTCAAGAGAACTTGCTTAGTTTTTCCCCTTTCTAAGCACAATGGGAAGCAGGGCATGTTCCTTTTGCAGGAGGAAGGACATGTGGTAGGAAAGGAGCATCTTCCTTGGCACAGTTTGTGTTCCCCAGAATTCTGATGAGAGGTTCTGCAAAGGGGATCTGTTTTAGCCATGTTTTTTCCTTTTGTCCCACTATGCACCAGAGCCATCTTCTCCAGCCAACATGACAAACCCAGGTGCTCCAAGACTTGATAAAAGCACTTTTGATCAGGCCTGGGGGTGTAAAGGGGAAGAAGGCACTGTCTGGACTTGGTGACCCTGGAAAACCTCCATCCCTGCTCTCTGACAGCAGAGGAACTCCCAGGCTGAAGTGAGAACACTCATGGCAGGTGCAGCACTAATTGCTATGGGGAATTGGGAGCATGACTGGCTGTGGGCTGTGCCAGAGCCCATCTCGTGTTCTGCTGCTCTCATCCATCTCTCTCCATCAGGCAGTGTCTCCCCTGGTGGCTGAGTCTCTAATGGAAAGGGGCAGCATAGTTATAGATCCAGCACTGGGCTGGGAGCTCACACTGGGGTTTGTTGGGAGCCCAGGCTCCCCTGGGAACAGCCAAGAGTCCCTCCCTATTTTCCTTTAATCATTCTTTATTGTGATATCCACCAAATGTCGTTCAGTCTGGCAGAAGGACTTTGCCACGTGGTGTTTGCAGGGTTCCTGTTTAAGCAACAGCACTATTTACCTCTATGACTGGATTTTCAACCTTTGATCCGTCATGCAGGAACATTATCCAAGATTATATACTGTCACAGGAATTTGGGGAAAAACTGCTAGAAAGGTGGAAAAAACTGAGAAATGTTCAAGTCCCTGATGTAAGGGGTTTCTCACATCCATATTCAGTGATGAGGGCTCGAGTAAAACAAGCACTTGTAAGGTTACATGGCTCTGGGTTTTGTATTTGTTTCCTTTTTGTTGCTGTTATGATATAAAGTGAATTGTAAGGATTAGGAAGAGAATAAAGACATCTGTGCTCTGGGAGGCTTCTCAGAAAGATCAATAATGATGGCTCTTAATTTTTTAATGGGCCTCACCTTGCACTAATGGACTTAACCCAGCATTTTATGCTGAAGGCAAATGTGTTGCCATTAGAAAAGGAGGCTTGTCTGCTCCAGGGATGTAAGAACATACAGCACCTGTAATGGAGGAAAGCACTAAGCTTTTGTTCTTGTGACCTTGTCCAAATAGGATGTAATTACAATATAATTCAATTCTGACAGTCTGGAAACCATGGCAGTTGACATAAAGTGACATTTCAGGAGAAACAGGCATGTGTTTAAGTCCATCTTCTCTTTCAGACTCCTAAGCATTATTGATGCTATTTGCTCGTCTTGCTTTCCTTGCTTAACCCTTAATACACAATCAGAACACAACAGTGGATCATAGTTTGTAAATAAAATCCAGTGTGATGGAGAATGATGTGAGCTGGTTGCTGTATGCCTGGTATATCTGTGTTAATATAGCAGGATTTTTTAATCTCATTGGAAAGATTAAATCCCAGCATGCACACCTTCAAGGACTCATTTAGGAAGGCAAAGAATAAAATTCTGTTTGAATTTTGATATGGTCTTTGGTTCTTGTGACCCAAACCAAGACTCTCCTTCAGTCACAGATTTTGCTCAGGCTCAGGGAGCACTAACAGTTCTACCAGATGCTTGACTCTGCAAACACCCCAGAGACAGATGTGTCACAGCAGGATTTTGTCATCCCTTGTTTGGAGGAGGAAAAGCTGGAGCTGTGAGCTCAGGCACAGACAACTCCAGCCTGCAAGAAGGAAAAGTGCCAAGGTATTTTCCATCTATGTACTTCTCTAGCACCGGAATCACATTATTCCCAATTAACTCCTGTAGCATATAGGTTGTGTTTTGTGTGCACTAGGAATATCTCAGTGCAGTCAGTTATCTCTATGTGTCCCTCCCTTCTGAGACTGGTTGTTACACCTTTGATGAGTCACTTAATAGGTTCATTAAGGAATGGAGGGTATCTCATCTAAGTGTTCACTCACTGAGCCAAGGTCGCCTTCCTTTCAACCCCAGACAAAGAGGGAAACAAAACATGACCAAATGCATCTCGGTGTACAGCTCCTAAGGACAGAAATAATTTTTAAAGTTGTAAGGATTGAAAGCAGCCATCCTGCTCTGTACTATTTAATTTCCTGCCTATGAAACTGGGGATGGCTTCTAAACTCTCCACCCCAGTCACAGGAAGGATTAAGTGCTGTGATGGGGCACTAAGGAGGACAAAATGCAGGTGAGAAGTTTCCCTGCTCCAAGTAAATTCGGTTCACTGGTAGCCCCAGATGGTTTTCATTGTTGCTGAAGTGCCACACAGGTACAAGTTATCTGTAAATAAGGAGTGAAATGAGTTACCACTGCTTTGTGTGTGTATAAAGCAGGGGACAAGGCCACTGTGTTTTCCCTTTGCTCCTCCTGTTGGATTCCTGAACAAGCCACTTATCCCCTCTGCTGACCTGACCATCAGCCCACACCACCTTTAAATTGCTCATGTGCCACACAGGGCCCTGGTTGTGCCTTGCTGCCAAGATCCAGCTGCAGTTAGCAGTGGAAAATAATTCACTGGTACACTCCAGACCCAGATCAGGTGACCCAGAAAAATAATTCAGAACTCCCATTTAAGTCCTCCACTAAATGTCTACATGTTGTTCTTGCTGCTCTCATAGCTCAGTTCTCTCTAATAGCTGCTGTCTACGTAATGATCTCTGTATCCACACAAGGTTGTTCCAGAAGGCTGGAGAAGCAGTCGAGTTCAGAGGAATTACCTGGCCAGAATAAGTGGATTTGTATTGCTGAGGTTCAGATACTTAAAGATTCACAGGGTGCACATTCCTTTAGTGAACGCAGAGATGGCTTGGAGATAAAACCTGAACATGCAATGTTGGGAAAACGTATCAAGTTCCTGCCTCTGAAAACATGCTCTATGGTCAGCTGGCATTAACACAACCAGGGGAGTCCAATGGAATTGGGTTTGAGCTATTTGAGATTGTTAATAAGTGATTAACCCAGGAGGTGACTGTAACAGACATCATTTTAATCAAGATGGAATTACTGGTTTCCTAGGCATGCATTGGAATTTATCAGTTTCTTGGCAGGACAAAGCCTCTCAGCCTTGTTAATTAACAATCCCTGCACTGAGGAACCCCTCCAAAAGGATGCCCACAGGATCAGATTCACCAGTTACTTCTTCCCTCACTGCTACCAGGAAAAGGCCACCTCCTCACATTTCCATTCAGTTTGTCTTTTGCTGAAAAGATGCTGATTTCATGCTCTTTTACCCTGCAGCAGCCAGCCTGTTGCTAAGCGACCTGCAAGATACTGAAGAGGCCAGGGTCTGGGTGCTTTTCTTCAGCCCACTCCTATTCTTATTTACTTATGCATCTTATTTACATAGCTAAACAGATTTCTTCTCTACCACAGAAGCAGAGCCACAAGCCTCCAGGTTGCAGCAGGGTGGCTTGACTTGCATAGCTGCTTGTCTTCCCTTCAGCACCATCCTCTGCCCTGTTTTTCCTGGTGTTCCTATTCATCAACTGAGCAAACTGCTCAGGATATTTGTTGAGCTGGAGTGGCATCCAGGAGTGTAATGGAAGTCAGTTTTAAAGGCATAGCTGGCCATGACCTGCTTACCCCAGTGTTTGGTCACAACAGTCCTTGATGGAGATAAAAAGGGTCAGAACAAAGATGGCTTTAAGCCATTTTTCTGCTTACTTTATTTCTGGCTGCTTTAATTTCAGCGGTGTCCGCATTCCAGGCTTCTTGTAGCCTAACCAGCTCTGCCGAGAGTGAGGAGGTGGTTATCCTTCCGTGCCCAGCAGTGCTGGGAAGAGCCCTGCTGTACAGGCAGTTCTGCAGGACCAGCTGCATTTTTGTAGGGTGGGGTTGGGATCCCAGCCAGGGCACAGCTTTGTCTGAAATTGTATCCACGGCAGGAGCAGGTTGCTGATGGAGTGTGTGGTGCACAGATAAATGGGCAGAGCATTTCTAGCGGATGCAGGTGGATAACGGAGGAGAGCAGAGGTGTAATGAAGATGTTGCTGTGCCACTTGTCCCAGATGAGCTCCCAAAACCAGAGAAGCTGGAAGTGGTTGGTGTGCTCTGTTCCATCCTGCACTGCCCTCCTTGCCAAGCAGAAAATCAGTAGCACTGATGTGTGTCTCTTCTCACAACCAGGAAAGCATGAAGCAGGAATACTGTACCATAACTTGGCTGTGTTTGTGCTGTTCATCTTTCTTTGGTGAAAGAACTGCCACACTCCTCAGTGAAAACTTCAGAGACAATTCAGAGCCTCTCAGGAGCTCCAGTATTTTGCACCTCCAGCACAATACTGAGGCTTGAGAAAGAGGGGAGTGAATCCTGTAGAGATTTATTCGGAACAAACAGGGACCAAACATTTCTTTCCCCCATTTCATTTTTGTTTCAGGAAGCAGAGCCAACATTCATAAGCTGAGTCTCTGGACTACAGTTCTTCCCCAGATGTTGCCTTTTGGGCCTCTCTTCCGGCCTTTGGGTGCACAAACTGACAGCTTCTTTGTCTAACTGCTGTAGTTTTCATTGTGGAATTCTTTTAGCTAAAAAAGTCATTTTTCTGCTTGGATGATCCAGCTATTACCTGATTGTCTGGAGAAGAACAGAGAGAAGGACATGAACACTTGGGTTTGTACATACAGTCCTGCAGAACAGAGGTTGTGCATAAGACTACATGTACTTATTTTTATATCAAAGTGAAATGAGGAAGGTGATGTTTTAAGTCTGGATTGAATTTACCTCTTATTTACTTAAAACATTCAAATACCCATTTGGAAAGCTCAGTTCTATCTGAGTGACTTGGCATGCTCATGCTGTACTCTCATTTTTTCCAAACAGACTCTTGTCCTTGTCATTTATGACATGTCTGTCTCTGTGGTGTCCTTCCTTACACCCAGAGGGGTGCTGACTTCAAAACCTTTGCTGACCAGCAGCTCTGTGCACTTCTTAAATACGGTTGAGATTTCACAAGCCAAGCTGTGCTGTTTGTGTCAGGTGTAGGTTTTGGTGCCATTGTTCACCCAGAGCTCAGGTGCTCTGGCAAGTGGGGAGGTTACTTCAGGTATTCTCTCAGCTGAGGGGTGAACAAAGCACAGGAGGCTTGCTACCAGCCTGAATGCGCAGGAATAACTTCTACTGCTCTGAGAGGGTTTTTCAGGTACATTTGAAAAGATGAGTTGACAGATCCTAATTTCCTTGGTTGAAGATAGAAAGAAAAGGATCTTTCCTATGGGGAGATGTCAGACATTTAGGGAACAGGAGATGTTTAACATCTTGAATTACACCCAGAAGCAGACAAGTGGCGGGGATGGGTGAGGATCTCTGCATTTCTCATTCTGGCTCTTCCCACCTGCCATACTCAGCTGTCACTCTTAAACTTTAGGGCTCTGGCAAAACATGGGGTGGCTTGCAGTGCTGAGAAAGGGCCAAGGAGCCCTGAGCTGACACGGGCATTGCAGGAGCCACGGCTGCCCCATGACTGTGTTGATCACTGATCTGTGCTGCCCACTCTTGTTTTCTCTTTGGTGCAGTGGGCCTAGCCAGCTCTCTGTACCCTGAAGTCCTGTAACTCTGAAAGAGTCAAGAAGAGCACAGGAATGCAAATAATACTGATAAACAGAGCACCAGTTGTGCATTCTTAATGGAAAAATGAAAAAAATTTTGGAAGTGAGAAAAAAACCATAGTATTGCCCAACAAAATATCCTGGATGATTTGCAGCACACTGCTGATAAGGGATGGCCAGAGGCACTGAGAGACCACGTTAGGGCCCTCCATCTCCAGCTCACAGTGGGCTTTTTGTCTTGCTGCTGTTACATTTAATTAGGAGAGATAAGAAGAATGAGTCAGACCTGTTTCTGGTCTTGAGGCCTCAATTTCATATTTCTAACTGGCATCAAGGAAGTTACCTTTTTGGTTTTATTTTTTCCCCATGAGATATCTTTGCCTTCACGTCAGTACTGAGCAGTGTCAGGGATGTGCTCTGTCACAAGTGTCATCAGTGGGACTCATTTGTTTCACTCTCCTTTAAGCTGGGGTCTCCAGTTAATGTCTGATAAATCAGTTGCTGATCCCCAGGCACCTCTTCCAGTCCCAGGTGTGTTACTCATTCCATGGATATTTCTCTGGGAAAGTTCTGCAGTAAGAAATATCTATAGAAGAAAGATCCTGTGTGGCATTCCAAGAAACAATCCACATACATTTTTTCATCTATGATTCTGTGTCTGAGAAAGGTGATCACATCCTTCACTGCTTTCAAAGACTAATTATTTTTAAAGATGTCCCTGCTCATTGCAACAGGTTTGGACAAGATGCCCTTTAAATGTCCTTTCCAAACTATTCTGTGATTCTGTGATAAAGAGTAATTGGAAACAGAGTTATTCTGTCACAAATGAGAGAAGGACCTCAATAACCTTATAAACCATAATGTAGGTACCTGGACTTAAATGACATATGAAATTCACTACAGACAGCAGCATAGCTTTTGTTTTTCATGTTTGTTATTACTTTCTTGTGAGTTGGTTTATTTTGTTTCATTGACTTTCTAAACAGTGAAAGTAATGATGGTGATCATATAAAATACGTACTTCGGAAATACATTAAGGAATTTAATGGTGATAGAAACCTCTTTTTTAACACTTGTTTTTGCAAGTCATTCTAAATTTTATTGTATCCTTTCTTTTTCTTTGTTGGATGGGGTTTTCTTCCTTCAGATCAAGCAAAAAACTAACTCAATACAGGCACTTCCCTTGCATTTCTTGCAGAAGGAATTTTGTACAAACATTTCCCCTACATGAAAGGCATTCAAAAATGAAGTACACATTAGAAGTTATGGCTCAATCTTGTCTCTAAATATAGGCCTTTAGCTGGACATTGAGAGAAGTCAACAGGAGCACTGGGAGTGAGGGAGCTTCCAAGGGCACACAGCCCTTGCACTTGACCTCAGCTTAAGCAGCACTTTGTGCCCAGCCTGACACAGGAAGAAAAATGTCCTCTTGCCCTGCAGACATCTGTGCTGAGCTGGAGCAATTCCTTATGTTGGTGTTTTTTAAGGGAGTGTCTCAATTCATTTAGTTGCGTAGGTATCATAGTAGTAATGCTGTAGTCAAGATTTTAAACAAAAGATAAGCTTGGAATAAGCCAGATGGGGAGGGTAGAAAAATATATGGAAATAGCTCTGGTCTCTGGTTTCTAAGAAATAGCTGATTGTCATGTAGAGGTCTTTGATAACTGGTGGCAGCAGTTGCCTTCTCTGCCCCTCCATACATACCATTTGAGCTCTTAAAATAAGCTTATTAAGAGTCAAATCAAGACAGGGTAATCTTTAAATCACACGTAAATACAGAAGCTTTTTTCATTGGGGTATATTGAAGCATTAAATGTAGATGCAGATTTTCCCAGTGGGAGACTAGATCAGCACAGTTAAGTGCTGCAATAGTTTGTCTCCCAAATCATCTTGTGAGAACAGAATTTCCCTTTCACTGTACTGGATGATGATGAATAGGGATTTAGGGAAGAGGATTATGTGGAGTTTAGATTAGTGGGTACTACTGGTAGTCTTATACAGCTGATCAGCTTGCATGGTCCTGATCCTCCTTTCTCCCCTGGAGCTGACCTGTACAAATTCCCAAGGAATTTGCCCAGGGGAGTACAGAGACTTAGCTGCTTTCTGCCTGTCCTAGCAAATGCATCTTGGGTCAAATGCCTTCTCTGTATCAGCTGCCTGTTTGTTAGCTTTGGTGTCAACATCTACCAGCAGGTGCTGTTTGCGGGCCTTCTTTGGGCTGCCTTCAGCCCTGTGACCTCCAAGTTAGTGCCTTGATTTTTAACTCCAGCATTGAGGGACACGCCAGTCTCGTGGAAAGTGTCAGTAGTTTGTACTTTTAATGCAAAATGCATGAAATGATCTCATTTCAGAGTCCCTGGGCATGCCTCAGTCTAGACTGTGTCTCACGGTCACACTGACTGCAGAACCTCAGGGAAGGTGCCTGGACTGGTCTGTCCGGTTTAGCCCAGTTTGGCTGACACCATGTGCCATTTCCTGCTCACCCACATCCCTTCAGCCTTAATTACTCATTATCTCATCTTTCAAGCAATCATAGGACAGATTTAGTTTGTGTTTTGGGAATATGCCATTACTATTGTGCCGTTTCCATACAGAAATGGCCTCCTTTTCCCGTGAGGCTCCTGTCAGGGTGTCAGCGGGGTTCCAGCACAGCCAGGGGTGTTGTGGTGCCTTTGTGCATGGCCAGCTCCTGTGGGATTGATGAGCAGAGCATGTGCTGTGCTCCTGCCTTTTTCTTCCTGTTACTTAACCCCAAGAATTTCTCATGGCATCTGGCTCTCCAGCCTTTCGTTCTTTCCCCCTTTTTTTCTTGTCCCAGGCTGAAGGTCAGGTGCAGAGTGATAGTCAGAAAAGATACTAAAACCTGACATGAAACAGGGCACTTCAGGTCAGCTGGGTAAACATGTCACTGTGTTCTCCCTGTGCAGCATGGCTGGTTCAGCACTGGAGTGAACTTGACAGACAGCATCAATAATAGTACTCCTTACAGTTTTGCATTTTCCATTAATTTTACCTTTATTAGTCTTCCTTAGGAACTTAGATAAGGACCATGAACCCCTCTCTGGGGAAGGAATGAAAAATATGGAGAGATGTATCTACCTTGAGAGAGAAAGTCAAGTGCGGGTTTAGAGTGAGAAGGCTGGAATCCTGGGCCCTGTATGAGTCTCTTCATGTGACAGATGTTGCTATTTAATGTGCTGATTAATGTTAATTAGTACCTTTTGTTTGCTGATCATCTGCTGGCCTGTTTGGGTGAAATCCCTGAATCAACCTGTGCTGAAACCAGGCCAGAAATTTGTGTAAATCACTGTAAGTGCAAAGCATCCCTACACAACTCCTGTGCTAATTTTCCTTGATAATATGCTTGACCCATTTTTCTTCTTTTCCATACCAAGTGAAGTGATAAATGCCTCAAGTTTAAAATACACTTCACAGGTAGTGTTGAGTTTATTATGGAATTTAGCTCCAAATTACATTTGCATGGTCTAAATGCCACACAAGCATCATTCAGTTCTTGGATTAGTAGCCTCAGAGAATATCAGAGACACTTGCAATGGCAAACAAGTTAATGTTTGTCCATTCAGCAGCCAGGGGACTTTCTGAAGGACCTGTTGGTAGTGATTTGGTTTGGAGAGCACAGGTTTTGGGGACAGAGGCCATGGTTGTGGGGCAGGTGTGGGAAGGTTCCTGGTACCTGGCCCTGCTCTGGAGCTGTCACCACTTCCCTGAGTTGTGGAGTTGGATTGTTCATGGATGTCTGCTGTCACGGAACTGGAAGGAGATAAAGAAGGGTCCCCAAAGAGAAGGGGTGACACAGGAGACAGGTGGCAGAAGCCTGCTGTTTTTCAGGAAATTATGCTCCAAGGCAGAACAGGAATTTCTGCCTGTTCTTCTGCATGGTTTCTGTAGTGTTCTCACTGCTTCAAACTAGCCTGGCCCACTGAGAGGGCGTTGGGCTAGAGGAGTGTTTGCCTGTTGGGGAGCTCACTGGTACCACCTCTTGCTTTTCTAAACAGGAAAAAAAAATACCCCATTTTGCCAAAACAAAAGGATGAGGAAAGAGGAAATATGCTCAGCTCAATTGGTTATATTAGGTAAATACAAGGTATGCCCCAAATATCCTGTAAAATCTGTCTTTCCAACAGCCAGGGGTTGGAATTTTCAAAAACTCAGACTAAGATTCAGCATTCCTTTACTTGGTATCAGGGGATGTCTGATTCTTTCCTTGTTCCTGTGTCACCTATCACACCACAGCTCTTTGTGGGGCCAAGCAGTAAAAGGCACTGATAGCTCAGTTGGAGTCCTGTGCTGCCTTTGCCACTGGAAAAACATGAACAAGCAAAAAGTTAATGCAGCTCTAACTCAGATTCTCAGCAGGCAAGATGGAAGGTTGTGAAGCAAAATATTTCTGGCAGATGATTCACATCTGAAGGAAGCCTAGCTGGAGAGAGGAAACAACTTTTATTGCCCTTAGAAAAAGTCACAGTGGCAGGATAGGGAAGATATATGAAATCATAAAGTAAAAATGTGAATTTAATAAATTAAAAATCAAAAGAGGTTCATGAGTTCGTTTAAAAAGCTTCAGAATAATCTGAAATGGACTGAGCTGAATGGTGAGCATGTACCTGTAGGCTGGTGTCCTCGCTGTGCTGCTGTTTAATATTGTTCGTGTTTGTGTGGTTTTAGAAATCAAAAAGGGCAGATTTATTTTGGGCATGCCTTATTTAGCTGTAGTTCTAAGTTATGTAAAACCTGAAATGAAGAGTGAACTTGACCCAAACCTGTAAAAATTTCAAGTGCTGGTAACCACCTCAGTGAGGAACAGAGCACAGACAGAACAGAACTAGTTGAGAATGTGCTTACAGATACCCAGGGAGTGAGCTCCAGCAGGCTGGGCAGTGATTGGCTGGCCTGCTCTTCCCCCTTTGGAGTTTTAGGGTGAGGCTGATAAAGAGTTTTACTTTTTTTCCTTAAAGATCGTCTATAGGAACGCTGTGGAAGAAAATCCTTATGCAGCAGTTGTTGCTTGGAAGCACAAGTAGCATTTTGTGTAGCATGCAGTGGATTTGGGAAGGCTGGCAGAGGGGAATTTGGGTATTTGGCACCATAAAGTGAAGATTCTCAAGTCCTCAGCTCTTCCCTATAGTGGGTTACACAGTCCCACTGAGGGGGAGTGCATCACCGGTGTGTCAGGAATGCCTCAGCAATTCCAGCCACGCTGACCTCTGCCACCTCTGGGAGAGCACATTCCCTCTCTCCAGTGGGATGGCTTTGCTGGCTTTAGTCTGCAAAAATGAGTTTACAGTTGTGCCTGCTTTCAAACCAGGAGCAAGCTAATTGGGAGGATTTACCCCTTGTAACTATGTGTGCTAAAGCACATCTAGCTCAGATTTTTCCATACATTTGGAGGATTATTTTAGGAGAAACACAGGTGCATACACCCACTTCTTTAAAAAAAAAAAAAAAAACCAGGCCATGCTAATTTGACATTTTAAATAATAAAAATAAATCTTGGAGAAGCAAGTGCTGATCAGTCAGAGGCTGGCAACTGCATTTCTGGAACGGTGGGGTCATTCCTGCGAGCCATGGTGACTTTGCATTCCCGTTTCACGTGGAATCCTGAAACACATCTAAAACTGGAACAGAGTTCCAATTTCTGCTGCTCTCTGATGGTTGGCAAGCCCTTTGTGGGTGAGGAGAGAGCAGAGCTGTGTGTGTGATCCACAGCGTTTGACTTGTAACCGGGTGGTTTTCACTCGCTGGATGTGTCTGAAAAAGCCCTTCCTGTGGGTAAAGAATTACAAGAAGAGCTGATACTATCGTTATTCATTCCCACTGGGGGAAAAAGACATGTAAACTTATCTTGAAGACTGCCAAATGCCATTCCAAGTGCTCAGAAAGGGGTTTAATGTTTCCTTCTCTGAAGACGGCTGTGATCTTCCAGGATTTATTAATGCATGAGAGGCAAATCACAGAAAAGGCCTTTGTGTTCGTGGAGCTGGTGGCAGGAAGGGAGCGCTTACCAAGGAGCTGCACATACCTCACTTCCCTGTCTGTCAGAAGATCCTATCCCTGTCAGATAGCAGCAAGACATTCCTGGGGGTGGAGTGAGAATGAATTTATCTTGGGAGTGAGCAGGATTTTGCTTTGCTAGGAGAGCTGGTTTGCTCAATTCAGGAATTTTCCATTCACCTCTATTAACCACCGGCATATAAATCCCAACAACTGCTATTAGGGCTACTTAGCTTAATAAGTTCACAGTTTTCTGCGGCTCACCTGTCCTTCTGCTGGCTCTCCTCTGTCTCCTGACTGCTTGGTTGCACTGCTTCTCCAAAAATTCCTGCTTTAGAGGTATGCTCTCACAGCTGTGTCGTGGAGGGGGCTGCGTCCTGTTCCTTGAGGAGGGCTGCTGCGGGGTAGATGTGTTAGAGATGCACTCTTTGCTGTAAGGAAATATGAACGTTCTGCGTGGTTTTTATTGTCTTTTGGTATATTATTCATCACTTCAGCACCCAAAAACCCCAGCAGAGGGGATATGGCTCTGTATGGAAGGGCTGGGAGGAGTGTGTAGTGTGGCCTGAGGAGGTGGTGGAGGGCACCTGTGCTTGCCCTTTCCCTTCCAGTTCCTCTGGTGTGAGCAGGCTGCGGTTGTGCCTGGGTGGATGTGTTTGCTTCGGTCAGTTTAATTCAAAATATTTAGTTTACCTGGCTTGATAGTTACAATTTTGTGTGCTGATTCACTGTATGGCACAGGCTGTTAACAGGGTTATAAAATGCAGGTTCATAAGGATTTGCAGGCAGCTCAGCTTCGTTAGCTTGAAACAACTGAAAAACATCCTATTTAAAGAGATGCATCAGCCAACGTCACCAATCAGTCATTAGTTCTTGCAGTTGCTAGTTAGAACATGCCACAATTATAAGCCCTTTGTTATGAATGGGTATGAGAATTATTGAACTCATTATACAATAATATGGAGATATAGTTCTGTTAAATAATTGTAACCTCTCTGTCTAAGAGGCAACTAAAAAGCTGGTTCTGGTCTATAATTCCTTACAAGTGGAAATGTCTGTTGGCTGGATCAGGGGAGGGGTTCGAGTAGCTGCAGCTGTGGAGTATGTTTGATAATTTGCCTTCTCCACCTCCTGCCCTTATTGCAGAATTAAATTGGTCTTTCATGAACACGGGAATGTTTGCTGTTACACCACCTGCTCCCTCCCCTGCGCCTACCTGAGTGTTCCAGGGCAATGCCAAGCCCTGTTGGGAGCCCCTGGCGCCGGTGCCAGCGGGTGGGAGGGGATGTGGGACGGGACTGTACCTCTGGCAGCTGCTGCCTTTGTCAGCACACCGGGGAGGGGCCACGAGCAGCCCCACGCTCTGAACTTGCTCTACAAGAAGATACCAAACCCCCCCAAGGCAAATGGAGGTGAGGAGGAAGCAGCGTTTAAAGGCTTCAGAAAACCTGAGCCGGGTTTGGCGTAGCAGGTAGGAGTTTTGTACAGGTGACACGGAGAGCCACCTTCTTGTTTGCCGGGCTGGAATCCGAAGTCTTTCTACTGCAGGAATTAATTGGAAAAAATTACGCCTTTGAAGAAAAGCAAGGAAAAGATGCACTATATGTGCATTTCAAGGGAAAAATATCTCTCTTCATCCTGCAAGGGTTAAGCATGATCAGAATCTGCTTTAGTCTCAAGAGTTTAACCTCAAGTGCTGCATTTTTTGTTTGCCATAAGCCTATTAGAACTCTCTGTTTCCTAGCAATAACATGTAATTTCTCCCCACTATTTAAGTGGAAGAGATGTTAGGGTTTTAATCCTGCCCGCTACCGCTGTTGCTCAAGTTTCCCATTCAAATGCAAATAGCACCTGGTGCTATTTGGATAGCTGCAATCTTTGATAACGATACTCCAGGAGGAGAGGAAAAAGAAAAGCTAGGTGGGTCTGACTATTCATTCCGGAAAGCAAGAGTGTAACCATATGCCACACCAACCTGCACTGGACATTTCTACCAGATTTGCTACAACCAGCACAGACTCTTTTTGGAGACAAATGGATGGCTGGAATGGTTTCTGTTTCTTGAGCAGGTATGATTTTTCACCAGGAAGAAAAGGCTTCCAGAGAAGATAAAAATGTGGTGGATGGAGTTTTACCTTGCCTGATTGTCCTGAAAGAAGTTTCTTCTGGGATATTTTGTTTGTTTCCTCAAATCCTTTATTGTTTTCTAGATTTTCATTTGTAGTTTTCAGTGTATTGATTCTTAATTATTTTTTCCATATTTTTTCCTTGTGCTGTTTTTGCTCTGTGTCAGAGAGATAAAGAAGTTACGATAAATGAATTGGGAAGTCAGAAGCAATTTGCAAGGCTGCTGCGCTATTTAGGATTCAAACAAGACCAGTGCCAGATTTAGGTTAGAAACCTTCTTCTGTGGAAAGTTTAATTGCATAAATTGTTTTCATTTCACTTGTGGAGATACAGGTTTATTCAAGAAAGAGCCTTGTTGCATTTTTCAGGGCTGTTTTACCCTCTATTACGTGTGAAAGCTGAAGGACACATTTTTGGAGGGCTGTGACTTGATGCTGTCATCTTCCTGCTAAAATCAAAGTATCTACAGGGCACAGAATGCAGTTCAGATCTGTGGAAAAGCAGAAGTGAGTGTTTTTAAAGATTTTAAAAAAGAGATTTAGAAACTTGCAGGAATTTTCAAGGAGTGCTTGAAAGAAATCAGCATTACATTGACCTCTGTGAACTTACAAATAATCCAGAAGCAGCAATTCGTTGGAAGGGAAGACTCTTCTGGCAGGAGTGTCAGCTTTCATGGGAGAAAACTGGATATAAAGAATGAACAATTGCTACCAAACTGAAGAAGCACCGCAGTGATTTCAGCGCTGCCGTCAAGCTCTGACAAGATCTTTCCTTGTTTAATACTAATCTGTTTTGTCTCCTGCTGTTTCATCTTTGGCCTAATACTGGAATTAAAACAGGTTTCCTGCCTGTCTCCAAACTTCAGCACCCACCTTTTGCAAGCCAGGTGCTGGGAGTGTGAGCAGGTGTGCTGTGTGTGCTTCCCATGATCCCAGCGGCGCCCTTGAGAGGAGAACCCGCGCGGGAGCTGATTTGCTGGCTCACGTTCTCTCTCGTGACACTCCTTCCCCATTAGCGTCTTCAGCTGGGTGTGAACAACTGACACGGAGCTGAGCCAAGGCTCAGCCCTGCACTGAGGACCTGCTCGGCTGCTAAGGGCACAATGATGGACGAGATCTCCATCGTGGTGGCTTACGATGCCCACGTGTTCGGCCAGCTGCACAATGAGGATTTTCTGGCCAACCTGGTGGCAGGCAGCAAACCCAAAGCTGTGGTAGGTGTTCCTCCTTTGCCAGTAACGCCCAAGGTTGTACTCTGTCCTTGAGTTAAGTTCCTCTGTTGAAAACTTTCCTTTATTTGTTCTTTAGTTTTTATTACTTAGTTTCTATTTCATTACTTTTTCAGAAATTTGCTCTCACGTATCAGCAAAATGAAAATAATTTATTTCAGAAGAGATTATTAAAATTTCTTTCTGGGCAGCTAAGTTTAGAAGAAGGTGATTTGCTCGGTAGGGTCAAAGTTAAAACAGTATTTTTTACAGAATTGAAATAATAACTGAGCCAGCAAATGACTGAACCAATCCAGCTGTAGATTCCTAGAATGTAAGTCAAGAGGTCGGGGTAGATGCTGGTTCTGGGGTGCAGGACCTGTATCACTAAATCTGAGAGAATCAGTCCCTTCCTTGGGAATGGTGATGTTCCACTTTCATATGTTTTGAAATCAGCATAAATATCTGTAAAAACCTTTTAGTTGAATGAAATATGCTATAGCTTATCGCTTTATGCAAGTGACATGTAGAGTGTGGTCATCTCCCTCTGTCATGGAGATTATTGTAGTGCTTGGAGGGAGCTGCAGGCTCTGAAATTTGGTGCAAAAGTTCATGTTTGGCCTCAGATCCTACAGCTGAACTCAAGTGGGAGCCAGGATGCCTAGAAGCAGTCAGAGGGAGTGTTTTGAAATAAAAACATACATATAGGTGTTAAGCTTAATGTGCAATCAGATACAGTCAACATTTCAGGCTAAATGCAAATCAACTAATTATTCAGCAGTGCAAAGAAGTGCTCACGTGTGCAGATTTGGGGCTGGGTGTGTGTTTGTACCCCATCAGTTCCTCTGCTGGGACAAAGGAAGGTGTTCTCAAAAAAGGAAAATTTGCTTTATTGTATCCTGTGGAAAGCCTCTCTGTGCTTATTTCCTGCTTGGGTTTTTCTGCCTCTCCACCTTGGGTGCATGAACTCAGTTACTGCATCTCACATAGGATCATTGAATCTCTGGATGTAAACCAGAGTTCTGCCCAATCTCTTTTAGTATGATGCTTTTTCCTGTCTCTGGCCTTCTTCAGGCCAGAATTTTCAAGGTCCATTACAACAGTTAGACAATAAATCTGGAAATTTAGTATAGACAAAACTGTACTTTTATAACACCTGGTTGGAGGCTGGGCTCCAAGCAGGCTTTGGCTAACCAGCACATCAGAAGTCACATGCTTTTCCCATGCTGGATATTTTAAAATATGTGATATCCCTTAATTCACTGTCCAGAGAGGAAATCTCCCTGTGCCTTGGCTGCTTGCTGTGGCAGCAGGTGTTACTTTGCCTGGAATGCCAGAGTAGGATCTCCTTCAGCCAGGACCTGGTGTTGCAATAGGATTAACAGGAGCCTGGTACTGTCAGCTCTGGGAGTGTCTTAGGATGAGTTTCTTTCAGCAAGAGATGTGAACAGAGGGTTTTCCTGGGAGCATCCTGCCCTGAACTGCTGGCGTGTTCTAGAGCCAGCACTTGCAGTTGCTAAATTAAAATCCCCTGTGGTAAAGCCCCATTGTGGCTTACCTTGTAATTGAGACCTTTGGTAAGTGCTGCCATGATGGGCTGAGACCTCTGCAGGTCTGGGCAGCTGCAGAGCACCAATAACGGGAAGTGTGTTGTGGATCTCTGGATTCCTTTGGATCATCTGTGAGTGACCAGGAGAGAGGGGAACTGGTGTGGAAAGCACCACATTACATCTCCAGGTGGTTTCTGCCACTCTGAAAATAAGATGAAAAACATTTTTCTATGAAGTAACTGCTTACCTCCTAGTAAACAGAGAACAACTGTGGGAGGAAAAGGATCATCATTACTTTTATTTAGAAGATCTGACTAATTGACTTTGCTGTTATGGTTTGTTTTGATCAACTTTTTTTTTTTTTTTTTCATGGAATCAAAGAGTATTAACATATTTGTGTATTAACACAGGGCTTTGAGCAGCCTGGTCTAGTGGAAGGTGTCCCTGCCCACAGCAGAGGGTTGGAACAAGATGGTCTTTAAGGTCCTTCCTACCCAAACCATTCTAGGATTCCATGTTTCAGTGCATTATGTAATAATAAAGGAATTAAGAAATACATTTTTTGTTTGGTTTACATAGGAAATACCAAACTGGTTTTTGAAGGGTATTAACTAAGCAAATAATGCAGCAAACAACCTGCAGAGGTTTAAAATGAAGCTTTCCTCAGGGTTATGACAGGACCAGACAGTGCATGGGAGTCTGCACAATGAAGGGACAGGACCTAAAGGCTCAGAAAGTTTCTTTTGGTTCTCTGCTGCTATGTTTAACTGCGGGACAAGTTGAAGTTGGGATAAGTTGGGGCAAATCACGTTGACCCTGTCGCCGTCGCTTCACCAGCTTGTGCAAAGGTGTGTGCTGTACGCAAAGGGACGTTCTGCAGGAAGGAATTGTGGACGTTTTGTTTATTCTAAGGGTTCATATTAATAGCAAAGGTATGTTGCAATCTGGGATCCGTCTGTTGGCTCTGCAAAATCCAGTTTCAGTCATTTTGAAAAGCTTTTCTATTACACCACTCAGGTTGCAGAGAATAGGTTAAAAAAAGTGTCCTGTAAGGACTTTAATTCTGTCACTGAGATGGTCTTGTTGGGAGGTTTCTGGCATTGCAATTAACTTATTGTAGTTCCTTTGGGTTGTGCAACGGACTGGGGTGCACAGGAGTGTCTTTTGCACAGAGCCACATATTAACCCACAAAGGGTTAATGCCAAGACCAAACCAGGCCAGGTGGGGGCTGTGCAGGTTCCTTGTGCTTTAGGCCAGCCTGTGTGACCTTCTGACACGGCCAGTGCCACATAGGTATGGACTTCTTGGGCACAGTCAGAATTATCTGCTCTTTCCCACTATTCTATCACTTCCAGCTGTATTTTTCACTGGAAAGCATAGCAGGGTTCTTATAAGGTTGCTCTGATGCTCTAAAACAATTAAACAGGATGTGGATTATCTGAGATAAGGTTTTGTTAAATATGTTTCAAAGCTACACTGTCTAACAGCAATCCCCCAACATATATTATAAAAAAATTAGTCACACTGCAATATTACCATGAAATGCAGTTGTTCTGCTGTGTGGTCTTGCTTTCAGAATTGCAAGTTGCTCTGAAACTGCTTTGCACAGACATGGAGAGCAGCATATATAAGTGGGCTGCTGTGTAGTTTGTGCAAGAATTGAGCAGCTTTACTGCGGGGAATTCAAATTCTCGGTTTATCTGCAGAAAACTTGGACTCAAGGGGTTATAAAAATGCTCTTCTAAGTGGTATAATCCTCTTAATCCAGAGCTGAAGGACGCTCTTGTGGAAAGCTTCATTGTATTTCCATTTTCCTGCCTGCCTTGCTGTGTTTAGCTCTCTATTTGGGGGAATTATCAGCCATTTCATAGAAAGAATTGGCAGTTACACACTGGCAGACCCTGCCATGAGGATTTTTAAGCTCTCAGCTTCTCATCAAAGCTGAACTGGGGAGGTTTAGAGGGGGTGGGTGAACTGCAAAGCGGGTGAAAAACTTGGGAGGCCTGGGAGAAGTGCAGAACATAAGTCATCCATGGGTTGAAGTCTAACTGGCAGGGAGCTGAGCGTTTTTGGGGGTTGGTAGTTGGGGCTGTGCTTAACATCTTCAGGCCTAGACACCAGAAGAGGAGGCACCCTGTTTGACAGGGGGCAGAAACTGGAGGGTCAGTGCTGGGCTGAGGGGATCTCGCTGAGGTTCAGCAAGTGCAAAGTCAAATGCAAATCCTGAGCAGGATAAACTCTATCGTCTCTGCAGGATGGGGACTAAATTTCTGGACAGCATGAGTGCAAGCTGGGAGTTGTGGTGGATAACCTGTGCTCTGCAGTGCCCAAGGCTGGCTGTGAAATATATCTCACTCCCTGAATCCAGTCCTGAGCCCCCACAGAGAGCAGGGATATTCACAGGTTAAAGCAAGTGGAGTGGAAGACTGATGGGAAGGCAGGTTCTGACTGCACAGTGAAGGATGGGAGAATTGAGGCATCATAGCTTGAGGAGGAGAAAGCTCGGGAGGGATCTAATTGCAGTCTTCTGCCACCTTAAAGAAGGTCTTGGAAAGCAGGGAGCCAAACTCTGAGGCACACAGTGACAGGGCATTACATTATGACAAATGATCAAATTTGCAGCAGAGTCAGTTCTGGCTCAGCACAAGGGAAGGCAGTTCTGTCCAGGGAGACCCTGGCACCTCCATCCTTGGAGGCCTTCAGGAGCAGTATGCTCTGACTTTGACCCTGGCCCTGCCTGAGCAGGGGCTTGGTCCATATGCTCCCTGGAGCCCTTCCAATCTCAGTTTTTCCTTGAATCTCTTCCTCTGCCTCTGTGGAGCCTTGCAGTACAGAGTCCCTGGCAGAACTTGAGCTTTTGAAGCCCATCTTTACCTGGCGCCCTGTAGTTGGAGCTGCTGCCAGGGGAGGAAGGAAGTTTGGGTGGTCACTGTTATGGAACTTGGCTCCTTTCACAGATACAATCCTCATCTGAACCCTTCCTTCCCAATAGAAGAAGGAATTCTGCTTTCAGGCTGTCTCAAGGAGCTGTCCCACCTCTGTCCCTCCTTCCTCTGTGGGCAGGAGCTGCCAGATTCTATCCCGATGCTCTTGCCTTGTCTTTGGAGCAGCTCCCTTGTGCTAAGGATCCTGAGCTCTCACATCTCTCGCTGCGAGGCTTTTACACTCTGCCCAAACAGTTCAGGGGCTCTGCCCCGCACCCTCCTCAGTTTTTTTCCCCAGCTGCATCTCCCAGGACTAGATGCAGTATTACAGTATTGGTCTCAGTGACAATCCAGGGTTGGCGTCCCCTGGTCAGCTTCCTTCTCCCTATCCTTGTGCATCCCAGGGCTCACATCAGCCTTTCTGCTGCAGCCTGGCTCTGACAACAGAGCTACATTTTTGGCAGTAAGGTGGTCTGTCATTTGCTTCCTTCTCTCTGTACCAGTGTTTATTCCCAGTCCCACACCACTCTCCTTCTGAGCAGTGCCAGTGCAGCTGTTTGTGGGGCGGAGCTATCAATGGTATTGATGCAATGAACATTTTCAAAAATAATTAAAGTGAAATATTTTTGCAGGATTATTCTGGTCAGCTTGTCACCAGTGAGGCGAGGGGGAGAGGGCTGTGGAGGAAGAGCTAGGTTTTGCCCAGCTGATGGCAGGCTGCTTTCCCAGCACATGCCTCCTATTACCCCATCCTCTGTCCTTCCCAGAGAGCAGAAAAGTTTCCAAACTTTGGAAGAGTCCAAACAGTGCTTTCTTGGGACTGATCCCATCTCCTCATGGGACTCCACCCCAGCTCCATGCTGTAGTGAAGTCCTGTGGACATGTGGACTGGAGTCAGCACAGTGGTGTGTTTCAGTTGCAGAAGCTATTTCCAGGAATTCAAATGTATGTGTACAGTTTCTGGTTCTTCTTTTGCACTGCTCTTTCTTTCCATGTGTCATCTACAAATTCTGTTAGTTGGATTGTATCTTTCATTTGCAGGCCACTAATGTGGTGTTTGATAGTGCTGGATCTTTGATGAGGCCCAGAAGAGACCCAGAATGTCACTGACCAGAAATGAAAGCTGTCACTGAATAATGATTCCCTTTCACAATGGCTTTTTTTGATCCATTTCCTGAGCTTTTTAATTCGTGCTTTATGGTCGTTGGATACTCCTTGGAGGGTCTGGGCTTTAAGAAAATAAATCCCTCATTTGGCAGTGAAGCCAGTGCTAGAGAAGACACAACCGTAAAGTTACTTTTATCAGACAGTGTTGGAGGTTAGGATTTTTGCTTTTTTTTTTTTCTTTCTCTCAGGGAATTTTCTCCCATTTGTTGCCTAAGAGATGGTACTTAAACGAGATTAAAGATGTGTCTGGGAGGAGAGGAGGAGGAGGAGGAAGAAGGGTGCAGTTTGCTACTGTCTATGAGCTGGGGGTTTCTCTTGGGAACTGCGGAGATACCTGAGATTTCAGCTGCGGGGTGAGGGCTTGGGCTCAGCTCTGAGTTTGCTCTCGGAACCAGAGTGGGACAGGTGTGGTTTTGGCCCTGGACTATCGGTGCCCAGAGGATTTACTGCCACCGCTGAGGTTGCATCTCCTTACCATGGGTGAGCTCTGCTCGCAAGAGCAGCTGTTGAACTGGGACCTTTCCAACACCCAGCCTCACTGGGAAGGGGACCCCGACCGCCTCCCGCTCGGGAGGGAGCCCAGCCGCTGCTGCTGCCCAGCCCCGCTGTTTTCTTGATGCCGATTTAGGTTTTTTGCTACACCTTAACTCCACACCACATGCCTGCCCGGACACCCCACAGCTCCTGGTACAGCTCCGCAGTTTTTGCTACACTTTGTTTGCCACCCCAAGTGTGCCCGCCTCTGCCGTTCCAGCCTGCTGCTCTGAGGTCACTGCTGCAGCCCATTTCGCCATGCAGAGCGGCCCCGGGCCCGCCTGCCCGCCGGCCGTGTCTAAAGGCAGCTCCTTGTCCCTCTCTCTCGCCATGCAGAGCGGCCCCGGGCCCGCCTGCCCGCCGGCCGTGTTTAAAGGCAGCTCCTTGTCCCTCTCTCTCGCCATGCAGAGCGGCCCCGGGCCCGCCCGCCCGCCGGCCGTGTTTAAAGGCAGCTCCTTGTCCCTCTCTCTCTCCGCCATCCCCGTGTGAGGGGCAGGGCCGAGCCGCGGCACAGCGCCCCCTGGCGGCTGCGGCCGGAACTGCACCGGGAGAGCGCTCGGCGCTGGGGCAGGGCCGGGGCCGGGGCTCTGCTTCTGCCTGTGGGTGCTCCTCCCTGCTTGCCTTGCTTTAAATATATATATATATTCTAGGAAAGAACTGTTACTGCTTTTCCCATATCTTTGCCTGAAAGCCCCTTCATTTCAAATTTATTATAATTTGGTAGGGAGAGCATCATACTCTCCATTTCAAGAGAGGTTCCCGCCTTCCTTGGCAGACTCGTTTTTCAAACGTAGACAGACAGATCTGTAGATAAGGAGTAAAACGAGACCTACAGTTTACAAAAACGATGTTGGCACGAATGCAGTTTTTTAGCCAGATCCTTATCAGCTCTGCAGAGCATTTTTGTGGGTTCTTGGTTTCGGTTTACCAACCAAAGTCATCCAGGTGGGTTGATTTGTGGTGCTTCAGTGTTATTTCCGTACAGGGATTTTGGTCTAAGGGAATCGCTGCTGCTTTAAGTATTTACTATAAAAAAACAAGAGTGGACCAGATACTTCTTCTGCTTGTTCTGTCAGTACTTCTGCCCTGCAAAAAATCCTGCAGACTGGTTTGAGCTGAGCTGTTTTCTGGACCATTGTGACTCGTCTGAATCATAGTTATTTTTGAGCTGTAATTGTTAATGCATTTGAGCAACACTTAGAAATCCTCTTCTATATTCTCTAGAATACCATCCAGCCTAATGGAATTCAAAGAAGAATTTGAACTTTATTTTCTTCATTTACTTTGAGTTATTGTTTAATTCATTCCCAAATAATAACCTGTATTGTTTTCTGTTTATTTTCTCTCCATGTCTGAACACATTTCTTTTGCTGCCTTTTTATTGTCATTGGATCAAGAAAGAATTATTTAAGCAACGTCTCAAATACATATTTTATAAATAGCAATAGAATTTTGAAATATTCAAAAGAAGGACATCAATGTTCTGAAGCTTGCTCGTTTTCTTCTTAAAAAAAACTCAGGGAAATCAATACAAGTGTTTCTGGAGACTCAAGGAACAGCTTGTTTCTGTCATCATTACAAGCCCATTTGGGAGAAGAAATTTGAAATAAGCTTCTAGACATTATTGGTTATATATGGCAAGTTCATGGACTTTGAAAGGAGTGCTGAAAGGAGATGAAAAGGCAGTTTAACTCTTTATAGAAGTCCAATTTCATAATTATTAAAAGATGCAGGTAGATGTTCATCACAAGTATTCTGCTTTCAACGTCTACAACTATTTTCATTCTTTTTGAACCCAGTTCTCAGAAGAATTTGGCACACTTTGTGCTGAGATTGGGAAGTGTATTTCAGTGGGTTTTATCTTGCTGGATTTGTGCTTTCATGCACAGTGTAATACACTTTTTTTTAATTGCTTCCTTCTACCTGTGTCAACATGAGCTCAGCAAAAAGCAGCCACCTATGCTGACTGGAGTGCTGGTTTTGCTGGTTGCTGATGTTGTGGGCTTCTAGAAGAATCCAGATGGTTTGATTCAGAGCAGTGTGTTAGTTGTGCTCTGTGTGTCTACAGTGTTGTGCTTTTGCTTCAAGGCAGAGCTGCCAAAGTAATCCCAAGTTACGACATCCAGGTATAAATAAGATATTTTGTATTATTTGTCCATTACCTTGGAGACCACAGGGCACAGGCAAGAATGAGCACACAGATTGTCCACACTCGGGTTGAATTTCCAGCACGGGTCAGGCAACACTGGAACAGGATAACAAGAATCCAGTTATCTCAGAACCACGGGGCTCATTCCTTCCATGGCCAGAGGAGCTAGGAACAGATAGCACTAGGACAGAGGGCTCAAGGGAAAGAAAGATGGCTTGCTGCTTCTCTGCTGCTGCAGATGAAAATCATGGGAGCCAGCTGTTGCTGGTGATATTAGCTGGCTTTGTTTCGCAAAGGAAGTGTCTGCTCTCTCTCTGTGGGAGCTCTTTCTCTTGCAGGGCTCTCTTCAGCTTAGCTTTCCTGCTGAAGCTGGCAGACAGACACATTGCATCCTTTTCTTTCAGCCCCTCCTGCCTGACAAACTCCTTGCTTCTGTCAGTGCTTAAGGTGCTGTTGGGATTTTCTGTGCTGGGTGACAAAGTAGCAGGTCTGGAGTCCATTGGCAGGTGATGAGCCTGGCAGGGTCTCAGCTAAACGTGATGGGTAAGCACAGGTGAAGTGGCGAGTGCTAGTGGTGTCTGGTAGTGCTGCTGGTGGTGGTGGTAGAACCATAGCTGGGCCAGGGAAAGCAGCAGAAAGTTTCAAAAAGAAGCCAAAGCAGCCTTGTATATACAGGTTTGGGATTTGGTGCAGCTCCTTTGTGTCTCTGGGGGCTGATGGGCCGTGCAGCTGAGCGGTCCCATCCCCATGGATACTCTTGGGCAGGTGCTTAAACCACATCAGTGGCCAAATAGTGCTTTGGAACTGCCCTGCTCTTCCTCCAGCTCCTTGCCAGCTCCGTGCCAAGGCATTCTGCAGGTACAGAGGCTGAAAGGTGCAACATAAGGCCAAACCTGAGGCCTCACTGAAGGTGTGGAGGGAACCTTCTTGGCAGATGAAGGATCAGTGAGATCACAGAGCAGGGCATGGATTAGTTGTTACACTAAAAGGCTGTGCCGTGCTTCAGTGAGCCTTGCTGATACCTTGGAGTAGGGCACTGTCCCACTTGTATTTTCAAAATGCTGATCATTTAATGTGTGGCTTTTTTTAGGGTATTAGCAATTTTGTTTATAGAGCTGGACAAGCAGAAAAAAGGCAAGACTTTTAGAGAATGAAGCTGTGTTAGGTGCTGAAATATAGATAAAAGTACTGGATATTACAGAGCAGATTGTAAAGCTCTGAATGTAGTTATATAATCATAGAATCACAGGTTTTAAGGGACACTAAAGAGCATCTGGTTCCACTTTCCTGCCATGGGCATGGACACTTTTCACTATCCCAGGTTGCTCCAAGCCCTGTGCAGCCTGGCCTTGGACACTCCAGGGATCCAGGGGCAGCCACAGCTTCTCTGGGCACCCTGTGCCAGGGCCTCCCCACCCTCACAGGGAAGAATTTCTTCCTAATATCTCATCTAGTGTGAGGACATTCCCCTCCCCTCCTCACCACCCTAGTCCAAAGTCCCTCTCCAGCTCTCTTGGAGCCCTTGGTGTTCATAGGAGAAGTGCTCCAGCCCACAGAGCATCTCCATGGCCTCCTGGACCCACTCCAACAGATCCACAATAGTTCAGTTTTAATATAGAAAAGGTATCTATTTTCTGCTAGTGGAGTAATGCACTAAAAGGTAATTGTTCTTAATAACTTGTAGGTTTGAAATACTGATAAAAGTAATGACAGGTTTGAGCATCAAGGACCTCCACACACATCAGAGAAACCTGATGCTGATTTTAAAGATGGAATGAGATTTTTTTTAATACTGTGACTCCAAGTTGATCTAAAATAATACTAACACATAGAATGTGTGTTCAAAGAACACTGCAAGGTTCTTTTGATTACCTGGGCATGTGGTTCAGAGTTGTGATCTAGCACCCATCCTCCATCTCAGGAAGTAGTTTGTTTTTCTTCCTGTGCTGGACACAGAGTGTGACAGGAGACAAAATGTGGCTCAGTTATTCAGCAGAATCAGAATCCAGTCTTGCAGACAACAAGTTTCACTATCTCATGGCAGGTCTCAGAGAATGTACTGAGCCAGGGGTTTATTAGCTGAAAGCTTTGCACTCTGGGGGCTAAAGGTGTTGAATGAGATGGGTTTTACAGTAAAGCTTTGGTAAAAGCACTAGTTTGAGCCTTGGCACTGATAAGTTGCAAGCTTTGTGTTGGCAATTGTGCTATAGGTCTGTGTTAGTTCCAGGATAAACAAGGTTGGAAGTGAACCCTAACACCAAGTAACTGGGAGAGGCTGTTCCCCTGACAAGTGATGCTAGAAAATCATTTGGTTCTTTCTCCTGAATATCTGATTCTGTCGTCACAGGGATGGTGGTGAAGGCTGTGTGTATCTTCCTGCTTGCCGTTCTCTTGTTGTGATGTGCTAAGAAGTGTGACCAAAGCTCTGGAATTGTTGTGGACATGTGTTAGATGTCAATCAGAATGAATTATATCCCTCTGGTGGGGAGAGAGCTAAGGGTTGGATTTCGCACAGTCACCGAGGAGACATAAAACCTTCAGCATCAAATGCTGTATATCAACAGGGGTGATTATGAAAGGCACAGAATCACTTGGAGCTGTTACGTTTATGAGGTACAAAGTGATGAATAAATCCTGTACTGGAAAAACAGCTGCTGCT